>JAQPPZ010002898.1:0-600000 GCA_028583015.1 Wollemia nobilis | reverse complement strand
TGTTCAACGGAGGACCTCGAAGTTGTATTGGAAGAGAACTTGCTTACTGGCAGATGAAGTTGGTTGCGGCTTCGGTTATCATTCGTTACCAAGTAGAAAAAGTCGATAAACTTCCTGTGGTTCTCAAATATAGACCTTCACTCTTGATGATAAATGGTCTGCCAGTGACGATTCGCCCTAGAGTTGAAGGATATCACAAAACTACTCCAAATTAACTGTGACGGGAAAAAGACTTGAATAATGCGCCTCCTCCCGAATAGATCCCTCCCCAGTTGCTCTCGATATATAGCTTATGTAGAATATTGACAATCTATATATTGTAAGATGTCGTATATGCATATGGCAAAGGGTCTTAGGTTCGAGTTCCTTGTTTAATACTCTGTATTATAGAATTTAATACACATATTTGCCCAACGAATACATGGAATTTAAGGTTACCAAGTGATCTATTCCATGTATTCGTTGCAAGATATGTCAAAGGGGCTTAAATTCGAGTTCCATGTATGTTATATTGTTCTTTTTTAAAAAAAATAAAAATTTGTTCGAGTTCCATGTATGTTATATTGTTCTCTTTAAAAATATTAAAAATTGTTCAGGATATGTGTATAAGTATAGATGCATTGGGGCTGTAAAAATTAATTTCAACGAGATATTTTAAGTTAGAAAAACTGATAGTAAGATGCATTTCAAAGGATAAAAACAATATTTTTCTCACTTCAAATAATTATATAAAATTACAACATATTCATTTGTGGATGCTAAATCTTTTTAACAAGAAGAAATTTCTCTAATAAACAAATATGGAATCACATATATGTTGTGGATGCTAAATCTTTTCAACAAGAAGAAAATTCACTAATAAAGAAATATGGAATCATATTGAGTTGAAAGGATATTTTTAAAAGGATATTCAAAAATCAATGTAATGTTATGAAGAGGAGCAAGTATGAATACTATATTAATAACAAAATTATTTTTGATGTTTTTTTTTTTAATTTACATGGTGGAATCGGTAGCCGCTATGAATCCGAGTAAGTTGTCCAGCTTTTTATTGTCGCTATAGTATTTTGCATTGTCCGCCCCACAAGCCGCCACATAGATCTTCGCGCAGTCCACCCCTATAACCACCATGCCACAATCATTTTAAACCTTTTATGACATTGAAAGCACAAGAAAAGGGACAAGCATTCAGTCCGACGAGGCCCGAGATTTGAACCTTGGACCTCCGCCTCCCTTATGAGGTTTGGATGAACCAATTGGTCTACACCTCAGACCTATTTTTGATGCTTTTTATTATTAATTATTATATAAAATTACTTATTGGACATATTCTCCCGCCTACAAGGAAGAAAACAATGTGATAGATTATTTACTAAGAAAAATTACATGGTGATTATTTTATATATAGTTTTTAATTTAATTACCTTTTAAAAAATAACATGGTAGAACATAAGGTAAGAATTAAATTCTCTTAAATTACCTCATTTTTTTTAATCTATCATCTTCCATCTATATCACCAACAATACTTATTAAGAATATATTAATGGTATGTTAATTAAACCTCTAGGTTCATGTTAAATATAAGCATATTTTACTTAGTTAATAATACCTACTTTTCAATTTCCATTATACATATAGTTCTGTTATTAATATAAAATTAAAAAAAACCTAAAGTATTTATCATTTTTTGATGTCTTTGAGTATTTCTATTTCATTACCAACCTTAGTCAATAAATGCTCATATTGAGATGATTCCTATTAAGAAAAGTATATAGTGTTGGACCAATCTTTTCCACCAAGATTATGATACATCCAATTCACATTCTCAATAAATCAACCTTATAGTTTATCCTAGAAGAAAAATTCTTCAATCCCTTACTACAAACCACTTGGATTGTATACCTTATTTTAAATATAATCTAATTATTGTTGACTAGGATTAATACTTCTAGCATACTATATGTTTTCCTACCAAGTAATTGTTATAATAGTTATATTGAATTATGACACATCTTATCTTTCTCTCCTTCCATGCTAGTATCCATTGTAGGTTCCCATCCTTACCTCAAAGTGTAGGTGGGGTCCCTTAATCCAAGAAAAATATTTTGAAAAAATAATCAAGGATATAATATTTAGAATGAAAATACTAGGACACCAACTCAAGCATCTATTAAGGATATAAGTATATTTAACATCTATTAAGGAGATAAGTACCTTTCACATTTTTCATCTATTTGAAATTTTTTATCTATAAATATTGTATTTGACTTAGTTAAATTTTTTTATATTAATTGTGTATGTTTATCAATTATACCTTACACATAAAATCCCTTTAGATCATTATCTTAGATATGTCCCTTTCAAATTCTAACCTGATCTTCCTCAATTTACTTATTTTTATTTCCCATATAATATGGATCTTTACTAGTCTTACTTTTGTGATCAAGGGTGTAGTGTCTTTCTAGACTTGTCTAGTTTTTAAGAAAACATCAATAGATTAGTTAATTAGGAGATTGACCTCCCAAATTATAATTGTCTTAAAGAGATCAAATCCTTTGTGATAATGATATAACAAAAAGTTTTTGATATTATTTTTGTTAGGTTTATGCTATAAAAGTATGTTTGTTTTTTATGTATTACAATATTATATGAATGTAATCAACATGGTGTATGGGGATTAGTCCTAAAACTTATATTTATAGAATATACTAATGGTGGTTCTTGATGGGAACACCCCTTAAATAATTTTTAATTAACCAATTATATAACAATTAATTGATTTTATATTTTTATTATTTTTCATGACCCTCCTTGGAATGAATCCTTTTGGATTACTATTATAAATATTTTATGATGAAATTATTATCTTGTACTTTATCATTTGTGGATGTGGTATTTTTGATGAATTTTATTTTGTAGGTATAGGTTCTCAATAGATAAAATAGAAAATGATGGTGATGTAAATTCTTAGTGTGGTGAGATATTCACTTTTGCTAAAGGGAAAAATAGCCCAGGTAGTGAAACACTCCCCAATGGATCAAGGGTGCATGGAAGCCCTAGTAGAAGCATTTATTTAGCTACATAATGGATGTATATTTTATATTTTAAAAAATAAATAAATTCTTACTTCTAAATCCCTCCAATGGCAAGGAAAGTGCCACAAGCATGAAAGACATTATTGTCAAGTATTCAAGGTATAAACATATGTGGTGGCTTATTTGAGTTTTTATTTATTTATTTATTTATTTATTTAATGGTTTAATTTAAAATTTATTTATAAAAAAATTATTAATAAAATAAAATAATTAAAAAGGGTCTCCTTTTAAAATATAAATATGCACACATTTTAAAAATTTTGGAGAAATATTGTGTAAATGTTATATTAATTAATTAACCCGTAACCTCCACTTGGCTGAAAATATATAGTTTGAGCTGCCTAATTGCATGAAAACACACATGTCAACCATTATACCTAAGCTCCATACTTATAATAAATGGTAATATATGAGATAGGGGGTGAATGGGAGAATGGGGAAAATATAGAAAAATGCCAAAGAAGAAAAGAGTTGGAAGAAAGCTTATGCATTGAACTCAAAATGTACTTGTAAAAAAATGGTTAATCCTAATAGAAATCAAGGTGAATCAAGGAAAATCCTAAGAAAATCAAATCAATCATATTCACACCAAAATTTGGGGCATTTGAAGCCCTAAAAGGTAAGGTCATATTTAGGAAAAATTTTGACCTATTAAATTACCTTATAACTTCATAAAAATACCACCATTAGATCATGCTCGAAAAGAGATTTCCAATGAGTATAAATATACCTATGTTTGAATATATATTATGGTGAATTGACCCTAAGAAAAAATTAGTCCTAAAACTTTCAAGCGAATGGACTAACGTTGAGGATCCTCATATTCATCAATTTCTAATTTTTGAAATCCTGATAATCACTCAATATATGAATATACACCACTATGCATAAGCATGGTGGGAAGAAAGAAATAGAAAAATAGAAATACTTCACACTTACAAGTTTTTGCTCTTCATATTTTAAATGTGTCTGTGTTTATCTCAGATGGCTATTTAATGTTTTATTTTTGGTATTAATATTAAAATACGGTTTTGAATGGAGCCCCACAACCTTATAAAAAAAGTAATCCCGAAGGCCAATTAAAGCACAAGATGATATCCATAAGGGAGGTCCACCCAAAAGGATAGCAAGGTATTACAAACCAAGGCAAGCACTCGTCGGGGAAGGGAAACCGATGGAGTTCACATGATCCCCATGAAGGTAAGCCAGAAAGAAAAACCCAAATAACTTGGCCTTAATGAATAGAAAAACAATGTAGGGAGCCAAAAACTACCAACCTAAATAAATGCATTATTTGAAATTTGAAAGTCATAACAGGCTGCAATGTTTGACAAGTAGAACAAGGGGTAAAGTCACCAGGGAGCCAAAAGGGACAATCAAAGAAGGCAAGAACATATTGAGGGGATATAATAATAAATATTAGTACACACCATAAAGTGCTTAAAACTGTGGGTACCAACTAGATCACCCAGATCTCTAAAAGGAACCAAAGTCTGACAAGAGTTAAGGAGATTCCTCCCTAACATGGAGTACAATATTGATGGGAAAATCCCACTACCAGATAGATATGCCATGCGAATAAACCCCCATATTTGCTAAGAGATCAGCCACTAAATTATCTTCTCTAAAAATTTGGGAGAACTCCATGCTAAAAAAGGAATCAGCAAGCCAAGTTGCTTTATCAATTAAATTAGCTATTTTCCATCCCATATGGGAAACTCCATGAAGCATGTTGATGATGGATAGAGAATCCCCTTCATTAATTATATTTTTTATGCCAAGCTTCTTAAGCTACTTTAGGCCAATGAAGGCAGCTCTAGCTTCAACCACCATGGAATATTAAACTCCAAGGTATACTGCATAAGCCAGAATAAGATCACCATTGTTGTCCCATATTGCACCACCTATATCAGGTAAGCCAGGGTTGCCTTTAGAGGTGCCATAAAAGTTATATTACCACCCAACGGGTGGTGAAGACCAATGAACCTCCCTCCTCGGGTTAGGAGTAGGAGGGGGTGGGCTAACGACACAAAACCAAGCTATTCTTCCAACAACCACTTTCTTGGGGAGAGCACCAAAATTAATTTTGAAGGATTCAAATTGCTGAGAGCCAAAGATATATTTTATGAAACCTTCCATGAAATCTTGAGGCTACTTTGGGCAATATTATTTTCCACTCGTTTGAATACCCTTGACTTACTTTCATTCCACACTCCCTAGAAGGAGTGTGTGAGGAGAAAATTCCATAAATATTTAAGTCAGGAAGAAAGAAAGGGTGGATTCCTTTAGATGACACAGTATAATAAGGAATTAGGAAACACCCAAGCAATGTCCAACCAAGAGAGAGTGGAAGCCAGAATATTATAGTGCACTATGACAAATAAGCAAAATATGAGCCATCGATTCCCAATAATTATTGCATAAATAGCAACTATTTACTAGGCACATCCCCCTCTTGAGAAGATTCTCGATCTAGAGGTTTTGTTTTGCATAGCCAACCAATAGAAAATTTTAATCTTCGACGTTGAATTTTTTAACCAAATTTGATTTGTAGGAAAAAAGTCTTCCTCTACTGAGCTAAGATCAACATAGGTAAATTTAATTGAATATGACATCTGGATCCCTCATTCACACCAATATATCATCTATTAAAATATTACATACCATAATAAGCCTCAACTCCACCAATAAAGTGTGCCACAATATTACATCTGCATCGAAAACCAGCTCTAGAAGGGAGGGAGATCAAAATCTACGTCCATCTTGGATAGTAATAAATTCTACCACATTTTCAAGCCTATGGGTTCTAGAATGAGCAACAAGGGAGGCGTACCATGGATCATCCCCTAAGGGAATTTCTCTAGCCCAAATATTGTCCTAGAAATTAACTACCTCACCACTTTCAGTAATCCAACTACAACAAGACTTGAAGAACTTGTGAGATTTTATGAGGCTGTTCCATAAGGTCGACCCTCCACTAGGAAGGAAATTTGCTAAAAAATAATTAAAGTTAAATTTTTCCTTAATGGAATTACACCTTAAAATTTTTAGCAACTTTCCACCTAAGTTTTGCCACAAGATATGTGTTCATCATAGTCATATTTTTGATATTGAGACCCCTTGCCTCTTCCTCTTACAAATCTACTCCCACAAAACAAGGTGGAATTTTCCTTTCAACTCAAGGACCACCCATAAGAAATATTTACAGATGCTATCCGATTTGGTGGAAACCTTAGAGGGTAAATGAAAGAGAGATAAAAATAGTTGGGGATGCTCTGCAAGATGCTTTGGACCAACACCACCTTCCCCACTTGACTAAGTAACGCCCCTTTCCAAGATGCTAATTTTTGTTTGAATCTTTCAATGATCGGGCTCCAAAAATCATACTTTATGTGGCCAAAAAAAAGGTAGAGCCCCAAGTAGGTGGTCAGGAGAGAATAAATATGACAATTTAAAATGTTAACTATTCTCTTTTTTTGGGTCTTTAAATTATTAACAAAATAAGTGAATCTTTTTTTTTAAATTCATCTGCTACCCAAAAACCTTCTTGTAGCTTACCAAAATGGACTTCACATCCCTTGCATGGAACACCAATGTCTCAAAAGATATGACGGTATCATCAAAAAACTACTACTGAGAGATCGATGGGTAGGGGAGTTCGACCTTAGACCAAAATCAAAGCTTCAATGGAAAATTGAATGACCAAGCACCTCCACCATGAGAATGAAAAGGAATGGGGACAGAGGGTCACCCTGGCGTAGACCATAACACGACTAAAATAACCCTACTTGAGAGCCATTAACCAGGATAGAGAAGCAGGTAGAAGAAATGCAAGCCTCTATGAGCCCCACCCATCTTTCACTAAAACCAAATTTCCTTAGGATGCAGAATAAAAATTGCCATGAGATCTTGTCGTAAGCCTTTCTTACATCCAACTTGAGGAATAATATTGCCCACTCACTCTTTCCAACTGAGTTGAGGAGTTCATGTACCACAATAACCCCATATAAAATTTATCTACCAAGGACAAAGGCATATTGGGCATGAGAAGAGGTAGGATACCTTTCAACCTGTTGGCTAAAGCTTTAGAAAGAATCTTATAGATAGTATTGCACAAACTTATAGACCAAAAGTTGTTGAAAGAGGATACATTGTCTTTCTTTGGAACCATGGCTAGTAGCATTAAATTCACTGATTTAGGGATGACCATCGAAGCTTGAGAGTCTCGAACCACTGCATAAATGTCTAAGTCATAGATATACCAATACTTATGGAAGAAACCTGAAGGGAAACCATTAGGACTAGGAACCTTAAGAGGGCTCATATAATTTAATGCATTAAAAATTTCTTCATATAAAAAAGGAGTAACTAGTACCTCATTCATCTCCTTCGTTACCAAGAATGGGATTACCTCTAGCATGAAATTCTCATCATCGATTGCCCTTTCCAAGGTTGAACACAAAATGGAGGAGAAAAAATCCACAACCTCATCTATTATTCAGAAGATATCCAAAGTTGAGCTACAATCACTAATCTTAATTTCCTTTATGTAATTGTGGCTCCTTCGATGAAGGGTGGAGGTGTGAAAAAACCAAGAATTATGATCCCATTTCTTAAGCCATATTTCCCAATATTTTTGCTTCCAGTGGGTCTCTTCTCTAGCTTGAATATTATGAATCTTTTCAGGTAAATATCACTCCTCCAAGAGAAGCTCCATATAACCTCCTTGTATTTCTAATTTGGATTCAATATATAAAAGTTTTCCATGAATCCTTTCTTTCTCTCTAAAAATATTACCAAATGAAAACTTATTCCAAACCTTAATATTAGACCTTAGCCTTTTAAGCTTATTGGAAAATATTTCAATACCCACATTGTTAACCTCCTCTAACCACCAATACTATAAAGAGACATAAAAACCAAGATGCAAGTACCACATAATTTCAAAACAAAATGGGTAGGGGAAAAAAGACTGACCGTTGGGGACCTCCAACCACAAAGGGTTATTATCCAAACCAATCCGGGGAAGAGTGGATAAAATGGCCATACAAAAGAGATGGATATAGGACATAAAAACTCTATCTAATATTTTGATAATAAAATTGGCCCCTGCTCTCCTATTACTCCATGTGAACTTTGAGCGCTTTAAGTCTAAATCTCTTAAACCTATGACATTAACAAAATTTGTGAAATAATTTAGGCTTCTGGCATCCACTTTGTTGCCACCTTGTCTTTTTGAAGTAAAAATAGGGGTGTTTAAATCTCCCAAAACCACCCATGCCTCATCTTGAAAGGAGTCTCTCATATCGAGTATAATATGCTAAAATATCCTTCTATTAGTAGGGCAATTTTATGCATAGATATTGTAGACACCAAAACAGCACCAATCCGATTATGTGACTGCAAACACTGATCGCTTTGACAAACACAGCCCCCAGGGCAGCCCTCAGAGGTTAAACAGTGGTCTTAACCACTTTCATAGCAATTTTGTAAGGTCAAGAAGCAATTTGGCACACTTAGACACTTTGCCCAGTATTCGTCTCACCCAGGGACGAATTCAACTTAGAATCCGTCCCACCCCAGGACGAATTCTGAATCCGTCCCTGGGTGGGACGAATTCTAAGTTTAACGGGCAAAAAGAAGAATGGTGCCAAGTGGCAGCCCAGAACAGTCAGTTGATGACTCCTGCCTCGCACGCGTGTGTGAGTGGACAAATAGGCCGTTTGAGGACTGTCACAAGGGCAGTTATGAAAGCCCAAGTCAATGGAGGACTCCCCTCCCTCATGGGAAGACAAGACTGCCACATGGCGCCTATGACCAACACATGGCATTTGTGCTTCCCTCCCAAAAGAGACCCCATGGGTCTATAAAAGGTGGGACTTTTCTCACCCAAAAGAGACAAGTTGAAGGAGATTTCAAGCAACGAAGTGCTGCCGAGTTGAAGACCCACTTGCATCCCTTTTGGTTCACCTTCTCGCATCCACCAATCTCTTTTGCAAGGGAGGTTGTTGGGTGGCTTTTGGAAGCTTGAACCTGACCCAAATCCAACACATGGACACCTGAACCAACCAATTCGCCGACCCCCCAATCCTAAGAGGTTTTGGGCCCATCCCTAGTGGATTGGCGCCGGAATCAAGTGCCAACGGTGGGAGGCCCACTTGGGCACCCCCGCACTTTCTAGGTTTTAGAGCATTCTAGATTACTTTTTTAGGTTGCATTTTGTGTTATTATGTTTGGTTAACTCATAGCTGCAATTTCGTAACTTTTGGTCAGATTCTAGTATGTTTTGTGTCGCTTTGTTGTTTCACTGACTTGCAGGTGGCGAGATCAAATTCCCGAGGGTAGAGGCCAAATTGGGAGAATCCGACCATCTGGGTCGTCCCAAAATGGCCCCAATTACATAACCCCCTTGTTTGCAGGCATTTTGCAGGTCTCGGGAATCGACATTGGAGCAGCAGCAGGTCGGCTTCTTCAACACAGAAGAATTCGTCCCACCCAGGGACGAATTGCAGTCAAAAATCGTCCCACCCAGGGACGAATTCCAGTTGAAGGCAGATTGGCCAGCTGTCTCAGTGGCAATGGCCTTCTGGTAACATTTTCTGTCTTCTGTCAAGTTTTTAGGCTGTTTAGAATCATTTTGTTTACTATTTTAGATAAATGTTTGCATGCATCTTTTGATGATTTTAGAAGAACGAACACTTTTCACTTGCAGCAGGTGCTACTGACATCTTGGTTGTTTCTTTGTTCACAGGAGAAGCAACGGAGGTGAAGAACTCATCGACATCAGCGGCGGCATCATCTTGGCCCGCCCATTGCAATCGTGGGCACGCGGAAAGAGGAACATTGAGTGATTGTAATCGAATTCTTTTAACGCTCCTAGCCCCCGAAAAGGGAGGAGACGTCATTGTAACAGAGATCAAGGGATATTAATGAAAGGGCTATGTTTTCTCCATTTGCTTGTGTCTCTTCCAATGCGTTTCTTTTCCATTTCATGCACTTTACATTTCTAGGACTTAAGCGCATTTGGTTTTGGTTATATTGCAATTAGTGTTTCCTTTGCCCGGAATCTCGTGCTTTCAGTGGCGATCACGGTGGGACCTGTCCCATATTTTTAAAATCATAGAAAACTGATCAAAGTTTTGTGTTTGTGCTTGACAGGTACATTTTTTTTGTTGCAGACTGCTATTCGTCTCTGACTGTTACGAATTCTTAACTGCAATTCGTCTGACCCTGAGACGAATTCAAATTCGTCTCTGGGAGGGACGAATTCTATTCTGCAATTCGTCTCCCAGAGGGACGAATTCCTGCCTATGGATTTTCAGAGCAAAAATTCAGAAGCAACTGGAGCAGGCAGAGAAGAGGTAGGGATTTTTATAATCTCTGTTAAAATTTCTATTTTTGTTTCTGTTTCTTTGACTGTTTTCATTTTATCCTGCATTACTTAGGGAAAATCATTCATGCTTGTTTCATTTTCGTTAAATAAAATGAATCTCACACACTCCACGCAACAATTTTAAACCAAGGAGCTGGTCGTAAGACCCCAGCCCTTGAGCAAGACCAACGGTGGGTTCATCACCACCTTGGCTTAGCTTTGCATCCATTTCCCGATTGTCAACCGTTGTTAGGCGTAAATCTTGACGAAGACAGACCGAGTGTCGTTGGGGTGATTCCCATGCGCGCGAGGATAAGTTTTCTATGGTAGGTGCCATTAACAGGACAATCCCCCTTCCGTACCGCCTACGTACCACGTACCTTCTTCTCTCACGTACCTATAGTCTCCCTCTCGTAAGGGCGGGTATATAGAGAGGTTGGTATATCGGCCTGGTTGGTATATTGAAGGGGCTACCATTTTGGGAGTTATATGAGCCGTCATAATGCATTTAAACGATCTTCAAAACCTACAAAAACAAAACAAAACACCAAAATGCACTAAACCACTTTAGGGCACACCAATAATCCTTAAAAGAGATAATCACGGTTTTGTGAATGTGTGTGCTTAATTCTGCTTAGTGTAGACAAAAAAAAATCATAAACGAGATAAAAACTTATTTAGATAGCATAGAAGCACCGCAATGGTGTACACCCGCAGTCAAGCCCAATCAAGGGCAGAAGCTCCGGAAGGTACACAAGAAGCAGGCACAAGTCGCCTTCGCTTCAGTCCTGAGGATTTGGTCATACCGCCTTATAGGTCTAACCTACAAAAGAATCCAATTCAGAATCCTCGGTGGGGTATGCCTATTCAAAGCAGCCCCTTTCGGGAAGATGCCTTACATGTAGACCTTGACATAAATAGAGAATCACCTCTTGAAGTTAGGCATGAGTGGCCACCGTGCGATGAAGCGCTGGACAGGCACACCGTCCATTTGGAGGGGCAACGTGGATATGGCGTCCCTTCTTTACCTATCATCAGAACAGAGAGACCAAATCCGGAGCGCAGGGCTCCTTACATAGGGCGACCTAACTCCGCCCACCCCCTTTACACCCGTGAAAGGGAGTACGAGGAAAGCCATCGCATTCCTCGAGGGCAACAAACAACATGGGAACCTTGCATTTCCGCACCAATAGGATATCATGATCACCCCTTGAGGCCAGAACCTCGAGCACATACCGCTTACCTCGATAGAGGGAAGCGACCCATTGAAACCTTAGACCAGCAAACTCGAGGTAAACACATAGGAGAAACATTCGAACCTCCTGAGAAAAATAGGGTAGACCAAATTGACCCAGCTATCGCCAGATATACCACCCGTCAAGCCCAAACCATGCGGCTTAAACCAAGTTATCAGGAAATAGAGTACCGACACCGCTTGGATAGAGAACGCATGCAACGCGAAGCGGATGAGTTACGCTATGAAATACCTGAGAGGGGGCCAACCCCTCGCATCCAAAGAGCTAAACAGTATGAGAGGCATAATCCGTTGGTGCAGGACAGGTCTCCATGACCTCGTCAAGCTCTACCTCCAAGACCTCATAGATTCGAGAGGGAGGCAACTCCCCGAAACAATGATGGGTACCTTCAGCAAGAGCTTGATCAGGGTCATAGGTTTCGCCCAGAGACTCCTCAAGAATTTTACGAGGAGTATGAACCAGAAGAGGAATATGTTGAAACTCCCCATCAAGGCAGGAGGGATGCCATTCGGCCACCCCTCCATAGGCCTCCAGTTTACCGTAACTTGCAACAAGAGCGAACAAGAGAGGAAGAAATAAAATCTTTCGATGCATACCAAGCGCTATTGGAGCGTTTGGAGTCTGTGGAGACAAAAGCTACTGGGCATCAAAAACCCACATTACGTCTACTCCATAGTAATCCGGTGCATCCCTCAGTGCCTACACCTCTTTACCCCGAACACTTCAAGTTGCCTCAATTGGCAGTTTTTAAAGGTGAAGAGGACGCACAGGAACACGTTACATGATTTCTAAGCCAATGCTTCGGCATCCAAGATAATGACGCATTGTTGCTTAGAACATTCATAACCACATTCGCAGGCCCTGCCTCGGATTGGTTCACACAACTGCCCAAACACAGCATAAGCAATTTAGATCAATTAGTAGATGCGTTTCTTGAACGCTTTGCCTTCAACACAAGGAAGAAGGCATCACTAAGTGATTTAGCGAGCCTCAAGCAATTTGAAGAGGAAACAATGGCAGCGTACGGGAATCGATGGAGAGCTTTGCTTTCTAGGTTACCCTATCATCCTCCTATGTCTGATCTCACGCAGATGTTCACAAAAAGTTGCTTAAAATCAATCTCTGGTCTATTGTTGCTGCGACAATACGACAGCTTAGAAGAAGCTTTGGCGCAAGCCAGAGTCATAGAAGAGATTAAAATAGGTGAAGGCGCAATCGCTAAGCCTAAAAAGAAAGAGTGGAATAAAACCACTAAAACTGGGACAACGCAACCACAACACGCTGCAGTCAACCAAGTTGCGATAAATGTTCCCGCGCCTGTGCAAGAAACGCAGCCTCAAAAGGCTAACTACCATGCAAGTGCCTCCCGCTTATGAAAGAGATAATAGAAGACAGGAGCAGAATTACCCGCGTCGCCCTAGGAAAAATTTCACCCCATATGCGGAGTCTAGGGACTCCTTATTTGACCGCTTGTCGCCGGCAAATTTAGTCACTCTGTCGGAAATCCAAATTATAGACCCTAACATTCCCAAGCCTAGGGGGTACAGAGAGGAATTGTATTGTAGATTCCATAGGCGCAGAGGGCATGACTTGAATGGGTGCTGGAAATTCAAAGACCTAGTCCAGGATTTGATCGACAACAGAACATTGGTCGTGGACAACCCCATCGCACCAAACAACCAACAAATGGGGGTATTCAAGGACCCCTTGCCAGCCCACGAGGCACAGACAAAACCACTCCAAATTAATGAGGTGCGACAGGATCTTCCCACGCAGGGATTTGTGGGAATGATTAGCATAGTAACAAGGAACAGAAGGTACCCGACAGCTGCCCCCGAGGTAGCTACGAGGGAAATTCTGACAACATCGCAGCCTCAACAACGCCCAACGCAGTTACCTCCGCCTAGACCCGAGGTCACGATACGAACCAAACTCACGCAGAGTTTGCGGACCACGTCGGCCAGGCTGTCCATCTACGAGCTTATTCAACAATCAGCTCCCCATAGAGAGGCTCTTATGGACATTTTAAAAGCCATTGAATTACAACCCCACGAAGCAAATTCTTTCAACGCCTTCGTGGGACATGTGAAACAATGTACGAAACCGGTCATCACATTCAGAGAAGATGAGGTCAAAATGATATCAAATGACATGGCAGATCCACCCCTGCACGTTATCATGCGGGTCAATGGGATTCCGTACAAGAGAGTGCTGATAGATACCGGCTCGTCCAGTAACATCATAACCACTGCAGCCTTAAAGCATTTGAAGTTGCCAGCCTTTCACATCACAACCTCCACGTACACACTGCGAGCTTTTAATGATGCAATATGCTCGAAAGTCGAGCACAGCTCGTTTCGCTCGTCCGGTAGGGACAAAAGTCAATACCTACACCGTGCCATGTGCCGGAAGGCAAAATGGCTTATAATATACTCGCTAGGGCGGCCTTGGATCAGGGACATGAAGTGTGTCCCTCCGATCGCCCACCGGTGCTTAAAGTATGCTTATGAAGGGGAAATACATGTAGTCCCAATGGACTTAGAGCCCTTCAAGTATTGCAATGCGGTACAATTCATACCTCAATCGACCCTCCCTTCAACGCATTTGGATTTCCAATTAAATCCATCTAAACAGGGTCCAATACCGCAGGCACCACTGGTGGCCAACAAGACAAAATCCCAGCCAGGTGAGACTTCATCACCTACTCCTCCATCATCAACGCCACCTATCATGGCCCAACAAAAGGACAAGGGAAAACAAATCATGGAAGAGGTTAAGCCCTTAGAAGAAAGGTTGCCCACAATCTCAACGATATCAACAGAGGAAACACCCAACACAACAGAAACCAAGACTCCTGAACAACCAAACATGGAATGGACTCAGGAAGGACTACCGTTTCCTCCCACCCAATCATCAACAATCACTGTTGAAATGGCTAGTACGGGCCTGGGGGAGTACTTAGTGCAAAACATTGTGGCAACCCCCACATTAGAGTCAGTACAAGACATGGGAAGACCTCGCCTTCCCATAGGGACAATTGTTCCTCTAGGCTACCCACCGAACCAGACAAATTTTGTGTATGGGGGCCTTGATCATGGTCTTGAACCATGCCAACAAAAGGAAGCAGACGAAGAGCCTTTTGTTGAAAACATCAATTATCTGTCAAACCCAGATTTTGCCCTAAAATATCTCGGCCAATGCAATTGGCATGGATACGGGCTAGGCAGATATGAGCAAGGGATGCGGATCCTTTGCCAACCAAGATATCAAATGCCATATGACAAGTCAGGGGTAGGGTTCAACCATCCCCTGCCATTAGACATCTTGGTTGAAAATATGCAAGGCCTAGAAATAGGCAACAAGGGGGGATTGGCATTAGACCCTTATGCCAATCCAAATACAGAATACACACTGGGAGACTACCTCCCATGGTCAACAAACACCCCTGGAAACAACAATAATCCCTCTCCTTTGCTAGAGAGAGGTGAAAGTTCGGATAGTAATCCTCAAAGAGAACATCAACGGCTGTCGGACATCTTTCTGAAGCTGTTCCCCTTAGAGGTTCCAGATGAAACAATACAGTGCCAAGAGAATCAGGTCCCTCCACCAAGAGTGGAACAATCGCAATGGGACCAGATTAATTCACTGGAACAAGAAGAGTCCTCAACGTCGCAAGCAACAGATGCTGAAGAGGATGAACAATTTTGGATCTATGAAAGCGATTCAGAAGATGAAACTGAAATGGACTATCTCAGACATGCGTGACGACATCACCGCGCTCTAACTCATGAAGACCTAATGGGACAGATGGGCATACTACTGGGGCATGAATGGCATGTAGACCCAGCGAGGTGGGACCAAGTATTGGATCCATGGCTCCAAATTCAAGACGAGCCTCGTCCACCTCGAGATCCCATCATGACAGCAGTGCCGAGGGAAGACCCCGCCCTCCTTTTTGCAAAATTCGCACCTAGGGAGGATCCATTCGTGCCCGTTCCTGTAGAGCCAGACCCAGAGTATAGAGAACATCTAAAAGAATCAAGTCATCACACCCGCGGTTCTGGAGACCAAATTCATTCCATCCACATGATCTCCATTGATTTGATCGCACCCATCCGCAATCCGACCGATCCATCACGGTCATTGCATCTAGACATGGATGCCATCGACTGGGATCGCGTCAATTCACCATTGTCACCATCAGAGTACTGGCCTTTCGATGAAATGCTTCATTTTACCCCAAGGACAACTCAGGATGTCTTTCAAGCTGAAGAGGGACCCGAGGTTCCAAACGCAGATCTAAACTCAGCTAATGATATCCACTTGATCCCAACTCCACATCAGTTGGAGGACGGATCCCACATGTCAGTCGAGGAGACGACTGACGTAAATATCGGCACAGATCCAAAGAATCCATAGATTATCATGCTCGGGGTAAGTCTTTCCCCCAAAGAGCAAGCCGATTACATTGCCCTTCTCAAAGAGAAGAAGGAGGTTTTTGCATGGTCGTATAAAGATATGCCAGGACTAGACCCGCAGCTAGTCATGCACAATTTAACGCTTGATCCGACAATCAAGCCTGTAAAGCAAAAACTACGAAAGATGCACCCAACAGTGGCCTTGATGGTCAAAGACGAATTGCAAAAGTCGTTGGATGCACAGTTTGTCATCTGCATGGATTATCCGCCATGGTTGTCCAACATGGTTCCCGTCAAGAAGCCCGACGGGAGGATTCGCATATGCACCGACTTTCGAGATCTAAACAAAGCGAGTCCTAAGGATGATTTCCCCTTGCCCAGCATCGACGCGTTGGTAGACGCTACAGCAGGTCACGAAATGCTCTCCCTAATGGATGGTTTCTCGAGATATAATCAAATTCGTATCAATCCTGAGGATCAACTCAAAACGGCGTTCACAACGCCTTGGGGGACATTTTGTTATAAGGTCATGCCTTTTGGCCTTAAAAACACTGGCGCTACATACCAACGTGCCATGACGTATATCTTCCACGATTACATGCACAAAACTCTGGAAGATTACATGGATGATTTGTTAGCCAAATCTCTTTTGCGCTCAGATCATCTCGGTGACTTAAGCAAGATTCTCGATCGCCTCATAGAGCATAAAGTCAGACTGAATCCCAAGAAGTGCGTATTCGACGTCACATCTGGAAAACTCTTGGGTTTTATAGTCTCAAAATGAGGCATCGAAGTGGACCCAAACAAAGTCAAGGCAATCCTTGAAATGGCTCCCCCAACCACTATCAAGCAGCTCAGAAGTCTGCAAGGAAAGGTCGCGTCGATTAAACGCTTCATAGCGCAATTATCTGACAAATGCCGACCAATGAACAAATTATTGCACAAGGGGGTCACATTTCATTGGGATGACGAGTGCCAGTCAGCCTTTGATGAAATCAAACAATACTTGGCTTCGTCGCCAGTATTGGCACCACCTAGACCAGGAGTGCCGTTCTACTTATACATCTCAGCTATTGAGGTGGCACTGGGAGCCATGCTAGCCCAGAAGAATGAACTTCACAAAGAACAGGCTACTTACTATCTTAGCCGCACCCCGGTCGGGCTACTGAACTTAACTATGCATACGTTGAGAAACTCTGCTTGGAAGTGGTGTTTGCTACCAAGAGGCTACGCCACTACATGCTGAGCAACACTACGTATGTTGTGTCTAAGGAAAATCCATTGCGATACATGATGAGTCGTACTTATCATAGTAGTCGCACGGCGAAATGGATCATGTTGTTGACGGAATTTGACATTGAATTCATCGGACAAAAATCTATCAAAGGACAAGTCATAGCCGATCAACTAGCAGAGGCTCCTCTTGAAGACGATCAGCCTTTGGTAATAGAACTACCCGATGAGGGGGTCTTCCATGTCTCAGAATCGCCAGATTCTGATGAGCCTGAGTCACAGGCCGACATAACCCTGTTCTTCGATGGTTCTAAGTGTGAGCAAGGTGGTGGCGCAGGAATTGTATTCTTCACACCGTAGGGTGCTCCAATGCCCCTGTCATTTAAATTAAACTTCCAGTGCACCAACAATAATGCAGAATATGAAGCCTTGCTCCTAGGTCTTCAAACAACAATCGCCATGAACATCAAAAGACTGAACATCTTTGGCGATTCGCTGTTAATCGTCAATCAAGTCAAAGGGGTATATCAATGCAAATGCCCAGTCCTGAAGGCCTATAAAGCCCTTGTGGACAAATTCCTGGCAAAACTTGAGTGGTATGACATCGAGGCACTCCCTCGATCATCAAACCATTTTGCGGATACAATGGCCTCCCTGGGGTCACTAATTCCACAAGACCTTTCGGGTGATATGACAACCATCCAAGTCAAAACCTTATCGCAATCTGCGATGGAGCATGCAAGCCCAGACTTGATGCCAGGAATCCACATGATCCAGATCGAACCATCCTCGGATAAGTTCTTTCAAATCCGAGATCGTCTGAAACGTGCCAACTGGGGGTCCTTGTTTTCCCCTACTCCCATTAATAGCAACACAATGCTATTTTTACAAGTTTTATCCCAATCAGCATTTGTTAGGGAAGAACTTCAAAAGGGATTGGCGGTTCATACTGTCGAGGTTTCTGATCAACAGGATTGGTATTTACCCATAAAAGACTACCTCAAATTAGGTAATCTTCCCTTTGGATTGACGCACGCCGCAAAACGAACATTCAAACAGAAAGCGGCAAAATATGTCTTGATAGGAGACATTTTGTATCGTCGAAGCTATGACGGAATTCTTCTTCGCTGTCTGGACCAGCAAGAATCTACTTGGGCAATCGCCCAAGCGCACGACGGTACATGTGGCGGCCACTTCAGTGGTATGGCCATTGCAAAGCGCATTCTCCGCATAGGCTATTATTGGCCATCTTTAGAGCGAGATTGTTGCGAGTATGTCAAGAAGTGCATGAAGTGTCAACATCATGCTAATTTGATGCACGTACCTTCCCAGGCCCTACAGACAGTCCAGTTTGCTTGGCCATTTTCGTAGTGGGGCCTCGATCTAATCGAAAAGATCTCCCCTGCATCGTCAGGCCGTCACACGTTTATCATAATGGCCATAGAATATTTTACCAAATGGGTGGAAGCAATCCCGTTAACCTCAACGAAAGGACCCCGCATAGTGGAGTTCATCTTGCATAACATCATATGTCATTTTGGTATTCCATCCAAAATAATCTCAGATAATGGGCCATCATTCAAGAACAAAGACGTGTGTGCTTTGACCACAAAGTACAAAATTTAGCACAGCTTTTCAACGCCCTATTATCCGCAAGCAAACGGGCAAGCAGAGGCATCAAACAAAACACTAGTCACCATCCTTAAAAAGACAGTCACAGACAGTCATAAGGATTGGCACATACAAATCCCACTTGCCCTTTGGGCTTATCGCACTAGCATTCGGACGCCCACTGGGGCAACTCCGTTTTCGCTCGTGTATGGCTCAGAGGTAGTAATGCCTCTCGAGTTGGAAATTCCTTCCCTCCGCATATCAATGCAGGAGTTTATCGATGATGACACTGCGCGGCAAGCCCGATTAGACCAACTTACGTTGCTGGACGAACGACGTGTTAATGCTCTCGAGCATTTACGTATCTATCAAGAGCGACTAAAAAGGGCTTACAACATGAAAGTTCACCTAAGAGACTTTCGGGTTGGTGATTTGGTTTTGAAGGAAAACCAACATAACTCAAATTTTTCGTCCCACATGAGGGACAAATTTGCGGCAAATTGGTTAGGTCCATATGTCATTGATAGCATAATAGGACCCAGGACATACCGGCTAGCTTCTCTGGATGGTATCAAGGAAACAGAACCCTTGAATATCAGTCATTTGTGACCATTCCACATCTAAGAAAGCCATATCCTCAAACAGCTCCAAGGATTATCGCAATCACTTGGTCAAAACAAAAATCTCCAAGGATTATCGCAATCACTTGGTCAATCCAAAAGCTCCAAGGATTATCGCAATCACTTGGTCAAAACAAAAATCTCCAAGGATTATCCAAATATATAACTTTATTTCCACTAGTATAATTAGGGATATACCAAAAAGACCTATATTTTTGGCAAATAGGTGGAAAGTAGAATATTGGTCAGGATAATCCTATTTTATTAATCAATGTATGTTTGACTCCCTCATAACTCTACCTAAATGTAATACCAATTGGCACTTGTATGTAGCCCCCTTACATGCCTTTGATGTTATAATCGGAATGTATTACTTAAAATCCCATAAAGCCTTCATTGACTTTGAGGAAGATGATTAGAATTTATAGATGAATCTAATCACTGGAACAAAATTCATTATGAATTTAACTCTTTCTAGCCATATTTTATTTCTACCTTACAACTAAAAAGGTAATAAAAAAGGGATAGAGCAATATATGTAGTCAATATGAACAAAAGGGATGAGACTGAAGTAGATTGAGATCCTTTTTAGAAATATCCTATACTAAATGAATTTAGGGATATTTTTCCTAAAGAGTTGTCAAGTCCTTTGCATCAACAAGTATTTGATTTCTCCATATAACTTTTACCTAGGGCTACACCTATCACTAGATCACCATACCAAATAACTCCAATTGAGTTGTAGGAACTAAAAATACAACTTTAAGACTTGTTAGAAAAGGGATTAATACAATCCAGTGTATCACCAAGGGGTGCCCCATTTCTATTTGTAAAAAACAAGGATGGCTTCTTAAGGTTATATATTGACTATTGAATGCTCAATAAAATAACTATCAAAAATAGGTATTCCTTGCCTAGGATTGATGATCTATTTGACAAGTTAAATAGAGCCACCATTTTTTCAAAAATTGACCTCGAATTAGGCTATCATCAGTTGAGGATTCATGAGGAAGATACTCAAAATATTGCATTTAGAACAAGTTATGGACATTATGAGTTCATAGTCCTACCTTTTGGATTGAAAAATTCTCTATATGCCTTCATGAACCTCATGAATAGTGTTTTTAGGAATAACTAGATCATTTTGATCAACATATAAGAAATACTTATATAGATCATTTTGATTTATTCTCAGACTAAAGAAGAACATGATCAACATATAAGGATTGTACTTGAGGTACTCAAAAGAAATTAATTGTATGGAAAATTATCAAAATGTGAGTTTTATATCCCTCAAGTATAATATTTTGGGTATGTGATCTTTGCTAATGGAATCGTTGTCAACCTGAAGAAAATTGAAGCTATCATTGATTAGTATGCACCCACCAATGTAACTAAAGTACGTATTTTTATGGGTATGGTAGGTTATTATAGGTATTTTATAAATATTATTTCAAAAATTACCCATACTATCACAAACCTACAAAGAAAAAGGAAGGTATTCAAATTGACAAACTAGTATGAAAAAGCCTTCAATATTCTAAAGTAAAAATTGATGACTGCTCTGATACTCAAGATACCTGAACCTTTAATAAAATTTATGGTTTTTACTGATGCATCTATTGAAGGTTTAATGGGATTCCTAACATAGGATGATTTAGTCATTGCCTACAAATCATGTAAGCTTAAAAACCATGAGATGAATAATGTTATTCATGACTTGGAGTTGGTAGCTATTGTATATGCACTCAAAATTTGAAGGTATTATTTGTTGGAAAAAGCCATTTGAAATAAAGACTTATTTCCAAAGTTTGAGATACATATTTATGCAATATTTTCTAAATGCAAGGCAAATGAAATTTCTAGTGGAATATGATTTTGTAATTGAATACATTAAGGGAAATAAAAATAAGATAGCATATGCCTTGAGTAGAAGAGGATACATAATTGCTATATCTTATGCCATTATGAATTAATTTATCAATTCAAAAAACATCAACAAAGGGATGAATTCTATGTTAAATGTCAAGCATAAGTTGAGTTTGAACCCTATAAGGACAAATATCTTATAGTTAGGGATGGCCTATTGTATTTCAGGTATAGATTGGTTATTCTTGATGTAGGTGGGTTAAGGAATGTTATTCTAAAAGAGGCTCATTATACTCCTTACTCCGCACACCAGGATGGGTAAAAATGTGAGAAAATTTAATAAAAACCTTTTTTTGGCTAGGAATGAAGAGGGATATCAATAATTTTATGGCTAAGTGTTTGGAATGACAAAATATAAAGGTTAAATATTTGCACCCAACAAGAATATTATACCCACATAATATTACCAATCAAAAGTGGTAAGTTATTTCCATGAATTTTGTTGTCGATCTATCAAAAACAAGATTTCAGCATGACACTATACTTGTGGTTGTAGACAAATTGACAAAATTTATACATTTTATACCTAGAAATATATAGGATGATGCATCTATTATTGGTAATAAGTTTTCTAGGGAAATACTTAGATTACACAGGTTTTTGGAAGTGATTATTTAAGATAGAGACTCTTGATTTACTTCAAAAAATTTGCAAGCACTGCATTGAGCCTTGGATATAAAACTTAATATTAGTCTACATATCATCCAAAAATATATGGCCAAATTAAAAGATTCAATCAGGTCTTTGAAGACATGTTGCACATGTATTGTATGGACCATAAAACCAAATGGGAAGACTATCTCTATTTGGTTAAATTTACTTATAATAATAGCCATCATACTTCTCCTAGAATGACTCCATTTGAAGCCTTGTATGGAAGACAATGCAAAACTCCTTTTTATTGGGATAATTTGGAGGATTGGGTAGTGATTAGACCAGATATTGTGAAGGATATGGAGTAACAACTGAAAAAGATACGCCAAAGGCTCAAGAAAGCCTCATATTGATAAAATTGCAAACCTAAAATGGACATCGAGGGAATTCTCTATGGAAGATAGAGTCTTATTAACGATGATATATAACAAAATATCTATTAAGTCCACTAAGATAGACACCATATTCGTAATTCCCTTTGAAATCTTAGGTAAAATCAGTTTTGTCACCTATAATCCTGCTTTACCACCTAGCTTATCAAAAATCCATGACACTTTTCATGTATCTCTCCTTAGAAAGTATATTGTTGATCCATCTCATGTGTGGAATGTATCAAGTTTGTAGATGATATACCCCCTCAATATTGATGTTCATCCTATTTAGATACTTGGTTTTAGAACAAAAAAATAAGGAAAATAAATCTAGAATAATGTAAGGTCCAATAGGACCAATATTTGATAAAAATGCTACATGGGAATATATACATATCATAAAGGAACAATTCCTTTTTATTTTTAAATAAATATGTATATATTCTAAAAATTGTATAAGGTTACACTAAAAACACAAGGGACTGTGTTTACTTTAAGGGGGAAAGAATGTCATGACCCTCCCTTAAATGAATCTTTTTGGATTGCTATTATAAATATTTTATGATAAAATTATTATCTTGTGTTTTATCATTCTTGGATGTGGTACTTTTGATGATTTGTTTTTGTAGGTACATGTTCTCAAAAGATAAAATGAGAAATGATGGTGGTGTAAATTCTCAGTACGGTGAGGTATTCACTTTGGCTAAGGGGCAAAATAGCTCAAACAATGAAACACTCACCAATGGCTCAAGGGTACATGAAAGCCCTAGTAGATGCATTCATTTAGCTACATAATGAATGTATGTTTTATATTAAAAAAAATAAATAAATGCTTACTTTCAAAACCCTCAAATGGCAAGGAAAGTACCACAAGCATGGAAGTCATTCTTGTTAGGCAGACAATAGATTACATGTACGAGAAAAAGCGTATTGGAGGTATACACATGTATAGTGGTTTAATTAAATATTTATTTATTTGTTTATTTAATAATTTAATTTAAATTTTATTTATAAAAAAATATTAATAATAAAATAAAATAATTAAAAAGGGTCTCATTTTAATATATATATATATTAAATGTTTTGGAGAAATCTTGTGTAAATATTATAACCAATAACCTCCCCTTCGATGAAAACATATAGTTTGAGCTGGCCGATTGCATGAAAACATAAATATTTTATGTTGGCTTTTTATATTTTTCATTTAACTAGTGTTGATTTTATTTTAATCAAAAAATAAAAATATCATGGTAGAACTCTACTTAGTAGTTTAGGTTATAAGAATTACATTTAGTTGGAATAGTAGAAAACTTTAAAATTATTTTAACTTATTGTTTATAATCTTAATTAAAGGCCTACTTTGGTAGAAAATTAGGTTTAGATGTTGGATAGAATTTATTTAACCTTAAAATCAAACCTAGCCAATTGAATTATGAGGATAATAATTAATCAATAAAATAAATATTCAATACCAGTGGTTACGCGAAGGTAACAACTAAGATTTGAGAATGACCATTTTCTAGTTAGTTGACCAAAACGAGTAGGTAAGGATGGATAGTATGGGATGTCTCTCTAGGCCATTGAGTGAGTAGTATGGTGATGGCTCCTTGATGAATTATGGATAAGAGTAACCTTACATGGTAAAAGGATCTAGAAAAATCCATGACAGTTGGAATCGAATAACTCATTGTTATCCATAACATGGTAAGCGAGACCAAATCTAGAGCCAAAGAAATAGCATGGCCTTAGTTGACTCTATAGTAGTTAATAATTAGCTAAGCTCTAGGTATATATGATAAATAAACCCTATTTGATAAAATTAATATAGGGTAGGGGAAGTAAGCATACTCCTCTAAGTATTATGGGCCTTAGAGGATAACCCCAAGTAACATTTCTGGGTTCTCATACCGGGGTTGAGGATGAGAAGGATAGGTCCACTAAATGACACCATCTACGATATTTGACCAATCTTGTCCACTTGGGGGTCATATGTAGTGACCTTAACCTAAAAGTGGTTGTTTATGTATCACATAAATTAAACATTGGGTAACCATTAATGTTTAATTAATTTAAAATTTTGATTTGAGTCAAGTCTAGTCAGTAAATCTAGAGGAAAATTTTACCTTGATGAACTAGTGAGCTAGATTTAGTTGTACAACCGATGAGTCAAAATCGAGTTGTTACATAATTTTCATCAATAATATAAGTTTATTTAAATGTGTAGACATTAAAAATTGACCTAGCTAAATAGCTCAATTTTTCCTTAGAATCCTATGTAATCCTTCAAATTTATCCCTCCCAAACCCTTAATTTTGATAGTTTTTTTACTTTCAATGATTTCATGCTCCTTGATGGACCATGAAATAGTGTTTTAACTATTTTTTTTTCAATTTTCAAAAATCCAACTAGTACCATTTATCATTGCTTGATGTGACCTCCAATGATCATATCACGGTTGACCAAGACCAATTGTGAAGTCAAGTCCCTGAGGAAAAATCAAAATTGTTGGATTCTCTACTTACCTAAGTATTTTAGGCCATTTATGGAACCACCCCTTAGATCTCCCTACCCTGTTACCAACTCCTAGGTGCCTCCCCCTTACCTTTATGAATTTAAAATTCACCCACATGCTCCTCCTTACCATCAATGCTCTTCCCTCTCTTCCTCCATACCCCAAAATTATATAAATTGAGGCTTTGGGTCTTCATTTTAATAATACTCTCTCATAGTAACAAAAATATGAAAAATTTGTGATTCAAAGTGCTATGGTAATTAGTGTATTACTTTGGTGAGATCTTGGAGGGGGTATACCTCATCAATTTTGAGAGGAATAACTTTTGTTTTGGTTGTATTCTTCTCCTTATATGCTTTCCTTTTGATTTTCCTATCATTATAGTTGTAGATATATATTTCAAGCTTTTAACATTTGTATTTATTACTTTAACCTTTTCTTCTAGTTGTTGTGCAACTATAGGCCAAATATGGATTGTCCTCTCCTCATTTATCAAGCCCATAGGAAGGGGATGGATGGCATATAGAGTGAGATAAAAGAGGGTAGAGGAAAGCATAACTATAGAGGAAGATATGAATGAAAAATATTAGATGTACATCTCTTTGTTAATTTAACAATATTATTTTTATATACCTCAAATTTATTTCTCTATATGTGTTTGAATGATAGTGTTTGTATTTTTTAAAGTGTATGTTGTATATTACATGAATTAGTGCATTCAATATTATAGATTGGGATAGGGTATGACAAATATATATCTGTGGGCACATGAGAATTAGGAGCAATAGGAAAATGTAAAAATATTATATTCAACCTTGGAAACATAAGAATTAGAAAGTTTAAATAGTGGTTTATTAAACAACCTTAGGGAATATAGGATAAGTTAGTAAAAGAAGAATAATAGGGAGGAAAGGAGAAAGGGAATTTGGTTTTGACTGCCTTGCCACCCATGCCATCCAATCTGCCCAGTTAGTTGTCATCCAAGTCAAACTACCTGCCAAGTCAGTTGCAGTCCAAGGAGGTAAAAGGGTAAGATCCAAAGCTTACCATTGCAAATAAAACTTTTACTCCTTTTAACTGGCTTAATTTCCAATATTCTCCCCTTAAAGTTGAGATGATTGACTATACAGTCTCTCAGCTTTATATAATGATCTTTAGCTATACCTTTTGTGAATATGTCTGCAATATTATCCAAAGTGCTACAATATTGAATCTCAGCTATCTACTGTTCCACCATATATTGAATGAAGTGATACTTCATATCAAAATGCTTTGATTTGCTATTGTAGACTGGATTGTATGTCAATTGAATGGCACTTATGTTATCACAATATAGTCGAGTTGGACCACTTTGAATTTCTCTAATCTCTTCAAGAACTTTTATCAACCATAGGGCTTGAGTACTAGCATGTGTGATGGCTATATACTCAGCCTCAGTCGATGACAATGCTACAAAATTTTATTTCTTGGAACTCCATGTAATTAGTCCTAATACTAGAATAAAACAATTTCTTGATGTAGATTTCTTGTCATCTATATTGTTGTCCTAATCACAGTCACTGAAGCCAACTAATTTCACATAATTACATTTTGGTAATGTGTTCCAAAATCCAATGTACCTTTTACATAGCTTAAGATTCTTTTAGTTGCTTGTAGATGCAGCTTAGATGGACTAGCCATAAACCTTGAAACTAGAGAAACATCATATTGAATATCGGGTCTTGTTTTGGTGAGAAATATCAGACTCCTAACCATGCTTCTGTAAGTGGTCATGTCAACCTTTGATGCTCCATCGTCCTCACTCAAATGGATCCCATGTCTAGTTGGAGTTGTAAATTATTTGCACTACTCCATGGAAAATTTCTTGATCATGTCTCGAGCATACTTGTGTTGAAATATGAATATCCCTTTATTTTATTGATGCACTTCCATCCCTAGGAAGTATCGTATTAAACCAAGATATTTCATCTCAAACTATTTCATCATGGAGTTTTTGAACTCCATATTCATTTTATTGTTACTAACCATAAATATTAGATCATCCACATACAAACAAACTATGATAATGTCTAGTCCATGCTTTAGGTATTACAAATTTGGTTCACTTTTGCTTCTCGTGAATCCATATTCACTGAAATAGCCATCACTGTGTGAGTACCAAGCTCTTGGTGCTTGCTTGAGGCCATAAAGTGCTTTCTTCAATTTGTAAACAAGGTTCTCCTTTCCCTGTTCTTAAAAACATTGAGGTTGTTGAACATAAACCTCTTCTATCAAGTATCCATTCAGAAAAGCACTTTTCACATCCATGTGTTGAAAATTCCATCCTTTATGGGCTACTAAAGAACTAATCTGATTATTTCTTGTCGTGCAACAGGAGCAAATTTTTCCTCATAGTCAATGATAAATTTTTGAGTAAAACCTTTTGCACTAGTCTCGTCTTATGCCTATCAATACTTCCATCAACATTGTACTTGGTCTTGTAGACCCATTTACATCCAACACATTTCTTTCCTTTGGGTAGCTTTACTAGCTTCCATGTATCATTATTTTTTATAGAGGTTATTTCCTCTTTCATGGATTCTTGCCATACATTTTGAGTACATGCCTTCTCATAGCTAGTTGGTTCTAGCTGTGTACTAGCCAATAAAGCATAATTGACTACATATACCCTAGGATCATGGGAGTCATCATCCCCATACAATTGTAAGTTTTCAAGTTATTGTAAAACTGTATTCATTTCACTAGCTTGGATTCTAGTGAATCTTCTCTGGAAATTCTGATCCAATATTTGAAAATATGGATGATGTTGTAATGTTCTTTTGTCTCTTGATGGAGAGTCTCTATCAATTTCCATCGGTGAAGAACTTACTGATATCTATGGAGAAGGACTTGGAGTGGCGGTTGAAGTACTTGATGTAGTACTCCTGCTTGGGCTTGGAGGGGATGGTGTGCCTTTGATTTTCTTTGAAGACTCCTGTTGTACCTATAAAGAACTTAAATCTTGGGACTCATCATCAACAAAAATTCTTTGATGACCCCATTGTCCCCCTTCATCAAAAATTGCATCCTTAGAGAGTATAACTTTATGAGTCTTGGTATTGTAGAGTCTATATGTCTTTGTAGACTCACAATACCCTACAAATATACAAGCTTGACTCTTTGGATCAAGATTCTTCCTTTTCTCATTAGGCTTGTGTGCATATGCTAAAGAACCAAAAACTTTGAAGTGCTTTACATTAGGTTTCTTTCCGTACCACCCCTCATAAGGAGTGACACCATCTAAAATAGAAGTAGGAATTCTATTTAGAATATATACACTAGTTCTTACAGCCTCTGCCTAGTACCTATGAGATATATTCTTAGTCTGAAGCATCGATCTCACCATTTCAACTATGGTGTGGTTCTTTCTCTAAGCCACACCATTCTGTTGTGGGGTATAGACAATGGTGAATTGCATTTTAATCCCACTTGCTTTACAATATTTCAAGAATACTTTTGAGGAGTATTCACCTCCTCGATCTGTCCTAAGATATTTTACATAATTTCCACTTTGATTCTCTACATTGTTTCTAAAATATATGAAGCAATCAAAAGCTTCATCTTTATGTTTCAAAAAATAAATCCAACATATTCTAGAGAAGTCATCTATGAAAGTGAGAAAATAAGAATAGTTTATGAGACTCAGTGTTTGCATTGATCCAAAAATATCTAAATGTAATAACTAAAGTGGATAGTTGGCTCTCCACGCTTGTCCTTTTGGAAACTTCAACCTTGAGTGCTTTCCCAAAGTACATCATTCACAGACATCCTTTTATTCACTGATTTTAGGAAGTCCTATCACCATAGCTTGATAAGTGAGAAGTTTCAAGCTAGCATAATTAAGGTGACCATATCGCAAGTGCCAAAGCACACTTGGATTTTTTATAGCTACATTTGCAATTTTATCTCCTCCTGGCTCATCAAATTTGAGAGGGAATAACCTATTCTTGGTCATGGGGACCTGTGTGATGACACGATTACAATTATTTTTATCAAAAATGATACATTATCTTTCATCAAATACAAGCTTGTTTTCCATCATTTTTCCAATGCTTAGAATATTGTGTTGGAGTTTTGGAGTGTAATATATGTCATGCACTTTCTTTAGTCCTTCTTTGGTTGGACCCTCCATGGCTCCAATACCCTCTACTTGCAATCTCTTATCATCCCCTAATTTGATTTAGAATTTATAAGTGGAATCTAGAGTAGCAAATAAATGTTCTTTGCCACTCATGTGGTTTGAACAACCAGTATCCAGAATCCATGTGTCATTTAGATTGTGTTCTGATTGTCCATATGAAAGAAAAATATTAGAGGTATCATCTTCTTCTCCATAATTACCATATTGACTATTGTTGCCTTGTGAAGATTTTTACTAGCAGTCACGAGCAAAGTGACCTGGCTTGCCATAGTTGAAACAAGATGATTTTGACTTATCACTTCCTCACCTTTGATTTCCACTTTGTCCTTGATTTCCTCATCAATTTTTATTTCCACCTCTTTGTTGATTGCCTCCTCTATATGAGTTTCCTCCTTTATTGGAATTGCCTCTTCTAATTTGGTTGCCTCCTCTGTTTTGATTGCCTCCTCTATAGTTTCTTCTGCCTCTACCTCTTTGCTTGCCTCTGTCATGACCTCTTCCCCGTCCTCTTCCATTGTTTTCATTGGAAGTGAAGGCCTTATCATCGCCTCTGTAGTTGGTTGAAGGAGTTTTAGGAAACCTGTCTTCATGTGGCATTAACGATCTGATTAATGCATCGAATGTTAAAAGGGAAAGATATTTGGATTCTTCTATTTTTATGGCAATATTATTCCATTTTTGTGTAAGTGTTCGCAACACTTTTGTTACAATTTTCTCAGGCATTATTGTTTCACCTAGTGTAACCATTTTATCCACAATTGCTTTTACTCTAACACAATAATCATTGAATTTTTCATCATCTTTCATTCGGATATTTTCAAAGTCTCTCTTAAATTTTTGAAGCCTTACCTGCTTCACTTGATTACTACCCTGGAATCCATCACTCAATGCTTTCCATTAAACTTGTGTAGTTGTACAAGCAGCTATTATAGGGAATATGCTTTTCTCCAATGCATCTTGGAGATGAGAAAGAGGATAAGAGTTGCTCTTTTTCTCTTATTTTCATGTTTTCTTGTCTATGACACTTAGTTTTGTCCAATATGAGGGTTCTATGTAGCCCTCTTCTATTATGTCCCACAAACCTCTTCCTATGAGTAAGGTCTTCATCTTTAAAGACCAATACTCAGTCACAACCGTTAAATTTTGGTATAGGTAAGCTATTGTGTGAGGCCCTAGTTACCAAAAAACTCTCTTTATTTCATGGTTACAATAAAGTACTTTGCTATTTGAAAGAAGGAAAGAAGAAGAAGAAAGAATATATTACAAAATTAAGTCAAATCTGACTTGTTCTACTCTATCATTCATTATTTATTCCTCTTGATGTGGGGATGCTATCTCTTGATTCACAAAATTATCTGCTACTTCTTCTTTGTCATCACTTATCAATATTATTTTCGGTGATTCTGGTTCTAATATTTCAACTAAAATACTATATGTGTATACTCTGATTCTTGTGGTGCAGCTTGTATGGATTTCAATTTTTCAAATTGACTCCTGAATGAGTTATCTTCAAATTTTGCCTCATACCCTGAGTCAGGATGCCTTTGATGTGCTATCACTACATTTTTAATTTGGCCAAACATAATGTTTATCCCATAACCTCTTACTTTTTCATAAAACCTCTCTGCACCTTATCTTGCTAGAATTGCACATAAGGCATGATAACAACCATTTGGTATTATCATCAATACCTCTTTACAATTTTACAATTTGGATATTTTGTCTCTTTTACAAAAAAAACTAAGCGTCTTAGGCTTATTACACAAAAATTCTACAGTTTATGATTCCTTGAATCAAGTGAAAAATTTATCCTTCGATTACAATAATTGTCTCTTAGACAATGTCTTTCTTTCTTATATGATATATATTAAAAAATATATATTACTATTTAATAGATTAAAAAATAATTGCTTTCAAAAAAACTTTAGAAAAGCAATTATAGTTAATATATTAAATATAATATAATTAATTTTAATAATAATATATATAAAAAACTTTATATAAAAAATTTATCCTTCACAGGAATCGAACTCATGATCCATTTCATGCAAGAATTCATCCTAACCAACTCGGCTACCACTGTCGATGAGAACCCAAGGGTAAGATTACAAGTATATTCTGTTTCGGATTCGATTTAAAAAAAAATAAAAAAAATTAAGCTTTCACTATCACTGGGTTTCGAACCCATGACCTGCAGGAAGGGGAACACCTTATGGTTGTCTCCATGAGCCATTATACCTACACAGCTCGATAATAAGGCAAGGGAAGCTTACCTTCCTTATACTTCTCTCGGTCGTGCTTTAATTAAAAAAAATTGGGATTTTTGTCCCACATTGACCATGAGGAGGGTGATGAAGGTGTTTAAAACCTTCAATGAGTGAATACTCACTTGATTGCCTTTGGGCAATCAGTGATCACCCTTTTACCTCCTTCTTGAGTAATCGCTCCCCACCACGTTGCTTCCTTTGAGCCTGTCGTTTGTTGCCACATTGCTTGTCCTCCTTCTACCACGTAATCGATATTTCTACCATGTAATTGGTCTATGTTAGTTCTAAGTCATCCAATATACGTTAGCCTTGTTCTTCTCTTGCCACATGGCACTCTCTAGTTGGTTCTTCTAAGTTGTTCCTCCTTGCATGCTTGCTATGGGGGCCTGCTCTAGACCTCACCTTTGTTCACAAATCATGGGCCTTCCTCGCCTCAGATTGTGTGTTGTGGGCCCCAATCGACCTCACCTTGATGCTCATGCTACCTAGTTCCTCCATCGACCTCGATTCTAGCATCCTCTCTGGATTTGGCTCTAATACCAGATATGGACATGTGAGAATTAGGAGCAATAGGAAAATGTAGAAATATTATATTCAACCTTGGAAACATAAGAATTGCAAAGTTTAAATAGTGGTTGATTAAACAACCTTAGGGAATTTAGGAGAAGTTAGGAAAATAAGAAGAATAGGGAGGAAAGGAGAAAGAGAATTTGGTGTTGTCTGTCTTTTCACCCATGCTGTCCAATCTGCCCAGTCAGCTACCGTCCAAGTCAAACTACCTGCCCAGTCAGCTGTCATCCAAAGAGGTAAAAGGGTAAGATCCAAAGCTTACCATTGCAAACAAATTTTTTACTCCTTTTAACTGGATTAAATTCCAACAATATCATCCAAGAGAATTTAGACAATAGTGTGAGAACTATTCAAGGGTATGTTACATCGTGCCAAGTGTTGTTGTGTAGAATGTCATCATACACATGCTATCTTGGAAGTACCATCTTGGCAAGAATGTTCCAACGTGGAAGCATTATCATCATATCACATCAACCTACTATCTTTTGCTCTTGACATATTGAGGTAACTTACATCTTGTGATAATGGTTTCTTGTAAAGTTATCATCTTGATAATTGTTATCTTGTACAAAGTTACCATCTTAATACATTGGTACCTCAAAGTGATGTTGTATTGAACATTTCCTTATAGTGTTGATATACTTATGATTGATTGTATGTGTAATTATTGTATGTCTTCAGTGAGAGGTAGAGTTATAACAATTTTTACTTGAGGACATGTTTAAATAGATACCCTTATCTTATCTATATCATTTGGTATCACAATAGGTTAAACTTTTTTAGAGAAATTTCACATAGGAAGAGGAAGATCGTGTGGTCTATGACACCAATCAATAGATATAGCTAAAATCCTAAGAGGATTTATTGTGAGGTTAGATGCAATTGATACTATCCAAAGGAGAAGCATTCATCTTGAGGATATTAGTGACAATGAAGAGGAAGAAACTAGTCATGTAAAATCTCGAGATGAGGAACAAGAAGAGAAACTAGAGTAGTGATTGATTCAAGTGATCTCAAATATGGTACTAAAGCTAAATATGGATACTCCCAATTTTAATGGAAGTTTAATCCTAGAATAATTGATTGATTGGATAACATACATGGAGAGATTCTTCGACTATGAATCTATGGAAGATCTAAAATAAGTCAAATTTAAAATTTGAACTTGGGATAAGTTTAAAATCAAATTAAAGTCTAGTTTTTTTCTTTAAATTACCAAATAGGGTGTTTATAAGACTATAAAATCTCAAGAAAAAATAATTAGGAGTAAAAGAGTATATAGAAGAGTCCTATAAATAGATCATAAGAGCATGCCATATTCAAGATGATGAGGATAAGATGGAAAGATATGTTAATGAACTAAGTTTATCCATACGAGATGAAATTGATATGGTTTGAATTATAATCATTGAAGAGGCATATCAATATGCACTTAAAGGAGAAGAGAAGTTTATTTGCAAGAAATAAAAGGATTCCATAGGAAGAGGATAATTATCTAGAGGAAGAGAACAATCAAAAAATGGTAGAGGACATCATATATAGAAGGAGAAGCTAGTACTTATCAAAGTAATTTCAACCAGAGTGCTAGAGAAAGTAGATATTTCTCAATAGAAATAGGTCATTCTAGTAGACAAAGGGATGGAGGATTCTCTAGAATTTGTTGTAGATGTGGAGAAGTTGGTCATTGTGCATTTGAATGTCCAATAGTACAATAAGAAATTATTAAATAAAATAAATCATGAACCATATTTCACAAGAACATAATGAAAGTGTTGTTTAACCCAATCATATGGAGGAACCAAGGAGAATACCTTATGATAGAAAGGGTATTGTTAAAACCAACCAAATATATGTATGAACCGATGTAAAGAAGAAGTCATTTTAAAACCATATGCAAATAGGGTGTTTAGAAGACTATAAAATCTCAAGAAAAAATAATTAGGAGTAAAAGAGTATATAGAAGAGTCCTATAAATGGACCATAAGAGAATGCCATATTTAAGATGATGAGGATAACATGGAAATATATGTTAATGAACTAAGGTTATCCATACGAGATGAAATTGATATCGTTTGAATTAGAATCATTGAAGAGGCATATAAATATGCACTTAAAGAAGAAGAGAATTTTATTTGCAAGAAATAAAACAATTCCATAGGAAGAGGATAATTCTCTAGAGGAAGAGAACAATAAAAAAATGGTAGAGGACATCATATGTAGAAGGAGAATATAGTACTTCTCAAAGTAATTTCAACTAGAGCACTAGAGAAAGTAGACATTTCTCAATAGAAAGAGGTCATTCTACTAGAAAAAGGGGTGGAGGATTCTCTAGAATTTGTTGTAGATGTGGATAATTTGATCATTGTGCATTTGAATATCCAATAGTACAACCAGAAATTATTAAATAAAAATAAATCATGAACCATAGTTCACAGGAACATAAATAAAGTGTTGTCTCACCCAAGCATATGGAGGAACCAAGGAGAATCCCTTATGATGGAAAGAGAATTTTTAAAACCAACCAAATATATGTATGAACCGATGTAAATAAGAAGTCATTTTAAAACCATATGCAAATTAGGAGGAAAGTATTGTAAGGTTATTGTAGATAATGGGAGTACAAATAATTTAGTGTCTACAAAGATGGTAGAAAATCTTGGGTTGAAGAAGATTGAATACCCAAATCTATATAGAGTCTTATGGTTGCAAAAGGGACATAAAATTTTGGTAACTAAATGATGTATGATGAACATTAAAATTGGTTCCTAGAAGGATGAGATGTTATGTGATGTTATACCTATAGATTCTTGTCATATCTTGTTATGAAGCCCATGGTAGTTTGATAGAAATGCAATGCATGATGGTAGGGTGAACACCTACACTTTTAAGAAATATGGTGAGTGGTACACATTAAGTCCATTAAAAGATAAAGGAGAAAAGGTAGAAAGTATTCCTACAATGCTCCTACATACAAATAAACAATTCTTGAGGAGTTATGAGATAAAGTTGAAGGGAGAAATGGTAGTGTTGAGAAGATTTGTAAAACGAGTGGAGGATAAGGTAGAAAAAAGCAATAAAATGAGAATGGGGAAGACATAGTTGGCCCGAGTCACCAATGGTAGTGATGATAAATATGATAGTGCAATAATTGATGCTTCTATTTTAAACTCACCCAGAGTGGTATTTTAAATAAAGTTAGTGTAACACCCTAAAATTAACACATATTAATTTACCCTAAGTTAAAAACATTCAAAATTTTATTAAAACAACATGCTAACCTCTTACCTCAATTTTTGCACCCACATTAAGTTAGTTTTTAACTTCTTGATGATATCAACTCTATTTGACCAATATCGGATGTCCGATCCTATATCGGACCTGAAATGCGTGAGATCGGATGTCCAATATCATCCAAAAATAGAAAATCCCAAAATAGTAAAATGAAAATTTGTTGCAACTCCTTTTGTCTTTATCTATATAATAGCACAAAGGTTATAGGATCGGATTTGCCGATCACATCCAGATTGGAATAAGTTGCAACTCCTTCTATTTTTGGCCCAACCCCTTAAAAATACCTAGCTTATTTAACCAAACATCCTCCCCTTAATTATCCCTAACTCCCTAGTTGATTAGTAATCACTTTTGCATCCTTTGCATTTAATTTTTTTTTATTTTTCATAAGTATTTACAGGTTTGAAAGTATGATAGTTGTGCATCGGTGGATACAATCCATGATCGGATATTTGATCTCACTCAGAAGCATTTGATCAGGCTCTACAACATTTGATCTTATCTGCAGGTTTCCTGGGGGAACCTTCAGACTTTGTTTTACACTCTTTAATCTCATATTTGCATTTCTAGCATCAAAATTATCATCTACCATCACATTTAATATAGAAATTATCAGTTATCATACTTGGAGTTCACAATCATTGCATTCAATCGTGTTATTTACATATCATAGCTCATATTCATAGTGCCTTCTTTAAATTGAGCATACAATAAGCTTTTACCTAACCAAATACATGCTTAACAAGATTTATATTTGTGTTGCAAGTTTACATTTTTTATCTATCTATGAAATTGTAGGTTTTTGATCATATTGGATCTGAAGATATCAGATTGAACCAACTGAGAGAAAATCAGAAATCTGATATTACCCTTAGTATTTGATCTAGATTGCAGCAAGCAAATAGACCCTACATTAGATATATGAAATGAGTAAGCATGTTAAATTTCTTTTGAAATTAAGCACTACATTAATTTACCTTCTATAATTCATTGTATGTTATATTCATTTGAAAAGAAACTGAATTTAGTATAGGTTAGTTGCATTTGGATAAAACTAGGTGATTGTGAGCAAAATAAGAAGAACACATCAAATAAATTCCCAACCTAGGCATGGAAGATGCCATAATAAATGTTTCCTGGTGAACCCACCCAATTCGTTGAAAATATACCAAAGAGGACACGACCTCAAGTGCCTCTCCTCTGAGGTGTAGACCTACTATTTTCCCATTCCCCTTCAAAGTGTGGATCCATTATCCTGAAGGAAAGGAGTGCAAAAAATTTAGAGCTACATTGTTTGGTGAACCCGAAATAAAATACATAGGCATCTTTTAGATTCATAAAAACACATAAAACAAAAAAATATATATTAAACACAAAAAAAATACAAAAATATCATTAGTCAAATATACACATTTTAGATTCATTTCTTAAATGTTAGATTTCAACATAGAAAGAGTTGTAATCATAGATGTTAGAGCATTATTGTCTACACAGGAAATCTCCCTAGTAGTTGAAAATTCTAGTATTCCATATCAAGAACAATGCACAAAACTTTGGAAGAGGTTAGACATTATAAAAGCTAACACACCAAGATTTAGCTAAATTAAGAGATTTGACATAGCTAGAATCCTAGAGCCTGATAACTCTTCTCACTACTTTGATATTCAAAGGTCATGTGAGAGGTCGTTAACTGATAAGAGAGCAAGTGTTTTCTTCATCTGTGTATACTTTTGAATATTATCTTGAAAGTGCTATAATAGTACAAAAATTTCTAGCACACATAGAGGATCAGGATATAGTCTTGGAAAACAAAAGAAGATATCCCAAAACTCCTAGGACAGTCCATTTTCATGAGTATTATCACGAAATATATTTTTATGCCCAAGATTTTGAAATTGATAGTATCACCATAGCTCATTTCATAAAATTCTTAAAAGCAAACTTTCAATTTGAAGAACATTATATGTCACTTGAAGAACTTGAGCCTATTAATGATATTTATAAAAATTTTCAAGAAAATTAAATATAATATATAAAACATTATTTTATTTATTTTCTGCTTTATTTTCAAAAAAACAAAAAACCAAAAAAAATATAATATATATCTACAATATTTATATAGGTATATATATAGCATATATACCCCAAGAATTTTAAAATGTATATATATACAACAAGGAAACACTATCAAAATGACATTAATTGATCATGGGATCAATTAATGCTCAACGGAAAGGGCTCTTACACCCTAAGGAATTTTACAAAATTTCAATTTAGGGTTTTGAAGGAAAAGTAATTATTATGGAAATTTAATTAATCAGGTTTTCTTAGGTTAATTGCATTTAAGTTTGAATGCAATGTCCAATTCTTATTGGACCAATTAGGCACTAGTATTATTTAATGCTAAAGGCCTATCTTATTTTTCCTCATGGCATAATCTGGTTGGAGGAGAGAAAAGTTAGATTCTCCTCTCTATATTTAATTAGGAGGAAAGTGGAAGCACGTGGGCACAAAATAGAAATAGGGCCACTTACCTTACCCCTAGTGGACCCTTTTTTACCTCTAAATTATCCTCCACATGGTATGTTACATCATAATGAGCACAAGCATCATCTAAAATTAAAATAATAAGGCTAGTATTTGGCCCACGTGAGGAGAAATTACCTATAAATAGAGGACATTTTGTGAAGAAAGGGGGGAGGAATCCTTGAAGGTCTAGGGAGTATTCTCTCCACATCAGTGGATTAGAAATGAGAAGACTTGAAAGATGTCCTAGTCATAGTGTGGAGCAAGCTTGGGATATTGGAAGGAGCCAACTCTTGGAGAAAAGCATGAAGACTCCAGAAGCACTTAGAATTCTCTAGAGGAAGATTGATCAGGTTGGACCCTTCTTGCATTTCTTGCATTGTAATAAATTATTGTTGAACAATATTATCTATAACGACTATCTTATTTGATTATTTTATGGATGCTAATACTCCTAAAATTCTCGTGAATGCTTGTAAAAAGTATTGATTTAATCAAAATTTGACTATAATTATTTCGAGAGGCTTAATTTATTCCCTTTGAAAATTGTAATTAAATGGATAAATGATTTGGTCTTGAATAAATATTATACTATTATAGTATAAAGTATTATATTATTATATTCTAAGACTATAAAAGAAGTATGACCTGGGAGGCCGAACTAGGATAGAGGACCCTACTAGTCAAACCATCGAACCCATCTTTACAAGTTAAACCACTGATTCAATATTGTATAAGTCAATAACCACCGATGCTACTTCAAGTAAACCACCAGTGTTGGACTCCACAACAACTCAAGGTGGTTATTCCTCTTGGGGAATGGATGTGCTTTTATTAAGCAGTTCACCCTCTACATTGCACTTGTGGGATATTTACGCCATACTGATTTATTTGACCTCATCTCTACCTCTGAATATTGAAAGAAATGCTCTATTTTAAGAGGCTTTGCTCTTCCATATCATTTACATAATTAAATCCAAGGTTGTTATCTACAATTGATTTTGTGCTAATTCAATCTGACAAGATGATAGATTACATCTAATGCATGATGTATAAAATTCTATTTGCAATGTGTTGACTTTGAATTTAATTATCAGGGATAGAACCATGAAAAATTATTATTATGGCATTTATCTCATCGTTTGAAAGTCTGTATGGAAATTTTGATCGATCTTCTCTTACTATCTAGCAAAGCTTCTTCCTTTTTTTAATTGATGCAAATCACTGTAGATACCTACTAAACTTAATAATGTATACATGAGAACTTAAAGACCTATCATTTCTATAGTAGTGGTATGCGACGACGATTATCATTGGGAAAGTGGGATGGACAAGAGGGATAAAATTTAGGGCTTAGTATTTATGACATTCAATACTCAATTAAATCATATTCCATTATCTATACCACCACTCTGGCATGTGTGCGTTTACCTATCCACAAATTCTCTAGAGCTATTACACAGATCAATAGTTCCTATGTTGCAATTTCATTCCACCTTGGGAACTCTTCCTGCTATGTTTGATATATTACAGAGTAATCACGCCTATCTCAGTTGCAAGCATATGTAGTCCCCACACTAGAATATAAATTGGAAGGAAAACCTAATACATACAGTCATCACTTACATCATCCCACATGATACATGTTGGGGTATTAACAGACTACAACGAATGCATCATTTCATAGATCATTTGATCATCATGCGGTAGTCGAAGATCAAGCCACCTACGGTCGAACCCATGCTACATGTAAAATTTTGGTTAAATCTAAGCTCCACATTCCTAGACAATTCAAGACACACTTGCCATCCCTTCATTAAAAGTATGTTATTCAATATTGGATGTCTATCTCATTCCATCTGATTGGCAAAATTATGCACAAGGTATTCAATTTTCACCTTTTGGATTTTTTCATTGGAGGTAGAGTCGAGTAACCATTGAGGGTGAAAACATAACTTTGGGAGTTAGGAAGAATGTAAAATGCTGATATTTAATATACCATTGTATTTTAATTAATATGTTAAATAATCCCATTTGGGACTAATGATTAATGGTGATTAAATTAGGTGGTTAATTAAAGAGATTAACCATCACAGTTGGAAAGGATAAGTCTAGAAATAAAATCACCCTTTTATGTACCCTTTAGAAATTAAACAAAGGGGAGTGGATATTTCTTAGAATATTTTTGTTATAGGAATTAATTATTTCAATTAATATGTAACAAACCATCCATGGAATGGTTAAATGTTAAAGTCATCTATTGGAGGTTAATTGAGTAAGTTTATAGAATAATATACTTATTCTATTATGGAAATATTAAGATCTATTTAATTAAAATTTCTTGAAAGAGTAAGGGAAGTTTCATATTTATTAAATGAAGTGATTTTTAGAATATCTACATAAAGATATTTTTTTAAAATATTGAATGGCCTCCAGGATCAAATCTGGGAAAATTTGAAAGTAGGTAATACAACCATGAAGATAAATTTTGGTAAAATTTATAATGGTCCTAGTAATAAATTATAAGAGGATAGTACACAATTGAAGATAGATTGATTGTAAACCTTTTATCCATTTGAGAAATATTGTTGACTTGGGATGTTTTCAATGGGAGACATCATGATAATTTAGGTTATTTTTACAAATAATGAACTTAGATTTTCAAGGTTTAAGGAATGGATGTTTATGGATTTAAAGGTATGGGACTTTAAATTCATTATACAAGGGATTTATTGAGAATAAATCATGGAGTATGAATTTGGAAATTCATTCTTGAGGGAATTTATAGCATTCCCTCTAAATTTGAAGAGATTTCTGCAAAATATAATTCCAATGATTATCACAATCACATGTGAGGTGTTATAAACCCTTAAGATGGTTTAGAGAAAGGACTCAATAGCTTCCTTAATTGCATATTGAATTTTGAAGGAATGGATGGATTCATTATGGGTATGCAAAATACCTTAATGTTATTATGATGACTTAGAGAAAGGAACTAAAAAATATCTTAATTGCATCGTGAATCTGAAAAAGGACACTTGTATCCCTTGATTTGTATATTTGATTAAGAGGGATCCATGGATGCCCTTCTGTACTTGTAATATTTTACATATCAAGTTTATGAATATGACGAGAGAACATATTTTGGAGGCTAGGTTATTTCCCATTAGGGTTTCCAGGATAAACATTATGTCATTTAATTATGATTTGATGTGTTATTTCTTGTACATATTGCTTTTACTTTCAAAATGAAAATGATATATATGGATGAGATGGTTAAATTTTTAGATGAAACAATTATTACGCCTTTATATTATTGCAATGTTTGTATTTGAGTACTTTAAATCGGTAGTTCAATTATGATGCAAATAATGTATGCTTAATTTCTAATATGTTGATGATTTAATGATATATGATTATGTCTTTTACTTTCTTGAATATAATGGAATTTAATGCTTGCTTAATTAGATATGTCATGTGTTGTTTCAAACATAAGGCTATAATGTAATGGATTCTATTCATAAAGGCTTCATTACTTTGTGTTCACCTCATAAATACTCATGGATGGTTTAACTTGAAATATATGAGTTTGGAGCAGTCTGAAACACACAAAAAGGTAAATTGGTCTTGAGGTGTGAACCAAGACAAATCTTATATTTTGGATTGAAATTTGAATTTACACGAGGAGTGGTTACTCCCATGATGGTTAAATAATACTCTTTTGTAATAAACTTAATTTATTCATGTATATAACACAATGGATGCTTAAATAAAAGAATGGACAAATAATCCTTGAGAGGAATAAGGTAATATAATCATGCTTAATATGACATTCCAAGGATTATGTAAGTTTAATCATGGGTAGTGATTTTAATATATTAGTGACTCCATAGAGAATATATGGGTAGGATCTAAAATCTATGAATAATAATGGTTGAGGTTATTTCATTATGATGGGTTTCCATCTACAAGGCATTCACCTATATACTGGTCTTGGTGGACCATATGGTTATGGGTGATTTCTCTTTTATGAGGGATGAAGCCTAACTCCTTGGCTAACATTCTCATATTTGAGTGGTATGAGGGTTTCATAGAAGTTGATCTCTTTTATTCAAGAGTGACTCTGATCAAGTCTTAATATCTCTTGATACTATTTGCCTTGATAACTTACAATCCAATGGGAATGATTCTATCTTAGATCACTATTATGTTTGTTGTCTCATGAAAGATGAAAATGTATATAGATGAAAAAAAAAATTGTCATAACAATTTGGGTTGTTACAGTTGGTATCAGAGTCTAGGTTAACTAATAAATTCTAGATAGATCTAGGTTAGAAAAATATTTTGGTATGAAACAAAACTTGAGATAAAACTCAAAATATAAGTTCCATAATTCTAAACAATGCACACTTGGTAAGGACAAAGTCATTATTTGAGATTGTCAATTTCTACCTTCCTTTCTCCCATGAGTAGATCCATATTCGTTCAAAAGTAGAAGAGCTAATCGAACCCTTCTTCTATGGGTTTTAAGCGATGTACCTTAGACTCTTTTGGCAAATTACTTGACGTATAGGTCTTGTGACTTGCTTAATCCTTATACTCAAGTGTGAATAAACCATAAGTGGGTTCAAATCCACTAAAGTATCACTTAGATTAATGTTATCAACTTATTAATTCCTAAAAAGATAAAGATATTTTATGCCAAAGTAATTTTGATTCAGAAAATAGAGCGTAGTTGTAGAACTACCAATCATCGGACTATAGATGTTCTTGGACTAAATTCTAATTATCACTAAATTTGGCATATTGTAGTACACAAGACAAATGAAAAAGAATGTTTTATTTAATTAATTCTTGTTACAATTTGACCTTTGGCCAAGAATTTGAACATCTCAACCATGACTTACCATGGTTAGAAATACCACTTTTTTTATTGTAATCTAATATATGTGCTCCACATTATTTAAGCACTGAAATAAGATGCAAAGTGGTGCATGTGGTATTATTCTCTATGCATGAGAACCCGAGGGTAAAAGAAAAAAGATAAAAATCTTGACGAGAATGACTAAACTCAGTTTGGAGTCATAATCACATGATGTGAATACAAGTTAGTTGAATGAAATTGAAAACTAACTACTAGAAACTTAAGATCAAGAGATAAACAAAATAATATTTTTCTATTTATATATTTTCTCAATGTTACAATTCCTTAGTGGTATTCAACCAAAGAAAAGGTGAACAAAAGACCATAAATCTAAAATTCATGGAGACTATCCACAATCACTAGAACCATATTTTGGCATGAAACCCTAGTTTGGAAAAAAAGAGCAAGGACACATTTAAGCATGGAAATTGCCCCAAAATTTCACTAACATCATAATTTTCTTGACATGAAAATTTGGAGTGAACTATATCATAACTCCACCAAGTAGCTCTGATAATCTGTGTATCATGGCTCAGTAGTAAAGTATGCTACCTCATGACCCGGGTCATGGTCAACTGTATTGAGATGTGCTACACTATTTAAATTAGGAACTACCCATTGTACCATACATGTGGTATCATTGTCCAAACAAAGTTGGTGCATAAGATAGTTGGATTAACATAGTAAATCTACAACTGAATATTTATTAAGAAGTTTATGAATACAAATATGCCAGAACTAGGATATGAACATAATACCAATCGTAAGATGAAAATCATCATAGTATTAGTCATAATCTAAGCTATCATAATATTTGATTGGAGATAAGATACAATCGGAATAGATAACTAGAGGCATAATATTGTAGATAATTGATGTATCTATCAAATACATAATATGGCCAAGAAGTGCCATGAAATCCATACAACATGAGATCTATTTCTATCAGACATCGAGTCTGAGTGAATCTATTGTAAATTTATCAGAATAAGTGAGTCTATACATACATTTGATAAAGAAGACTCTGATAAATCTCACTATTAAAAGCAACATTTCTAGTGGGAACATACTTCTTGACCACATCCAAATAATAGGGTGGTAGAAATTGAAATGGAATATTTAGAGGATCACTTATAGGAGGTAATCAAGATTCCTCAAATCGAACATGGAAAGTCTAGTTAGACCAACTGAAGAATCTGTCAAACCACTCGAAATGACTTAAAGTAATTTCAAAATCTAAATAATTATGGGAATTATTCCTTAGCCAAATATCATAATGTGAATCATGGATATAGGTACAGGTTATGCATAAGGGGTTGGACTCAAAATGTACTTGTAAAAAAATGGTGAATCCTAATCAAAATCAAGGTGAATCATGGACAATCCTAAGACAATCAAATCAAGCATTTTCACACAAAAATTTGCGGTATTTGAAGCCCTAAAATGTAAGGTCATCTTTGGGGCTACTTTTGACCTATTAAATCAACTTATAACTTCATAAAAATACCACCATTATATCAGGTTTAAAAAAAGCTTTCCAACGAGTACAAATATGCCTATGTTTGGATATATATTATGGCAAATTGACCCTAAGAAAAAATTGATCCTAAAAATTTTAGGCGAATGGGCCGACATCGAGGGTCCTCATATTTGCCAATTTCCAATTTTGAAAATCCTAATATTCACCCAATTGGCTAATATTCACCACTATGCATAACCCTAGATATATGTATTACAATATATTTGATGCATGGATATAAGGGCATTACGTGCTTTGATAGCTTGGATTTGTAAGAAATTCTACAACCCTTGCTTCTGCTGAAGCAAGTTTCAGGGAATCCAAAAAAAAAAATTCATAAAACTCGTGTTGATCTTATTCATAACAAAAAATGATGGCTAATTACTAATCTAGTTTCCTACCGAAATGAAGTTAAGAGAATATTTCTCTCTTTTTGATAATGTGCTTGATGTCAACAAGTAATAATTACCAAATTTGGAAATAAGTACCTAAAGATAAGGCACAAAAATAAGTGTGCAAGCAAAACAAGGGAACTAAGCAGAATATGGAAGGAGGAGGATGAGGAGAGGAATATAGGAGGACTGGTTCAACTGGAAATAGTGGTAGTAGGATAGGTCATAAGGAAGACATCACAGGTAAGGAAGGTAGGATCTCAGGTACTAGATATTCCAACAAGGACAAGGATGAGAGCTCTGAGGACAAGGAAGACTCAAATAAGGTCATCTTATAGGGATATGAACCTCCTAAAACTGGGGCCCCTTCTTCAATAGTTAAGGGTCCCACTGTTGACAAAACCAAGGCTACTTCATATGCCAACATCCTATCCAAATACGGGCGAGGTCCTTACAAACATCCTACCACTTCAATAGTTCTTGATGGTCAAAATATTAATATCCTTGATGATATTGCTGATAGCTACCTTGCTATGGAACGTTATATGTTGGTGGGGAAGTTCCTTCCCTATAAGTTCAGCCCCAAGCAGACTAGAAGTACTACCAAATCTCCCGTAGACTTTGGTAGTGAAAAGAAAAGAGGCAGGCCTTCTAAAGAGGAAATCTGGAGTTCCCAAATCGTAGACGACATTGCAAATGGAATTCAGAAAACCCTTTTTCCTAACATTACTTCTCAGTCTAAGGAAGAAAGTAAAAGCTCCAAACCCCCTCACCATAATGGCCGAGGAGGCAGGAAAGCCCCAAAATATTCTAAATGAAGATTCTATCATGGAATGTGAGAGGCCTCAATGGGCCAGTCAAACAAAGACTTGTAAAGTCTATGAGAAAGGATATCAAACCTTCAATCATCATCATGCAAGAAACAAAAATCAATGCCAACAACTCTGCCTCAGTAGCTAAAGAAATATGGAAGAATGCAGGTGTAGTGGTCAGTGATGCTAGAGGAACGTCAGGAGGTCTTATGTGCTTATGGGACAAGAATTTAGTTGAAGGACGTCTACTCCATTCTAGTGATAGGCTTCTTAGCGTCCTCTTTCATGATGTCAACAACAACTCATCCTTGATTCTTACCAATGTCTATGCTCCTAACACTATTGTTGGGAGAGCTCAGTTGTGGGATAACCTAACTAGTATGAAATACTCCTTTCAAAACATCCCCTGGATTGTTGCAGGTGATTTCAACACCCCCATTTATTCTTCAGATAAAAAAGGAGGCTCCGAAACACCAGCTAAAAGCATGGAGGATTTTAATGAGTTTGTCAATGCAAATTGTTTAATGGATTTAAATCTCAGAAAGGCTAAATATACTTGGAGTAACAGAAGAGTTGGATCACATCACATTCAAGTCAAATTAGATAGGGTGTTCCTCTCATAGGAAGTTGTTCAATATTTTGGAGATGCTGCTTTATATCCTCTTCCTAAAATTGGATCAGACCACAATCCTCTTATCCTGGACATTGACAAATCTAACCCCTATAAAAGGTCATTCAGATTTGAGGCTATGTGGCTCCATCATCCTGATCTTCATCAGAGAGTATCTCACAGTTGGTAACAGGACATTCAAGGACTTCCTTCCTTCAAGCTAGCCCAGAAACTCAAAAGCCTAAAAGAAGATCTAAAAATCTGGAATAAGGAAGTGTTTGGCAACCTTTTTGCCAACAAACAATCTCTCAAAGAAATATTAGACCACATCGAGAATAAAATTCAAAATGGAGAAGCAGATGTCCATATCAGGAATGAGGAGAAACAGATTCTAGCTGAGTATCATAATGTTCTTGCCTGCGAAGAGACCTATTGGCGCCAAAAATCTAGAGCTCTCTGGCTCAAAGAAGGAGACTCAAATACTAAATTCTTTCATGTGTCCACCCTTAGAAATAGAAGCAACAATCACATCAAGGAACTGACTAAAGGTGATGGCAACCTCACAACTGATATAGATGAAATCAGGAATGAAGCTAGCACTTATTTCAAAAACATGCTTGAGGATGATAATCTTTGCTCAGCTGCAGCCCAAGAAGCTTTACTTCACCACATTCCTTCTAACTCTATTCCTAAAATGGTCAACTCCTCTCTTATTGCTCCTTTCCAGGATGATGAAATTAAAGCTTCCCTTTTCTCAATGAATCTTGACAAAGCCCCAGGACCAGATGGTTTTCCCCCTCGCTTTTTTCAAACCTTCTAGGATATTGTTGGTCTTGATGTTTGCAAAGCTATCAAAGATTTTTAGTCCTCCAAAATAATTCCTCGAGGTTTCAACTCCACATTCATTGCCCTCATTCCTAAAAGTCCAGCTGCCAAGTCCCTTCCTGACTTTAGACCCATTAGTCTTTGTAATGTCGCATACAAAATCCTCACAAAAATCTTGGCTACCAGAATGCAGACCATCCTGCCCACCATTATTGATCCTTGCCAAGGAAGCTCTGTACAAGGCAGATCCATTCTTGATGGAATCATCTCCATACATGAAGCCCTACATTCTGCTTCCAAAACTAAAAAGCCCACTTGCGTCCTCAAGCTTGACATGAATAAAGCTTATGATAGAGTCAACTGGAACTTCCTTTTAGCTATTCTCCATAAGTTTGGTTTCCATCCCGAATGGGTCGACCTCATCAGAAGTTGCATATCCTCCCCCCGGTTCTCTGTCCTCATCAATGGTTCTCCAACAGGTTACTTTAAAAGCAGCAGAGGTCTCAGGCAGGGAGATCCCATATCTCCATTCTTATTCATCATCATAGCCGAAGCATTAGGCAGAACTATTCAAGCTACATGTAGAACTGGTTTGCTATCAGGGATCAAGACCTCCTCCCAGACTAATCCAGTTTCCCACCAACAATTTGTGGATGACACCATTCTGTCGACAAGTGCATCTATTTTTGAAGCCAAAGTTATCAAATATATCCTTCAAGTCTATGAAGCAGTTGCGGGTCAGAAATTCAACTTCAACAAGAGCAAATTGTACTTCCTCAATACTCCAATGCTAAGACAGATTAAGATAGCAAGGATTCTAGACTGCTCTATAGCTAATCTCCCAGCCACTTACCTGGGCCTACCTCTCTTTTGTGGGCAACCTGCAGCCTCTATGTGGAACAATGTTACAGAGCGCATCCAAAAAAGACTTGCAGGATGGAAAGGTAACTTGTTGTCCCAAGCTGCTAAAAGCACCCTAACCATTGCTATTCTGCAAAGCATCCCAGTTTATTTCCTATCCGTCTTCAAAGCTCCTACGATAGTTGCCTCAAAGATAGAGCAAATTCAAAAAAAATTCCTATGGAGTGGAGCTGAAAATAAACAAAGAATCCATCTGGTAGCTTGGGACAAGGTCTGCAAACCCAAAAACAAAGGAGGAATAGGGCTTAGAAGAATCCATTCTCTCAATACCACTTTGATTGCCAAGCAAGCTTGGAGATTGGTTTCAGGAGACAACAATGAGTGGATTTCTATAGCCAAAAGGAAGTACCTCCAGAATGGCGACTTCCTCAGTGAGAACATTCCTAATAGGGGGTCAGCTTTTTGGAACTCCATAATTGGTACTAAGCACCTCATTAAGAGAGGAATAAGGTGGAAAATGGGAGATGGGAGAAACATTGATTTCTAGAATGACAAATGGATTACCCAAGAACCCCTCCTTAATGATCTGATTCTATCCAAACTCAAACCCTTTACTGATGTTAGGGTAGGACACAAGGTTTCTGATTTCCTTAATGCTCAGAGTAGGAGCCCAAGGTGGATCTCCATTTCCAATCCAGCCTTTCCCATTGAGTCCAATTTGTTGAACTCTCTCCTCTCTTCCACTATCATTCCCTCATCTAATTGTGTGGACCAGCTCATTTGGGAACTTACTGAGAGTGGAGAATTCTCTGTTAAATCGGCTTATCTTCTCCTCCTTGACCATGAGGATCTGTTGCTTCCTTTTGACTATGTTTGGATCAAGCATCTCATTCCTAAGATTTCTTTTTTTTGTGGCTTGCCATCCAAGAGAAAATCCTTACCATTGACCTTCTCATGAAAAAAGGATTACCCATCCCTAATAGATGCTACCTCTGCCACTCTGCTTTGGAATCCACTTCCCACCTCTTCCTCCATTGCCCTATTTCCTCCTCCATCCTTGATTCCATTTTCCATTCCTTCCACATTCAGTGGGTTAGACCCTGCTCCATTAGAGACCTTTTCATCCATTGGCCTTCCCCCTTCCATGACCCCCACCTCAAGTTCTTCTGGAAGATTTCCCTTCACCATTTCCTTTGGCAAGTTTGGCTCGAAAGAAATAGTAGAGTTTTCTCCAGCAAGCCCAAGGTCCCTAAGCTCATTTCCTCTAAAATATTGGCCTTTGCTTTGGAAAATGCCTCTCTTATTCCCCCAACTTCCAAACCTCCCTCCAAGGCTGAGTTTGACCTTGGCATAGAGTTGGGTTTACCCTTAGATGAGTTCCGCCCTCCTGCCAACATTCATCTTGAGTCTATTTGGAAACCTCCTCCGATAGGATGGCACAAACTCAATTTTGATGGAGCTGCAAAAGGTAATCCAGGAAAGGTTGGGGCTGGAGGTGTCCTGAGAAACCACAAAGGAGAAATTATCCTAGCTTTTGTGGAAGGGCTAGGTGATCAGACTAACCATGATGCTGAAGCCAAAAGCATGTGGAGAGGTTTATGCTTCTCCAAGAACTATTGCACCAAACTAATAGTTGAAGGTGATTCCCTTAACATTATCAATTACCTCAAGAACAAAAATTGTAGACCTTCATGGAGAGTCAAAGATTACATTGAGGAAGCTAGGACCTTAGTCCTCGAACTGCAAGAAGTTATCTTTCAGCATGCTTTCAGAGAATCTAATAGGGTCGCTGATAAGTTAGCTAACATTGGGGTCAACATGGCCAATTCTCAAATTTGGTATGATAACATCCCTGAGGAAGTTCAAGTCCTTGCAAATCAAGAGAGACAACAAATCAACCTTCCTCAGTAGGAGGTCCTTCCTCAGGATGGCCAACCTTATCCTCATGCTTAATCTCATTAGGTTAGCAGTTCGTGTCATGCTCCACGTGGTTATTCCTATTCATCATGCTTGTTGGGTCTCTACCTACCTTATCCTCATGCTTAATCCCATAATATTAGCTGTTCATGTCATGGTCCATATGGTTATTCCTATTCTTCATTCTTGTTGGGTCTCTACCTACGTCATTCATGAAGGTGACCACCACCTCAGCATCCACATGCCCTACCATTATCCCCGTATCCACCTACCTATCCCCACCACCCCCATTCATCACCATTTAATTTCCCACTGGCTAGTCCATGTCATCCTCCACTACCCCCACCACTTTCACCTCTTCTTCACTGGCTACCACCTTGCCATCCTCCTTTGGGCCTCTTTATTTGGAATGCATGCTAATTTATTTGTCATCTTTTGGCACTATTTTTTCAACCTTTGTAGGTCTCGATTTGTGGTTTCCAATACAAGTAGCATGAAGATGTCCAAAGATGCACTTTTTTCCAATACTTCACACAAGATCTAGAGCCAGAACCACACCTCCTATGGTGCGAACATCTCCAATTATCGATCCACTATAGATATCCATGATGAGGGCATTTCCCACACTCATAGTGGCATGATGTGGCAGAACAACATGATCTCCACCTTGGCCAATGGTCATGATAGGCTGGATTCACAATCCTCAATGTACTTAACTTCTACTAGATTGAGATGTGTGCCATTCCTCATTGGTCCCCCTTCAACTCTCCCGATGGTTTTTACTGATAGTGGTAGGTTTCCTAAGCCCACCCTTTGCCTTGATGCGTGTCCCTGCATGATGTGGTTTCCTTGCCACACGTGTAAGCCATCTACCTCTCACGAGCCATCTCTCATCTGCCTCCACGCCTGGTCTTCCCCTTCCAAGCTTCATCCAACTATGTTTTTATTTTCCCACCACCTCCCTGGGACCCCTTCCCATATCCCTATCCTTTTATAACCTATCACCTCACCTTTCACCCATTCATGCCCCAATGCTTTGTTCAGCCTTCCTATCCCTATTTACGTCTCTCTAGACAACCTCCCGCCCCCAACATGTCCAAAAAATTTGTCGAGCCCAAATCACTTGTCTGCAATGCCATAGCAAAAAAGGTCCTCCAGGACCGTAAATTTTTTCCTTTCCTCCATATGTTCTCTAGCAATGACCTTGACATCACTATTGCCTTCCTTGAGACTTGGGACAATGGGGCTGTCTCTGTGCATGGTAGAAATTTCATTGTGGATGTCCACCTTTTAGTATCCATTACTAGCCAAGACCCCGAGGGTCATTCCATCCACCGCCACAAACATAATTGGGAGGTTGAATTAGCAGAGTTTCAAGGGAATGATAAAATCCTCAAAAAAGCTAAGAGCCCTGGCATCTTCAGGAGTGACTTCAATTCACCATGGGATTCTGTGATGAAACCGATCATGGAGTTCATTACAGTTGACAACCCTGACAAAGCCTTCAAAACTTATCACTTGGCCTTTGTTAATCATTTCAGAGACATTCACCCCCTCAACATTCCCCTGTTCTTCCTCAACTCCATGAATCATGCCATTTCGTCCTGTAGAGACAAGAAAAACCATGACCTCCCTCGGCATCAGGGTATGTTCAAAGTTATCTATACTTACATCCTAGCCAACAGCCCTAAGCCTAACCCTGTCACGGGCAGCTCTGCTAAATCCCCCGTGGTCAAACCTCCCCTTGCTGAGAGGAAGAAAAAGGCTATGCAAAATGTTGCCAAATTAAGGGCAAGGAAAAGCATCAGCTTTGACAGTGTTGAAGAACCAGTGAGGAAGTCTGCTAGGCTCCAAAACATGGCCACCAGGGGCAACATCATAGATATTTCGAATGATGAAGAAGAAATGCAGGACGAAAACAAACAGTTGAAGGACTTCATCATTTCCTCCACTACGACAATGATGAACTCGATGGTAAATTACATGATGGACATCAGAGAAGGACTACAGACACTCTTCTATAGTGGCCAACCTAATCAGGATGTGGATGGAGGCTCTGAAGCGGACAAGGTCATGGTGAAGACCGAACCCAAGGAAGATGAGCCTGAGGACACCGAGAAGAATGATACCAAGGAAGAGGAGAAAACCTCAACTGAGGAATAATTTCCTCATTCCTTATTTTGTTGTTCCTATGACTACCTGGTTTGGTTCGGCTATTATAAGTCTTTTTGTTTTCATGTCTTTCCTACGTGGTAGTATGCTCACAACTAGTCACAACTTTTTGTTTAAAGGTTGTATCTATTCTGGTAGAATCCTCAAGTCTGAGGCAACATCCTCATTTTCTAGTTACTATAATTTTTGGAATTTCAAGTCTGAGGCTGCGTCCTCATATCTTGCTTATGTCAGTATATACTCTACTACAGTCTCCAAGCTTATCTTTTATTATAACATTGCCATCATGGCTATTTTTGTAAATAGGTTAAGGGATCCTTAAAAACCCTACCAGTAATATAAAGTATCTTATTTACCAAAAAAAAAAAAGTGTGGACAGAATCAACCTATGGAACCATTGAAGAGGAAATTATAGGATCTTATGTAAATATGAAAGGACACATGCCACCTTGAGAATTGATAAGGCAAAATAAAATATTCAATGGGACATTAAAGACAAATACAAAAAACATAATGGAAGTTGAAGGATCCACCTTGAGATCATCAAGATGTGATCGATTAAATGAATGGATAGGATTAATATGTTGGAATTGAACTAGATAATCACTTCGATCGACAATGAAAATCTGGAAATTGATCGTACGTAATAACTTATAGGTTTTTGAACTTTCACCTACTCATGGCATCCAATATGATCATATTCATGGAAGGATTTTCCTAGATGATATTAGTTATATGTGGTGTAAACTGTATTGTATGCTTTATGATCCTTTTGCTTTTTCTTATCGATTTAGTGATTCATATACCCTTAAAGGAAAAAAATAATATTTAGTATTACCAAATATAAACAAGAAGAATGGGCGGTTACAACATGGGATATAATAATGAGAAAAGCTATAAGAACAGTTAAGGGAACAATGAGAGAATCTCCTATGCAAAATTCCTAAGAAACTATATGGGCACAAGACAGAATAATGTTAGAATCTGAGAGATATTTTGCCATTTTTGAGCAAGATAGGCTCAAATTGGAGATATTACAAAGAAATAGTTGGAGAGCAATAGCGATGACAACCATGCTTATAGAAAATCCATAATTTTGTCAAATAAGGGATAAATTTAATGTTGCATTCTTGGAATCTTGTTTTATTGCATTGTTGAATCACAGTATGCTTCCCCCACCACAACTAGTTGTTAATACACAAAAAGGGATAAGGATAACCACTCATGCAACTTGGAGAACAACCCAAGGTAGTGATCAAGAAGCTACTAGAAAAATTGCTTGACCACCATCTCCAACCGTAAGTACCAGTACAGTACGAGGTAAGTAACTAACATAGGGGCACCAACCCTAAAGATCTATTAGGCCACCACTTTGAATTAGGGTATGCATGCCAAGAATGAGGCATAAATATCATTAGCAAACTTTTTAAATTTTATATATTTTTGTTTGTAGAAAATAAATGTTATATGAATATTATAGATATAATTGGTTTAAAATTTATATTTTGTGATTCAAATAAATGCATTAAAATCATCAACGAATGAACATTGACTTTTATTTGATATTAAAAAGAAAACTAAATGAATTTGAAGAATGGATTGGTGTCCATTCTTGGAGAAGGTATGGGACTTCTCCATGATTTTACAATGATGAAAAATAAGATATATCTAGGTGGATGCTCTGGTGATTGGCAAAAAAAAATTGCCAAAATGCATATTAGGATATATATGAATATCCTAAATTGAGATTATGAAATTATGATGTGTCTTTGTTGACACTTAATTTTATCAGGTTAACTCATGTTAAGGGTTAAAAAATTATACTATGATACTCCTTTATGGGAGTTTTGATAAAACTAATAAGACTTTTTATGTCTAATATAGTAAAGGAGAATAATTTCATGATATCTCTGTAAAAAAATTTTGCAAATTCTATTATTGCAGTGCTTTAAATTTTGTATTTGTGCAGTAATAGATGATTTTAAACTGTAATCTTTGTGATGAGATTAGGTACTGATGGTTTTTTAATACTTGTCATACAAAATGGATATTATATTGTTTATAAGGACATGGTACTGCTGATAGTTTACATGTTTGCAGGTCCAGGTACTCTCATGGATGGAAGATGAAGCTTACCATCAAGGATGAGATGCTAAAAGTTAAAAAAAAATTGATGACTCAGATTGTAAAATAGCAGGATAAATACTAACTTTGTTAGATAGATATATTCTTGAAGGTAATTATGCAAACACAGAGGACTGTGTTTAATCTAAGGGGGGTGTATGTCATGACCCATCACCCTTAAAACCTATCAAAAGGATATTAATTTATCATGGGATCAATTAATGCTCAACAAAAAGGGTTCATAGACCCTAAGGAATTTTACAAAACTCCAATTTAGGATTTTGAAGGAAAAGTAATTATTATGGAAATTTAATTAATCAGGTTTGCTTAGGTTAATTGCATTTAAGTTTGAATGCAATATCCAATTCTTATTGGACCAATTAGGTACTAGTATTATTTAATGCTAAAGGCCTATATTATTTTTCCTCATGGCATAATCTGGTTGGAGGAGAGAAAATTTAGATTCTCCTCTCTATATTTAATTAGGAGGAAAGTGGAAGCACGTGGGCACAAAACAAAAATAGGGCCACTTACCTTATCCCTAGTGGACCCTTTTTTGCCTTTGAATTATCCTCCACATGGTATGTTACGTCGTAATGGGCACAAGCATCTTCTAACATTAAAATAATAAGGCCACTATTTGGCCCATGTGAGGAGAAATTACCTATAAATAGAGGATATTTTGTGAAGAAATGGGGGAGGAATCCTTGAAGGTCTAGGGAGTATGCTTTCCACCTCGATGGATCAGAAACTATAAGACTTGAAAGATCTAGTCATTGTATGGAGCAAGCTTGGGAGATTGGAAGGAGCCAAATCTTGGAGAAAAGCATGAAGACTCGGGAAGCACTTAGAAATATCAAGAGGAAGATGGATCAGGTTGGACCCTTCTTGAATTCCTTGCATTCTAATAAAATATTTTTGAACAATATTATCTATAATGGCTATCTTATTTGATTATTCGATGTATGCTAATCCTCCAAAAATTCCTATGAATGCCTGTAAACAGTATTGATTTAATCAAAATTTGACTGTAATTATTCTAGGAGGTTTAAATTATTCCCTTTGGAAATTACGATTAAATGGATAAATAATTTGACCTTCAATAAATATTAGACTATTATATTCTAAAGGATTGGATTATTATATTATAAGACTATAAAATAAGTATGACCTGGGAGGTTTAACTAGGGTAGAGGGCTCTACTAGTCAAACCACTGAATCCATATTTACAAGTTAAATCACCAATTCAATGTTGTATAATTCAGTAAACACTGGCGTTACTTCAAGTCAACCACCAGTTCTAGACTCCACAACCACTCAAGGTGGTTATTTCTCTTGGGGTATGGATGTGCTTTTATTAAGTAGTTCACCCCTTATAATGTGCATGCGGTATATTTACCCTATGCCAATTGATTTGACCTCATATCTACCTCTAAATATTGAAAGAAATGCTCAATTTTAGGAGGATCTACTCTTCCTAATCATTTACATAATTAAATCCAATGTTGTTATCTACAATTGATTTTGTGCTAATTTGATCTGATAAGATGATATATTACCATATAATGCATGAGGTAGAAACTTCTATTCGTAATGTGTTGACTCTGATATTAATTATCAGGGATAGAACCATGAAAAAATCATTACTATAGCATTGATCTCATCATTTTAAATTTTGTGTGGCAATTTTGATCGATCTTCTCTTACTATCTAGAAAGGCTTCTTCCTTGTTTAATTAATGCAAATCACTGCAGATCCCTACTAAACTTAACATTGTATACCTAAGAACTTTGAACCCTATAATTGCTACAATAGTGGCATGCGATGATGATTATCGTTGAACAAGTGGGATGGGTATGAGGGATAAAATTTAGGGCTTAGGATTTATGACATTCAACAGTCAATTAAATTGTATTCCATTGTCTATACCACCACTCTGGTATGTATGTGTTTACCTATCCATAAATGCTACAGAGTTGTTGCATAGATCAGTAGTTCCTATGTTGGAGTTTTGTTCCACTTTGGGACCTCTTCTTCCTGTGTTCGATATATTATAGAGTAATTGCACCTATCTCAGTTGCAGGTGGATGTAGTCTCCACACCAAAATATAAATTGGAAGGAAAACCTAATATAGATGGTCACTGCTTACATCATCCTACATGGGATACGTTGTGACATTAGCAGAATATAATGAATGCATCATTTCGTAGATCATTTTATCATCATGTGACAGTCAAAGATCAAGCCACCTACGGTCAAACCCTTGCTAGATGTAAGATTTTGGTTAAATCTAAACTCCACATTCCTAGACGATTCATGACATACTTGTCATCCCTTCATTAAAAGTTCATTATTAAGTGGTAGATGTCTATCTCGTTCCAAATGATTGACAAAATTATATACAAGGTATTCAATTTTCAAATTTTGGATTTTTTTGTTGGAGGTAGAGTCGAGTAACTGTTGAGGGTGAAAACATAACTTTGGGAGTTACGGAGGATGTAAAATGGTGATATTGAATATACCATTGGAGTTTAATTAAGAGGATAAATAATCCCATTTGGTACTAATGATTAATGGTGATTAAATTAGGTGGTTAATTAAATATATTAACCATAACAGTTGGAAAGGATAAGTCTAGAAAGAAAATCACCCTTTTGTGTAGCCTTTGGAAATTAAACAAAGAGAAATGGATGTTTAATAAACAATTCAAGGAATGGTTAAATGTTAAATTCGTCTATTGGAGGTTAATTGGGTATGTTTATAGAATAATATACTTATTCTATTGTGGGAAGATTAAGATCTATTTATTTAAACTTTCTTGAAAGGGTAAGGCAGTTTCGTGTTTATTAAATTAAATGATTTTTATAATATCTACATAAAGATATTTTTGTAAAATATTGAATGGCCTCTAGGATCAAATTTGGGAAAATTTGAAAGTAGGTAATACAACCATGAAGATCAATTTTGGTAAAATTTATAATGGTCCTAGTAATAAATTGTAATAGGATAGTACACAATTGAAGATAGATTTATTGTAAATATTTTATCCATTTGAGAAATTTTTTGACATAGGATGTTTTCAATGGGAGACAACATGATAATTTAGGTTATTTTTACGAATAATGAACTTATATTTTATAAGGTTGAAGGAACGAATGTTTATCGATTTAAAGGTATGGGACTTTAAATTCATTATACAAAGGATTGATTGTGAATCAATCATGAAGAATGAATTTAGAAATTCATTCTTGAGGGAATTTATAGGATTCCCTCTAAAGTCATTGAGATTTCTCCAAAATATAATTCCAATGATTATCATAATCACATGTGAGATGTTATAAATCCTTAATATGGTTTAGAGAAAGGAATCAATAGATTCCTTAATTGAATCTTGAATTTTGAAGGAACAGATGGATTCCTTATGGGTTTGTGAAATACCATAATGTTATTATGATGAATTAGATAAATGAATTGGGAAATTTCTTAATTGCATCGTGAATCTAAAAATGGACAATTGTATCCCTTGATTCGTATATTTGATTAAGAGGGATCCGTGGATGCCCTTTTGTACTTGTAATATTTTACATATCAAGTTTATGAATATGAGAACATATTTTGGAGGTTGGGTTTATTCCCCATGAGGGTTCCTAGGATAAACAATGTGTCATTTATTTGTGGTTTGATGTGTTATTTCTTGTGCATATTGCTTTTACTTTCAAAATGAAAATGATATAAGTGGATGAGATGGTTAAATGTTTAGATGAAACAGTTATGTACACCTTTATATTATTGCAATATTTATATTTGAGTAATTTAAATAAGAAATTCAATTATGATGCAAAGAATGTATGCTTAATTTCCAATATGTTAATGATATACAATTATGTCATTTACTTTCTAGAATGTAATGGAATGTAATTCTTACTTAATTAGATATCTCATGTGTTGTTTAATTTTAAGGCTATAATGTAATAGATTTTATTCATAAAGGCTTCATTGTTTTGTGTTCACCTCATAAATACTCATGAATGGTTTAACTTGAAACCTATGAGTTTGGAGCGGGTTGAAACCCACAAGAAGGCAAATTGGTCTTGAGGTGTGATCTAGGATAGATATTACATTTTGGATTGAAATTAAAATTTACATGAGGAGTGGGTACTACCATGATGGTTAAATAATACTCTTTTGTAATAAAATTAATTGATTTATGTATATAAAAAAAGGGATGCTTAAATAAAAGAATGGACAAATAAGCCTTAAGAGGCATAAGGTAATATAATCATGCTTAAGATGACATTCCAAGGATTATGTAAGTTTAATCATGGGTAGTGATTTTATTATCTTAGTGACCCCATCGGGAAGATGTGGGTAGGATCTAAGATCTATGAATAACCATGGTTGAGGTTATTTCATTATGATGGGTTTCCATATTCAAGGTATTCACCTATATACTGGTCTTGGTGGACCGTATGGTTAAGGGTAATTTCCCTTTTATGAGAGTTAAAACCTAACACCCTGGCTAGAATTATCATATCCAAGTGGTATTTCATATAAGATGATCTCTTTTATTTAAGAGTGACTCTGATCAAGTCTTAATATCTCTTGATACTATTTGCCTTGACAACTTACAATCCAATGGGAATGATTCTATCTTAGATCATTATTATGTTCCTTGCCTCATGAAATATGAAAATGTATATATATGAAAAAAAAATTGTGGTAACAATTGGGGTTGTTACACACACACACACACACACACACACACACACATATATATATATATATATATATATATATATATATATATATATATATACTGAGAAATAAAACATCCTAAAACAAAATGACTAGAATCTTGAGAAATGAAACAAATAGAATCTGATGAACCAGATCAAGAAAATCTTGATGATAGGGTAATTATTGAAGATGATAAACTCACAGAACAAGGTGAGGATGATAATGGATAAGTGGAATGAGAATAATATCCTAACCAACCTTTTGTAGATCCTCAAGGCAATGTCAACTTTAAATCTTTCCAACAATTTACAATTTTTTTAAAAGATAATATAGATGAACTTTATCATGTAATAAAGACAAAATATTTAATCCCATCAGAACATTATTCAATGGAGGCCTCTATAGAAGCTTTCCTCAAATTAAATGCAAATATAATGACATATATAAATAGAACAAATCAATATTAAGATGGTCCATCTCAAAACACCAATCAAAACATAGACTCCAACAGTCAAAAACCAGCAACATAACCGAATTCTAAGAAAAAACAATATTCTTCTTCCTCTCAAGCTCCTAACAAACAAAAGACTAAAAAAATGTGAAATTCCAATCATTATCAACAAAAATTTTAACAAAATACATTCCCATATAAACTTCACAACACTCATACCAAAAACACTTTACACAATAGTATTTCTACTAGAAATCCTTATGTGACAACACAACCATATCATAAAAGACACAATAATATGATACCACAAAATCAAATTAGTGAGAAACCACAAGGACTTGAAGCCTTGGTTAATAAATGAGCTTCACATCTAGAAAAAATAGATCGTTACCGTCCCTCATACAATTATAGAGCGATGTGTAGTCAACCTTTGGACCCTATTGTAGTTGCCCAACCTTACCCCAAATATTTCTCTATGTCAGTCCTTAATATATATAAAGTAACTAAAGATCCTATTGAGCATATTCGCATGTTTAGGACATCCTATCATGATATTTCTTATGATGACTTGTTGTTACTATAAATTTTCCCTAAAAGTATCAGACGCATGGCCTTAGAATGGTACTATCAATTACCAATAAATTCTTTGAGAAAATTTGAAGAGACAATAAAATTATTTGTACACCAATTTAGTGCCTACATAGAAATACATGCCACTATTAAGGATTTATATAGTTTTAAACAAGAAAAATATGAGAGCTTTGCTAAATTCCTAGCCAAATGGAAGCATCTTCTAGGAAAATTATATTTTGCTTTACCTCATCAAGATATGTTGGAAATTTTCATTGGTAATTTAAAAGAACAACTATTTTATGAACTTGCTATAGCCATCTTAACATATTTTGATCAATCTATAGACTTAGCAAGAAGGGTAGAATATTTCCTAATCAGAAGAGAAACATTTAAGAAAGATGAGGATAAAAATTCAAAAAACCAATATAAGAATAAACAAGTAGTAGGTGATGGAGTTACTTATAGTAAAAACACATCAAAAATCAATACTACAGAAGCTGTAAAGAAGTTTTTTTTAAATATTCCTGATAAACCTCTAAGAGAATTCACAAGACTAAATAAGCCCTTAACATTGATTTTACCTCAACTATTAGAACAAGATTTAATATGGTTTCCAGAAATACGATAATCAGATACAACTGCAGATGGATATAGGGCTGATTTACATTCTCATTTTTACCAAGTGGATGGACATTCAACCAATTCTTGAAAACAATTAAAAAATATGATACAAGATCTTATTGATAAGGGTAAAATGGAAGTAGAAAAGTTTCCTTCAAATAATAATCCTCAAAATAATACCGAAAAACAACCAACTCAAAATGCAAACCAAACTTTAGATATTTTCCAACATCCTTTACCTAAGCATGGTAAAGAGGTTGTGAATCAACTAGAACATCATAATGTTCCTCATCCAACCCGATATGTGGAAACAATTAGTAACTTTTTACAACAACAAAATTTGTAAACATTATATGTGCCTACTCAATCTGCAGTTACAATTAGGCCCATACAATATTTTCAATGTTCATCTTCAAAAGACATAAGAAGTGACACATAAAATAAAATAGAAAGTGAAATGGATATCACCTTAAATAATTCAAATAGATTTGAAGATGAGTCAAATCAAATTCTTCCTGTCACATATTTATTTGTTCTAGAAGAACCATTCCCTAGATGAATGACCACTTGATTCTCATATCGACAAACACTTTCAAAATAACAAGCAGTAAATGCTATACCCCACTTTGGTTACTTACAAGATAATAATATTGTAGGCACTATTGGAGCCATCACTAGACAACAAACCCAAAGTCAAAATTCTCAATCACAAGCTCAAACTCAAACTTAGAAATCACCTCCATTTGTGTTAAAAGCACCCACAAAGGGAAATAATATATCAAATACACAACAAAAATATCCTTATGACATTAATGAACAATTGGTAAATATCACATCTAGAATTTCTCTTTTGGATCTTCTAAGAACTTCATCTATACATAGAGAGGAATTAATGAGTACCTTAAGCAAAATTATGGTACCTCAAAATATAGAACCTGATGCTATGGTAAATGTTGTGATTTCTCATGGAATAAATTATATAGATTTTCAAGATAAGGACATTCCTCCTCAAAGCATATATAGAGGTAATCCTCTATACATTACACCATTAATTGGGGATGTAGATGTTAAAATAGTATTAATTGATAATGGATCATCATTAAACATATGCACATATGATTTTCAAAGATTTGGATTTAGAAATGAAGATTTAAAAAGAACTGAAATGATTATCAAAGCATTTAATGATGAAACCCAAGAAACATGTGGAGTATTATCAATTCCATTGCAAGCTGGTCCAATAATTTTGGATATGACCGTGTTTGTTGTATCTTTCCCAACATCATATAATGTCCTTCTAGTTTGACCTTAGATCAATGCAATTAGAGTGGTACCTTCTACATTTCATCAATGTGTTAAGTTTAAGTTTAAAAATCAATTGGTCACTATCCATGGTGAACCTCGACCATTTGACATGTGTGCTATGGTAGAACCAATAAGGGTCCCATTTTATCCTAGCATATCTTCAACAAACCCTAGTCCTAAAGATTATCCTTCACAAAACAAACCCACACCATAAAAAACTACAACTAAAATTGATAGTCCTTCTACTTCATATCCTATTTCGGATGAAGTATTACCGGATTCATTTTTAATACTCACAACTTCAGAATAAACTAAGTTTACTACCCAAGATTCCCTTGTATTATCTCAATTACTTCCATCTCCCTGAATTATGGGCTTGCCATGAAAGTTGGGAAGCATCTACCATATAGGGAGTTGTACCTTTATCTATGTAGGGTATGATATTGGCAAGATTAATATTAAAATGAGCTTTACTCTGGATCAAAATGGATTTGCTAGATGTTATTTTTCTAATGGATATGTACAGTCAAAATAAATTATGTGCAACACAGGTTATAAAGGTAGAGGTTTGGGACCTCTCAAAAATGATATATATGAACCTTTAGAAATAGAATAATGGCTTACCCGATGTGGTATTGGTTATATCTCTACTAAAACTCAACCATTTCCATTCGAAGATGATGACCAACTAATAACATATGAAGAGTAGTTAGAACATCAATAATACTTTAAAACAAGTAAAAGGATACATTCTTGTAACATGTTATCAATATAATTTCCAAAAATGATTGCTTCCTTGGATGAATTTTTAGGAGATATTTTTTATCATATTTATATTGAAGAATTTTTGAGAAATGGATTTTTTTGACATGTCTATACCATGTATAGCCCATGTTCAAACAACAACCCCACAGGAAGAATTAGATAAGTTAATCTTAGAATAATTACAAGAAATGTGTCACCCGCTCCTCCCAACTTTGAAAAATATTTAAACATTGTACTAGAAGATGTGCTACAAGTCAACATTAGGACTGAAACCAATCCTCACTTGGTTAAAATTGGAGTAGAATCAAGTGAAGAGCGATAAAACAATACATTGCATTTCTCACAGAATATACTAATGTTTTTTCTTGGACGTATGCAAATATGCCAAGCTTAGAATATTCGGTGATCATGCACCATTTAGTGGTGCACCCAGATGCAAAACCTGTTAAACAAAAGCTTAGAAAAATGCATCCAAAAGTAGCATTATTAGTCAAATATGAATTACAAAAACTTTTGGATGTTGAATTTGTTCAATCCATTGATTATGTTTATTGGATATCAAATGTTGTTCTAGTAACCAATAAATAGGCCACTAATATTAGAGTGTGTACTGGTTTTGGAGACATTAATGTTGCATACCCTAAGGATGATTTTCTCTCCCAGATATGGATCAGATTATAAATTTTATGACTGGGAGTGGGATTTTATATCTTATGGATGGTTTTTAAGAATACAACCAAATCTGAATAGCTCCTAAATACCAACCCAATATTGCTTTCATTACACCTTAGGGTACTTTCTATTGGAAAGTAATACACTTTGGTTTAAAGAATGCAGGTGCAACCTGTTAGAATTTTCCAAAATAGACATGCACAACATTACACAAAATATGAAGAAAGAGTAAAATTGATTGATTTATTCCAAGGATCAACTTTGTATAAATAACAAAGTTGATCATTGAGAGTTGTTGGACTACAACAACTCATCAAACCTAATGAAGACACCACTGAGTGTTCTCTTGATACATGGAGGAGTGGAAACTCAAGTGTGTCTATCCTAGTAGAACTTAAGAGAATATTCACTTATTCTAACACCCCCCTTAAGTGATACTAGGGGATTTTTGTACAAATGAGTCTCGAAAACAAGGCCTCATGAGGTACTCATGTACAATGACTTATTTTTGAAGATATGGTAAAAACCCTATTTGAAAAACCATAAATTAAAAGGAAGTAAGGAAGAGGTTTGTCTTCAGATGGCGAAGATTGTCCTCTTAATACAATAAGAATGATGAGTCCTAGAAATATGGCCTGATGAGGTACTCATTTACAATACATATAGATGGTGAAAAAACCCCTTGGGGAAAAACCAACTATCACAACTTATTTTTGAAGAGATGGTAAAAACCCTATGGGAAAAATCATCAATAAAAAAGGAAGTAAGGAAGAGGCTTGTCTTCAGATGGTGAAGATTGTCCTCTTAATAAAATAAGAATGGTGAGTCCTAGAAACATGGCCTCATGAGGTACTCATTTACAATATATGTAGATGGTGAAAAAACCCCTTGGGAAAAACCAACTATCACAACTTCTTTTTGAAGAGATGGTAAGAACCCTATGGGAAAAAGCATTAATAAAAAAAATTAAGTAAGAGGCTTGTATTTGGATGGCAAAGATTGTCCTCTCAATACAATAATAATTATGAGTCCCGACAACATGGCCTTATGAGGTACTCATTTACAATATATGTAGATGATGAAAAAACCCCTTGGGAAAAACCATTTTTCACACAAAAAATTTCAAAGATAGAGGCATGTCTTCGTATGGCAAAGATTGTCCTCATAATATACATGTTGTTGGAGATATGATATATAAAAAAACCACAAGGGAAAAAACCATTCTTCAAATATTATAATAAAAGGTGGAATACCTATGTGTTAATGTAGTTGTATTAATCCAAGTTTATCTTGCAACTGAAGGTAATGCAGAGAAGGAAATGACTTGGTGAAGATATATGCAATTTTATTCTCAGTTGGAATATAGTCCAAGTATATATCCCCATTCTGAATATATTTCCATATGAAGTGCATGTGTATCTCAATGTGCTTGGTGCGCTAATGCTCAACCGGATTGCGTGCAATATGAATTATGCTTTGATTGTCACACCAAATATTTATAGGATTTTCATGTATGGTAGTTATTAGGAGTAAGAAGATAAATTGTATTCATTGAATTCATTTTAAATTGAAGTTAACCCAAAGTTCCCCCCTTTAACTTTAATTTGAAAATGCAAGGGATTTTATAGAAGCCTTAATGAAATACCAAATACCTCAATATTACCCGTCCTTACTAGAGGGATACAATAAGTAATATGAGAAAATTGATATGAGATTGAGGCTAATGAGAATAAATATGCCAATTTTTTTTAAGAAAAAAATGTAAAACGAATGCCAGGGAGGAGCAAGATACAAATGAATGCCAAGGAGGAGCAAGATACAAAATATAGACATTAAATGCAACTTTCAGTGATATAATAGCTCAAAATAATTTTATAGGAGTGCCAAGTGTTAAATTGGAATGCCACGATTCATATATCCATGAAAGGAGATTTTATCTTCGATGGCGTAATGTATCATTGGTACCCAAAAGAAAATGGATGCCACGATACGATAACTTTGAAAGCTTCCTGAGAACAACGTGATGGCAGGAAAAAAAACTTTTACCCTTTCAATGACGTTATAAAGGAGATTATAAAGGAGTGCCAAGTGTTAAATGGGGATGCCACGATTCATATCTCCATGAAAAGATATTTTTATATCGATGGTGTAATGTATCGTTGACACCCAAAAGAAAACGGGTTCCACGATACGATAACTTTGAAATATTCCCAAGAGCAACGTGATGGCAGAAAATAAAATTCTTTACACCATTCGAGATATAATGTGTTTGATTCGCGAGCTTGAAATGACCTCCAAGAAAAAATGCAGTGAAGCGAAAGCTGCATCCAAGGAGAAAAAACATAGATGACAGGAAATATCAAGCTTGTTAAAAATTTTAAATATAGATTTTTGAAAAATATAATCGCTTTAAAAATGAGTGTTTAACTATAAAATATTATGTATGTATATATTTCATAGAAGATAGCCCTCTTTTGTAAAAAAAGGACAGATCTAATGAAAAAAATTTGACAGTATTTCTGAAAAAAATAGTATTAGAAGACAATGAATCTTCCCTTCTTGAAGGAGACAAATATAATATTTTTATAATATATCACATGCATATATTTTAAAATATACCTAAAATGAAACTATATATAAGATCTTATGGAAGGCTAAAAAAAAGAATCCAACAGAAGATACAAATAACTAGCTCCGATAATCTTCAAGAGGAAATTCTAACATGGTACTAGAGCAAGATACAACCAAATCTGAACAGCTCCTGAAGACCAACCTAATACTTCTTTCATTACACCTTAGGTTACTTTCTGTTGGAAAGTAATACCCTTTGGTTTAAATAATGTAGGTGTAACCTATCAAAGGGCTATGACATACATATTTTATGATATGATGTATGATATTCTACATGATTATGTATATGATATCATAGATATATCAACAATAGAATAAGATCATATATTTAACCTAAAAAAAAGTGTTTCATAGACTAAGGGAATATAAGATTCATATAAACCCAAATAAATGTTTATTTGGAGAAAAATTAGGAAAATTATTAGGAGTTATTGTTTCTATGTGGGGCATTGATATATATCCCCTTATAATGAAAGTTATCCTCGACATGCCACCATCCAAAAACATATCAAAATTAAGGAGCCTACAAGGTAAACTTAAGTCTATTCGTCACTACATTAACAAATTGGCAGATAAAACATAACTTTTTCTTAAGTTACTTAAGAAAAATATTCCATTTCAATGGGATAATGAATTTCAAGAAGTATTTGAAGCCCTTAAACAATATCTTTGTACTCCTCCATTGCTTGTTCCTCCTAAACCAAAATGTCCTTTTATTTTGTATATTTCTTCTTCTGAACTGGCACTTGGAGCAATGTTGGCTCAAATTGATGATGATAAGAAAGAACGAGCCACATATTATATAAGTAGAACATTAATAAGTTATGAAACCCACTATACACGTGTAGAAAATCTTTGTCTAGCGGTTGTGTTTTCTACACAAATTATGCCACTATATTCTCAGTCAAAAGATATTTGTTATAACCAAATCTGATCCATTAAGGTATTTTATGAGTAGGCCTTATTTATTAGGTCATACTACTAAATGGATTATTTCTCTAAATGAGTTTGAACTCATATTTGTTGGCCAAAAATCCATCAAAGGCAAAATTATAGTTGATCAACTTATTGTCTCTCCTCTTGAATCTACTCATCCTATAACCATTGAATTTCTTGATGAATGTCTTAACTTATATGAGGACCTTTTTGAGTCTTGGTCCTTGTATTTTTATGGAGCTAGGTGTATGAGTGGTTTAGGTGTAGGTATTATATTAATATCTCCATAAAAGCACCTTATTCCATTATCGTTTAAACTTCAATTTTCTTGTACTAATAATACTACAAAATATGAGGCTCTAATCCTTGGGTTATGAGTAGCTTTAGCCTTAAAAATTAAAGTTTTATTAGTCTTCAGAGATTCTCAGCTTGTGATAAATCAAATTAATGAAGTATATCAAACATGAGATGAGAAATTTTTTCCCTATAAATAATATGTTCTTAAGCTTATATCCTTATTTGAGAAAGTAACTTTGGAAGTCATTCCTCGCACTAGCAACCATGCTGCCAATGCCATGGTTGTTGATACCTCTTTTTTACCTTTGGAGTTGAATGATGAATATGCTAGAATCATTATTCATCAACTCCAAGAACCCGCTTCATCTAAGTCTTGTCTAGAACCATTAGATGTATTTTTTATTAATGAAATAACTCTAGAACCTTGGTACATTTACATATTTAATTTTATCAAAAAATGAACCTTCCCAAAAGGATTAAATAGAAACCAACATAGGCTATTACGTAAGCGAGCAGTTCGCTTTGTAATTATTGGTAATACCCTATATAAAAGGTATTGTGAAGGCATCCTTTTGAGATGCCTCAATTTAGAAGAATATAAGAAAGCATTAAGTGAACCCCATGATGGATCTTATGGAGGAGATTTTAGTGGAAATGCCATTGCTAAAAAACTCCTACGAATGGGATACTTTTGGTATTCCATGCAAAAATATGCTAATGATTATGTGTGTCATTGTGAAAAGTGTCAAAGACATGCTGACCTTGTTTACACTCCTTCTCAGTAACTCCAAGCTATATCTTCTCCTTGGTCCTTTTCTAAATGGGGCTTAGACATCATTGGTAAAATTAATCCTATATCTTTTGATGGTCACAAATTCATCATAAAAACAACAAAGTATTTTACAAAATAGGTAGAATCCATACCATTAGATTCTTGAACAAGAGTCCAAGTGCCAAAATTTATCTTTAATAAAATTATTTGCAGATTTGGTATTCCATAAACTCTCATATTTGATAATTTTAAAAACAAAGACATTAAAAAACTTTATCAAAAACATAAAATTCAACATCGATGATCCACTCCATACTATCCATAAGGAAATGGCCAAGCTGAAACTTCTAATAGAACCTTAATTAATATTTTAAAAATATTGGTAAATAAATTAGGTTGTGATTGAAATATGCTTATATGTTGCCTTGTGGGACTATCGAACTAGTGTTCATACTCCCATGGGTGCTTCATCTTTTATCTGGTCTATGGTGCTGAAGGAGTTTTTACATTTGAGTTAGAAGTTCCTTCTCTAGCTCATATACTTAAAGATGTCAAAGTAGGGGATGAATATCATGCTAGAAGACTAAGTCAGTTGGAGCTTCTATATGAGAAGTGTATTCATGCTCTTGAGCATCTTCAATATTACCAAGATAAACTCAAAATATCATATGCAAAGAAATTTTACAATCGATATTTTGAAGTTGGTGATTTAGTACTTAAATAAAACTAAAAAAATACTAATGCTAGAAAATATCTAAAAGGTAAATTTCAACCTAATTGGCTTGGTCCATTGTGATTACTACTAAATTTGGATCAAGTGCATATCGCTTGGCTACTTTGGATGGGAAATATCTCAAAGAACCAATGAACATCATGCATCTCAAAAGATATTATGCATAAAGCAACAGTTCCATTTCTATATATAATTTTAAATAACTTCTTCATTAGTTTGTATCTATCATCAAAACAACCAAAAAATTAAAAAAAACTTGAAAATTTTCCAAAAAAAAATCATATTGTTTTCTCATTTTTTTGAATCAATATGTATTGTCTTCCAAAAATTCAAGTTATATTTTATTTTCTTTTAGATAAACTCAAAATTTATCTTGAACCAATCACTTAATTCACATATTTACTAAATTTTGATTTTGTCACTTTGGTTATAAATCTCTCTTGAATCCAAATCACTATTACTTCACTAAATAATTATAAGTTTTGGGAACTGGTCTTGCTGCTTCTTAAACCAAGAACACATTCTCAAATTTTAAAATTATTTTTGCAAATATGAAAAATGATACTACATAGTAGTCTTAGTTTCTTAAGTGAAATGTTTCCCTTGCTATCCTATTATGTGCATGGTCTAGAATACTGATAATTGGCAAAAGGAAAAGCTCCCCCTACCCAAATAAAATCCCTTTATCCTTGTATAATCTGAGTAACTATCCCAAAAAATAAAAGTAAAAATAAAAGCAAATAAAATAGAAACAAAAAAATAGTTTTAATACAAAAAGCATTAAAATTCCCTTGTTAAAAATAAACAAGAATCCCTACTCCAATAAATCAAAAGAAAATAAGGGGGTAATGAGCTTGAATCCTTGGAATTCCTCAGTTATTCAAATGCCATGGGGTGATCCTCATTACAAGTTTGGTGGCATCAAGATAGCTTGGAAATGGTGGTATCCTTACACATGGCAATATATCTATCATATTAGCAACCTTCTTTTATATAGACCAATGTTCGTTTGTGCATTAGCTATATTTTGGTGACTTGAATTATATAGTAGTTCAGTACAATTGCATGCACAAAATCATGGTTAATGAATCTTTCACTTGCACACACATTGGTTCATAAAAGTTGGCTTGTATCATTACCTCACTCAAAATCAGTAAATTAATTTTAAAAGCACACATATTTGATCCTTGAGAGATTTTATCATTATGAAAAAATCAATATGGATAATGAATTCACACATCACACACTGGTTCTTGATAAATTTAACTTTGTCTTGTAAATAATTTAAAATATTTCTTTAAAATTTGTTAGACAACATTAGTTACAACTATTCATATTAATCCATATCACTTTCATTTTGCAATTACATATATATATTATCTTCAAAATATTCAAATATGTGACAAAATGATTTATTCCAAAAGAATTTGCATTTGTAAAAATCATATATCATCTTATCATGCATTGCATTTTCACTTCACAATGATGGTATAATTCCTAGTAATTATTTTTCTCAAAATGCACACTAGAGATTTTATGCCTAGTGCAAGTCATCCTTCCCAAATTTTCATGCTTAGATCACTTTATACCCATCACAAAAACAATATTTATCAACCTATTTTCTCAAAATCAATTTCTTTTAAAATTGACATTTTCTTTCATCATCATAAGCTTCAAGGTCACTCTTGAACCCTACAAACTTTCTTATTATTTGCAATACAAACTTCCTCACAATAGGATCCACTTCATGACCTAGCGAGCATTGATCTCCATCAATGGTCATATAACAACACAACATCCTTTGAGGTTCATTGCTAATCCATCAATTCTATCATCATACAAAAATATATTTTTCAAAAACACACTTTACAAAAATAAAATCATTTTATTTTATGTTAAGCATGATCAAAATTTCAAAGCATGATTACAAGAAATTCAAACATTATAAGCAAATGCAATAAATCATACAAATAAATCATACAAAGTTGCATAGACAAATAAAATCAATATATATATATATATATATCAAAGTCTATATACAAAATGAGACCGACTGATATGCCATAATCCTCAACATCGACATACTCAGTCACTAAAATATATAATAAAAATCATCACATCACAAGTCTCTAGTCATCCTCTCGAGGCCCTAGAACTCTGTGCATCATAATCCCTACCATGGGGTCATGGTGGTCGAAGCTCCATCACCCCTGTAGTAGTAGTTGTCCTAGTAGTCAAGCGAGATACTAATCTCGAGCGACTGGAAGGCTCAAATACCTCAAGGTATGGCTACCTCTGATCTATAGGAACTATCACAAAATATAAACCTTGATAGAATCCTGCTTGCTCGAAAACCCACATAAGATCATCCCCTAAATCACTTCTCCTAGACTAAGTTATCTGATAAGATGTCGGAGCAGGAGCTACAACTCACTGAGCCACCTGAGCCCGAACTTGTTTGAGCTTTGCCTATAGAGTCTAAATATTAGCCTTTAGACTTGCATCATCCTATAGAGTCTAAACATGAGCCTTCAATATCATGTTCTCTACTCGTAGAGCAGCCATATCATTGCTCTCTCCCTTCTCCATCATCACAGCCTTCATGGGTGAGTCAAATCTCCTCTCCTACTGATAGGATGCTCTCCTCTCTTCCCTAGTACCCTTGGACCTCTCCCCTATAAAAATAGTCCTCCCTGATATGGATATCCCTTGGATCATATACCCTGCCCTAGTGTGAGGTCTCTCTCTCCTAAGGGGTACTTGTATCCTTTGCTACTATTTTTGGACAATTGGGCATCACTATTAGAATACTCGCTCAACTACCTACTCTATTGCACTCCTCAGCTTGTTAATTCACATAGGTTGGATCCTAGCATACCACTCTATATACCTATATGTCACTCCAATGTCATCTACATGAGTTGTAGTAACCACATAATTATTTTTTTATGGATCCATAAGCTTAGCCACGTTGGGAGAACCACTAATAGTTGTGTGGTATCGAGTCACCCTAGAGAATGTGACATCTCTAGTCCTAGGAATGTCCTATTGTAATATGAACTGGTATAGTACCTGATCCACATGATGTAGCTCCAACTATCCCTGATTCATCCATAGCGAAATGACTCACCTCACATGAGCTAGCTCAAATCCATCCTCTCCCCACCCTAGAAGCTCTCTCCAAGGTCTCCACTAGATATCATCTACCATCAACTCTTCAAGCAACCTCCTCCCTATGTTGAGGTTGATCCGCCCATGGTGCCCTCTATGCAGGTGATAATAGAAAACCCTAGGCCTCCCCTCCTTAAACCTGGGCCTCTCATACTCTTCCCATGTCAAAGATAATACTACAGGTTTCTTGATGGCCATGTGCTCCTAGCACCATACCTGCAAGAAAGAAGTAAGTACCAAAGTATTACCCCTCTTGTAGAGAACCCTGTAGAGAGTAATGTACAATCAATATAAGATATAGGGACCCTAGGAAAAGTGTATACTCTACTCTTGCATATCACAAGTGGTTGCTGCTAAGTTCCAAGGTAAATGGAAACCACTGAGATGGAACAACAATAGCCCTACTATTGTACCACTCAACATAAATGATAGTCTAGATATCCCCTTTTTTTGGCTCATCTTATTGATACCCACTCCACCCTTCTTAAGGATGAATATAGGATACCTAGACAAGTGCCATATCACCTAGCCTTGTCCAGATAGAGCTAGGAAAGCACCCATAATAGGCACTTGAAAAATCCTCCAGATGTCCTCTAGTGTAGGGGTCACCTCCCCTGTCAGTAACTAGAAACAAGATGAGCCCAGATACCATCTCTCAGCCAATGTTGTAAGGAGCCTCAAGTCAACTAGAATTTGTGGCATCTCAACCACATGTCTGAGTCCTATCACCTCAAGGGTGGTTCTCTCATCATCCGTTAGGGCACCCAAGTCTACTTGGAGACCACTATATCTCCATTCCATGTTCTTTAAAACTACTTTCTACAACAAAATAAAGAAACAAAAAAATAAAAGTCATATCATACCTAAATCCACATAATAAGATCTAAAGTTGCAATATCAGACCTAATTATCCAATATCGGACCTATTTTGACAATATCGTACTTCTTGATATCGCTAAAATTTGCCTGATATTGGCAAGATCAGACCCATTTTGATGATATCAAACAATCCAATATTGCCAAAATATTACCATTATGTAAAATTATTCTGATATTGCAAACACAACTGTGCAAAAGTAGCCATGCCCTAAAAATACTAAAATTAAAAAAATTAAATACAAAAATGTAAAATTCCTAAGCTAAAGAAGTCTGAGACACTTACCCGTCTGCTTCCCTCCCTTGCTCGCACCTTGTCTGATCGATGTACAATGTCTGCCATCTCCTCCACATAGCACAATTTCAACAATAGTAACAAATGCAAATAAATTAGGGTTTCACCTTAAAATGTTATTTTTCTTTTATTTTACCCTCAATTTACAAATTTTGATTTTTCTACCAAATGCAGAGTTTGGCATAAAAACTTGAAGGAGGTATCACACCTAATGCAATTTGTAGTAAAAAAATTAAAAATTAATAAATTTTGTAATAAATTTTTACTTTCTCGAAAAGCATGCCATTCTTTTCTTTAACGTATTTTTTTCAAAAAAATTCTAAAGAGGGGGTAAAATATAACATCCTAAAATTGACACATTAATTTACCCTAAGTTAAAAATATTAAAAAATTGATTAAAACAATCTACTAACATCTTACCTCGATTTTTGTGCCTGCATTAAGTTAGTAACTTCTTGATGATATCGACTCTATTTGACTAATATTGGATGTCCAATAATGGATCAAACCTGAATTGTACAAGATCAGATATTTGATCTCATTCAAAAATAGAAAATCCTATAACATAAAAATGACAAATTTGTTGTAACTCCTTTTGTCATTTTCTGCCTAATAGCGCTGAGGTTACAGGATTGGATTTGCTGATCATGCCTAGATTGGAGGAAGTTGCAACTCCTTCTATTTTTGGCCCAACCCCTCCAAACTACCTAGCTTATTTAATCAGACATCCTACCAATGAATTCTCCCTAACTCCCTAGTTGATTAACAATCACCTTCGCATCCTTTGCATTTCATTTCTTGTTATTTTTCATAGGTATTTGTAGGTTTGGAAGTATGGTAGCTATGCATCGGTGGGTATGATTTTAGATAGGAAATCTGATCTCTCTCATAAGCATATGATTAGGCTCTGCAACATCCGATCTTGTCTGCAGGTTGCTTGGGGGTACCTTCAGACTTTGGTTTACACTCTTTAATCTCATATTTGCATTTCTAGCATCATAATTATCATCTACCATCGCATTTAATATAAAAATTATCATTTATCATACTTGGATTTCACCATCCTTACATTCAATTGTGTTATTTGCATATCATTGCTCATATTCATAGTACCTTCTTTAAATATAGCATGCAATAAGATTTTACATAACCAAATCCATGCTTAAAAAGATTTATATTTGTGTTGCAAGTTTTTGTTTTGTTGTATATCTATGAAACTTTAGTTTTTTTATTAGATTATATTTGATGATATCAGATAGGACTAGCCAATAGTAGATTGAACATATTATATTGCCCTACAACATCCGATCTAGCCTGCAACAAGCAAACAAACTCTACATCAAACATATGAATTGAGTAAGAATGTCAAATTTCTTTTGCAATTAAGCATTGAATTAATTTACCTTCTGCAATTTGTTGTATGTTGTATTCATTTTAAAAGAAACTACATTTAGTATAGGTTAGTTGCATTTGGCCAAAACTAGGCGATCATGAGTAAAATAAGAAGAACACATCAAATAAACTCCCAACCTAGGTGTGGAAACTACCATAATAAATGTTTCTTGGTGAGCCCATCCAATTCATCAAAAAATCACCATTGATGGAACAACCTCAAGTGCCTCTCCTCTAAAGTGTAGACCTACTATTTTTCCATTCCCCTTCGAGGCACGAATCCATTAGCCTGAAGGAAAGGAGTACAAAAAATTTAGAGCTACATTATTTGGTGAACCCGATGTGAAATACATAGGCATCTTTATGATTCATAATAAAAAGAACACAAAAAACAAAAAACAAAAAAATAATATAAAACACAAGTAAAATACAAAAATATCATTAGTCAAACTGGCACATTTTAGATTCATTTCTTAAATGTTAGATTTCAACAAAGAAAGAGTTGTAATCATAGACATTAGAGCATTATTATTTACACAGGAAATCTCCCTAGTAGTTGAAAATTCTAGTATTTCATCTCAAGAATAGTGGACTAAACTTTGGAAGAGACTAGACTTTATAAAAGCTAACACGCCAAGTTAAGAGATTTAACATAGCTAGAATCCTGGAGCCTGATAAATCTTCTCGCTACTTTGATATTCAAATTTCATGTGAGAGGTGGTTAACTGGTAAGAGAGCAAATATTTTCTTCATCTGTGCATACTTTTGAAGATTATCTTGAAAACACTATAACAATACACATATTTCTAGCACACATAGATGATCAAGAGATAGTCTCGAAAAACAAAAGAAGATATCACAAAACTCCTAGGGTAGTCCATTTTTGTGAGTATTGTCACAAAATATATTTTTATGCTCAATATTATGAAATTGATAGTATCACCATAGCTTATTTCGTCAAATTATTAAAAGCAAACTTTCAATTTGAAGAAGAAAATTATATGTCACCTGAATAACTTGAGCCTATTAACGATATTTATAAAAATTTTCAAGAAAATTAAATATAATATCTAGAATATTATAATATTTATTTTCTGCTTTGTTTTCAAAAACACAAAAAACCAAAAACAAAATATAATATATATTTACAATATTTATATAGGTATATATAACATATATACCCCAAAATTTTTAAAATGTATATATATATATATATATATATATATGTATATACATATATATATATATATATATATATATATATATATATATATATATATGTATATACATATATATATATATATATATATATATATATATATATGTATATACATATATATATATATATATATATATCTATATACATATATATATATATATATATATGTATATACATATATATATATATATATATATATGTATATACATATATATATATATATATATATATATATGTATATATATATGAGAAACAAAACATCTTATAACAAAATGCCTAGAATTTTAAGAATCGTAAAAAATAGAATCTGATGAACCATATCAAGAAAACCTTGATGATAGGGTAATTATTGAAGATAATATACTCACATAATAAGGTGAGGATGATAATGGAGAAGGGGAAGAAAAAAATATCCTAACCAACCTTTGTAGATCCTCAAGGTATATATATACCCCAAAATTTTTAAAATGTATATATATATATATATATATATATATGTATATACATATATATATATATATATATATATATATATATATATGTATATACATATATATATATATATATATATATATATATGTATATACTATATATATATATATGTATATACATATATATATATGTATATATATATATATATATATATGTATATACATATATATATATATATACATACATATATATATATATATACATACATATATATATATATATACATACATATATATATATATATATATACATATATATATATATATATATGTATATACATATATATATATATATATATATATATGTATATATATATGAGAAACAAAACATCTTATAACAAAATGCCTAGAATTTTAAGAACTGTAAAAAATAGAATCTGATGAACCATATCAAGAAAACCTTGATGATAGGGTAATTATTGAAGATAATATACTCACATAATAAGGTGAGGATGATAATGGAGAAGGGGAAGAAAAAAATATCCTAACCAACCTTTGTAGATCCTCAAGGTAATCTTAGCTTTAAATATGTCCAACAATTTATAGATTTTTTAAAAGATAATATAGATGAACTTCATCATGTAATAAAGACAGAAAATTTACTCCCATAAGGAGATTATTCAATGGAGGCCTCTATAGAATTTGTCCTCAAATTAAATGCAAATCCAATGACATATATAAATAGAAAAATACAAGATCAAGCTGGTCCATCTCAAAACACCAATCAAAACATAGATTTGAATAGTCAAAAACCAGCAACACAACCAAATTCCAAGCAAAAACAACATTCTTCTTCCTCTCAAGCTCCTAACCAACAAAAGGCTAAGAAGATGCAAAATTCCAATAATTATCAACAAAATGCAATCCCATATAAACTTCACAACACCCTTCCCACAAATACTTTACACAATAGTATTTCTACTGGAAATCCTTATGTGACAACACAACCATATCATCAAAGACACAATAATATGATACCACAAAATCAAATTAGTAAGCAACCACAAGGACTTGATGCCTTGGTTAAGCAATTAGCTTCACTTCTATATCAGATATATCATTATCTTTCCTCATATAGTTATAGATATATATGTAGTCAACCTTTTGATCCTATTGTAGTTGTTCAACCTTACCCTAAATATTTCCCTATGTCGGTCTTTCCGATATATAAAGGAACTTAAGATCCTATTGAGCATCGTTGCATGTTTAGGATAGCATGTTATGATATTTCTTATGATGACTTGTTTTTACTAAAAAATTTCCCTAAAAGTCTCAAAGGCATGGCCTTAGAATGGTACTATCAATTACCAACAATTTCTTTGAGAAAATTTGAAGAGACAGTAGAAATATTTGTACACCAATTTAGTGCCTACATAGAAATACATGTCACTATTAAGGATTTATATAATTTGAAACAAAGAAAAGATGAGAGCTTTGCTGAATTCCTAGACAAATGGAGGCAAATTCTAGGAAAATTGCATTTCACTTTACCTCATCAAGAGATGTTGGAAAATTTCATTGGTAATTTACACAAGAACAACTATCTTATGAACTTGCTCCAGTTACAATAACATATTTTGATCAAGCTATAGACTTAGCATGAATATTAGAATATGCTCTCATAAAAAGAGGGTAATTTAAGAAGAAGGATGAGGATAAAAATTCCAAAAACCAATATAATAATAAACAAGTAGTAGGTGATGGAGTTATTGATAGTAGAAATGCTTTAAACATCAATACTACAGAAGTTGTAAAGAAGTTTTTCTTAAATATTCCTGATAAACCTCCAAGATAATTCACAAGACTAAATCATTCCTTAACATTTATTTTACCTCAACTATTAGAACAAGGTTTAATACGGTTTCCAGAAATATGACAACCAGATACCACTGCAACTAGATATAGGGCTGATTTACATTGTAATTTTCACCAAGTGGATGGACATTCAACCAATTCTTGTAAATGATTAAAAAATATGATACAAGATCTGATTGATAAGGGTAAAATGGAAGTAGAAAAGTTTTCTTCAAACAATAATCCTCAAAATAATACCCAAAAACAACCAACTCAAAATGCAAATCAAAATTTAGATATTTTCCAACATCCTTTACCTAAGCATGGTAAAGAGGTTGTGAATCAACTAGAACATCATAATGTTCCTCATCCAACCCGATATGTAGGAATAATTAGTAACTTTTTACCACAACAAAATTTGCAAGATTCATATGCGCCTACTCAATCTGCAGTTACAATTAGCCCCGTACAATATTTTCAATCTTCATCTTTAGAATATATAAGAAGTGACATAGAAAATGAAACAGGAAGTGAAATGGACATCACCTCAAATAATTCAAATAGTTATTACAATGAGTCAGATCAAATTATTTTGATTATAGATTTATTAGTTCCAAAGGAACCATTCCCTAGAAGAATGACCACTCGATCCTCATCTCGATAAACACTTTCAAATGAACAAACAGTAAATGCTAGACCCTACTTTGGTTACTTACAAGATAATAACATTGTGGGAATTATTGGAGCCATCACTAGACAACAAGAACAAAGTCAAAATTATCAACCACAAGCTCAAAATCAAAATGAGAAATCACCTCCATTTGTATTAAAAGCACCCACAAAGGGAAATAATGTATAAAATACACAACAAAAATCTCCTTATGACATTAATGAACAATTAGCAAATATCACAGCTAGAATTTCTCTTTTGTATATTCTAAGAACTTCATTTATGCAGAGAAAAATTAATGAGTACCTTAAGCAAAATTATGGTAACTCAAAATATAGAACCTGATGTTGTGGTAAATGCTATAATTTCTCATGGAATAAATTATATAGATTTTCAATATAAGGACATTCCTCCTCAAAGCATGTATAGAGATAATCCTCTATACATTACAATATTAGTTGGGTATGTAGGTGTTAAAATAGTCTTAAATGATAATGGATCATCATTAAACATATGCACATATGAATTTTTTTAAATATTTGTATTTAGAAATGAAGATTTAAAAAGAACTGAAATGATTATCAAAGCATTTAATGATGAAATACAAGAAAGATGTGGAGTATTGTCAATTCCATTGCAAGCTAGTCCAAGAATTTTGGATATGACCGTGTTTTTTATATCTTGCCCCGTATCATATAACATACTTCTAGTTCTATATTGTATCAATGCAATGAGAGCGGTACCTTCTACATTGCATCAATGTGTTAAGTTTGAGTTTAAAAATTAATTGGCCACTATCCATGGTGACCCTAGACCATTTGACATATGTGTTATGGCAGAACCAATAGGAGTCCCATTTTGTCTTGCCATGTCTTAAAAAAATCCTAGTCCTAAATATTATCCTTCATAAACCAAACCCACACCATCAAAACCTACAACTAAAATGGATAGTCCTTCTACTTCATATCCTCTTTTGAATGAAGTATTACTGGATTTATCTTCAATACTCACAACTTCAAAATATACTATGTTTGCTACCCAAGATTCCCATCTATTATTCCAATTATCTCCATCTCCTCGAATGATGGGATTGCCATAAAATTTGGGAAGCATCTATAATATAGGGAGTTGTAGCTTTATCTATGCAGGGTACCATATTGGAAATATTAATATTAAAATGAGCTTTACTTTGGATCAAAATGGATTTGCTAGATGTTATTTTTATAATAAAACAAATTATGTGCAACATGGGTTATAAAGGTAGAGGTTTGGGACCTCTAAAAATTGTATACATGAACCTTTAGAAATAGAATAATGGCCTAGCCGATATGGTATTGGTTATATCCCTACTAAAACTCAACCATTCCCATTTGAATATGATGACCAACTAATAACATATAAAGATTACTTAGCATATCAATAATATAAAATAATACATTCGTGTAACATGTTATCAATAGAATTTCCAAAAAATATTATTTCCCCAAATGAATGTTTAGAAGGAGACATTTTTATGATATTTTCGTTGAAGAAATTTTGAAAAATGAATTTTTCTTTGATGGGTCTATACCATGTATAGCCCATGTTCAAAAAACAACTCCACAGTAAGAATTAGATAAGTTAATCTTATAATAATTACAAGAAATGGGTGTGTCACCCGCTCCTCCCAACTTTGAAAGAGATTTAAACATTGTAGTAGAAGATGTGCTACAAGTCAACATTGGGACTGAAACCAACCCTCACTTGGTTAAAATTGGAGTAGAATTAAGTGAAGAGAGACAAAAACAATACATTACATTTCTCATAGAATATGCTGATGATTTTGCTTGGACATATGTAGATATGCTAGGATTAGACTCTTCTGTGGTCATGCACCATTTAGTGGTGCACCCAGATGCAAAACTTGTTAAACAAAAGCTTAGAAAAATGCATCCAAAAGTAGCATTATTAGTCAAATATGAATTACATAAACTTTTGGATGTTGATTTTTTTCAATCCATTGATCATGTTTATTGGATATCAATTGTTATTCTAGTAACAAAGAAAGAGGCCACTAAGGTTAGGGTGTGTACAGATTTTAGAGACATTAATGTTGCATGCCCTAAGTATGACTTTCCTATCCCAAATATAAATCATATTACAAATTTTATGGATGGGAGTGAGATGTTATCCCTTATGTATGGTTTTTTAGGATACAACCAAATATGAGTAGCTCCTGAAGACCAACCCAAGATTACTTTCTTTACAACTTGGGGTACTTTCTATTGGAAAGCAATGCCTTTTATTTTAAAGAATGCAGGTGCAACCTATCAAAGGGATATGACATACATATTTCATGATATGATGTATGATATTTTGCATTATTATGTAGATGATATCATAACTTGCTCAACAATAGAAGATCATATATTTAACCTAAGAAAAGTGTTTTATAGAATAAGGGAATATAAGATTCGTCTAAACCCAAACAAATGTGTATTTGGAGTCAAATCAGGAAAATTATTAGGAGTTATTTTTTCTATGTGGGGAATTGAGATAGATCCCCTTAAAATTAGAGCTATCATCGATATGCCACCACCCAAAAACATATCAAAATTAAGGAGCCTACAAGGTAAACTTCAGTCTATCTGTCACTTCATTGATAAAGTGGTAGATAAAACCCAACCTTTTATTAAGTTAATTAAGCAAAAAATTCCATTTAAATGGGATAATGAATTTCAAGAAGCATTTGAATCCCTTAAATAATATCTTCTTACTCCTCTAGTGCTTGTTTCTCCTAAACCATATTATCCTTTTATTTTGTATATTTTTGCTTTTGAACTGGCATTTGAAGAAATGTTGGCTCAAATTGATGATGATAAGAAAGAACAAGCCACCTATTACATAGGTAGAACATTAATAAGCTATGAAACCCGCTGTACACCTATAGAAAAGCTTTTTTTGGCAGTTGTGATTTCTACATAAAAATTATGCCACTATATGCTCAGTCAAGAGACATTTGTTATATCTAATTCTGATCTATTAAGGTATTTTATGAGTAGGACTTATTTATAAGGCCATACAGAAAATGGGTTCTTGTTATAAGTGAGTTTGAACTCACATTTGTTGGCTAAAAATTCATCAAATGCCAAATTATAGCTGATCAAATTGTTGCTGCTCCTCTCGAATCTACTCATCCTATAACCATTGAATTTATTAATGAATGTCTTAACTTATACGAGGACCTTTCTGAGTCTTGGTCATTGTATTTTGATGAGCTAGGTGTATGAGTGGTTCAAGTGTAAGGTATTATATTAATATCTCTAGAAAAGCACCTTATTCCATTATCATTTAAACTTCAATTTGCTTGTACTAATAATAATGCAGAATATGAGACTCTAATTCTTTTTGGGTCACACATATATTATATAATTGTATGGTCAAATCTATGTTCAATTTTTTGTCTTAATTGGTTCATGTGTCTATTCATACCACTAAATTATAATATGGAAATTGTATTCTCTTTGGTGCATTGCCACCCTTAGGCTTAGTAGATTTCACTTTTTGTAGTTTACATTCGTCATTATTTCATGTTTTATTTCCTTCGCATTTTTCCATAGATAAGTTAATAAGAATAGGTTAGCATAGCACAAGGAAGAGGAGCACCAAATATCACATAAAAATTAAGGATTTGACCTTGGGTAAAAAACCCTAATGGTTTTTTGATGGGGCTATCTACCACACTTCCTCAAAATTTCTAATATTGGTACCCTCCTTCTTGAGGCATAGGGAATTGGATGCACTCACCAAATAATATGAAGGATTGAATTATAACCATATGGGGTTTTGATACCTAGGGGCTGTAGGGGTTGCATCCAACCCCCACAGCTCAAACTTGCATGCCCAATGGGACCCAAACTAGAAAAAATCCATCACCTAATCTAGAAGTCACATAATGGATCTAGTAAAGGTTATAGTCATCAAATTTTTGAAGCTCTTAATAAATTCACCTATAAAATCTACTACTAAATAATAACCCTAAATAATTCACCATCCACAATTTTATGTTGTAGTGGGAACCTCTATTTGACCATCAACACCTACCACCTAGAAATTTTGGTACAAGTGAAGAATAAAAAAATCACTTGGAAGAGTATAATATCAAGGATCTAGTAGAGACCTCACTCCATCCACTTTCAAGAGCAATGATCACATTCATCTCCATTGCAATCAAAAGGACACTTGGCATTGCTATTCCATCAATGACCCCTATCCAAACTGATAGAATCCCATTGACACCTCCTCAACCACTAACTAAATGGAAAACATTGCCAATATTAGTTCTCAAAATACTACCTAAATATAGTTATGAAGACCCAATCACCCTACTGAAGCACACATGGGAGATGGTTTTCATATACCATATATATTATATCACTAATAAATATGTGGCACTTAGACTACTGGAAAATTCTCTCCAAGGGAAGGCCCATAAAGTATTTAACTCTCTTCCCCCTATTATTGGAATTTTCCCCACCAACTGGCTAATGTCATCATGGATAGGTTTGATAAGGATACTATCATTGAATAAAACTAGGGTCAATAAGAAATGCCAATACCTATACAACATTAGCCCAAGTTATCTAATGAAAAGGTCACTTAAGTTCAAATCATAGACTAAAATAAGTTAGATATATGGTTGAACTGAATATTGGAAGGACCTGATCCCAATTATCACATCCACTATAGCGAAGCAATTCAATTCTGGTTGAGTACCTTCACTCCCCAAGAAATAATGGGCTAACTAGACAATTCAAAATAAGCAGTGAATGTCAAAATCCAAGGGTTCAAGGAATAGAATATATGAATATCTAGTGATTCTATTAAGGGCCTAAGCTACTAAGTGCATGAGCTACCCATGATAAATCCTAATGAGATACCTGACACAAACCTAGGGAATCATTCTATGATATGTCCAACTAGCAAACACCCTTGGAAAGTAATGATTCATGTGTTCAAGAATATGGATACAATGGACAAGTAGAATTTTAGATCATTATGGTTTTAACATTGTAGATTTTGATGAAAGAGAAAGAAATGATAAATCCAACACAAAATAAGATGTCAATCTTTGTGTACCATAGTGTAAATATTTAGCCTTTATGAATAAATCTAGTAATGCTAACTATCATTTAGACATTGGTAGAATGAGGTAGCAACATGTAAATATAAAAAATGATCAAGGCTAGCCCACACATGAAAAATATTCAATGGTTTTTTGAGAATTTCACATGAGAAAGAGTTTCAAAAAACACAAATGAGGGGGTATCAATGAGAGAGCCAAGAAAATAAAAAACCAATATCATCATTGATTCTTTCACAATAAATATCACCTCAATAAAAGTAATAGGACAAAAAAAAAATTATGACTTAATAGAGCAGAGATGTCTGCATATATAGGATTACCCTCTCTTGGTATTCCTTCAGTTCCTAATAAAAGCGACATTTCTAAGTAAAAGTTATACCTTTTAGACTATTGCTCCTCCATATATCTAGAGGGAGGAAGTTGAGGTAAAAATATATGAGAGGACTAGAATCCCCTTTCATATTTTGAGTATCCAATGCCATGAATATGCCTAATATGCCAATGAAGGAAGGCTTCAAGAGTAATACCTTAAAACTCCTTTGGTCGTGGAAGTAATCCAATCCACCAAATTGGGAAAGAAGGTGACTCAGATTTTTTGGTGCTAGCTAAACTTGATATTGTTAAAAAATAGACCTCTTACCTAACACTAAAAAGGATATAATTCTCATATCTTTTGTAGGGACCTTTCTTCAAAGATATTTTAGGACTCACTTCTCATCTAGGTGGGTGAGTGTGAAAACTAATCTCTCCCACATATGTAACTAACTTTGCAACTTTTGTAAAGTTTAGGAACAATGGAGGAGTAATAGGGGACCTAGGGTGACCATCCAATGGACTACAAACATTGGTAGCATCATGTGGTCTAGTGTAGCAATGACCAATATTTTGTATAACATGTGTCTTCCTCAACCCTAAAAATTGGTCAACTTGATTGTGATGCTAAATTCAGGAGGACCTCTAGGTATTTGTGTCTAAATGTATAATAATTATCCAAGGTAAAGACCTAGAGGTACAACATAAAATCATCATTATGTGAAATAAAAGAGTAGATATAGAGGTAGTATTGTGTTAGGAATAAGGATCAACAAAAAAACATAGTCCAAGATCCTCATAAGAACAAACAAGCCTTAAATAAATTCCCAATTTTATAAAAATAGGGACTTCTCCAATTGTTGACTTTGCATCCAATGGATAAGATGGTGGATTCCTAGGTTCCTTGTCCTCTTTGAGATACGAATTTCTAGTGAGTCTCAAGAACTATAGTGAGTCTCAAGAATTATACTGAGTTCTCACTACACTTGTGTAGATTAAGGCTATTTGTCCTCTTTTGAAAACTAGTTTTTGTAGAACCCCAAAATATCCTAGGTTTGGGTAAAATCCAAGAAAAATTGGACTAATTGAACCCTCAAATAAAAGAGCAAATGGATGTAAGCACAAAATCCCAATAACTAGACCTACATGGTGAGGGCTCATAGCAAGGAAGCATAATAAAAATTTCAATAAAATACCAAGGCACCATATCATATTAGGTAGTCAAGACAAAAAAGAAGTTTGACTTGGGGATGCTTGACCAAATCAGGCAATGGGTCACATATGGCCAGAAAAACCAAAACAATGAGATAAAGTAGAAAGGAAAAATTACCATGAGGAATTCTAACCATTTCATGTGCATAAGCATCCAAGACCCCACATATTATGTAGGGGTGTACAATTCCCTCGATGTGTGGTCTTTTCTCTATAATAAGGTATAACATCTAGGATAGTATCATGAGTTATCCATATAGGCAATTATGTATCTAAGTACATTAATGAAAAATCATCCCCAAACTTATCTCTAGCATGGATGATAAGATCATCATCTCAAGAAAATTCAAATTCTAAAATATTGGGATTATATGCTATTAATGCAAAAGTATTGTAATTCAGATTTTATGAGAAAGGAAATTTTGAATATTGGGGGGAAAAGACATCATGTATTATCTATAAATATGTGTCATTCTTCTCATTTTAAATAATAAAAATCCATCCATATTTATAAATGGTGGTTTCCATTCATTATATCCTTTCTCTTGGCTTATCTTAAGCCTTGCATAGGCATTTGGGAAGTTTTCATACCTCTTTCCTCTACATGTATGTAACTAAAATTTCACACTACTAAGAATATTTGACTACTTATAAAATACCTATCATGGTTTTGGTGTGGGTGTTCTATTTTATCACATGATATTGGGAGTACATGTGTTCCTCATGTATTATCAACCACTATGCATGTGTTCATTCAATCCACCATTACATGAGAGGGTCTTATTAGATATTTTATGCATCACCACCCTTAGATAGGCTAGGTAGATTTCCCTTTCTACAATTAACATTCTATGTTGTTTCATGTTTTGTTTCCTTTTTCCTTTTCCCTAAAGGAGTCAATTAGAGTAAGTTAGCATAATACTAGAAATACAAGCACCAAATATTACATCCATAAAAATAATTTTATGTTGGGTAAAAAAACTTGAAGTTCATCTAGTAAGGTGGCATCCCATGCTCCCTCAAACTTCCTAAGACTGGTACCCTTTCTCACAAGGCATAGGGCACTAGACAAAATTTATTGAGGAGAAGAAGGATCAAAATACAACTATGACCCATCCCATAATAGTGGTTATAAAGAGATTGGGTTATTTGAAAGGCACACTAAAGGTATCAACACAAATATAATGAGAAGAATGAGATATAATGGTAAAGTATTGGGAAGTTAAATGAAAGGTGTGAAAATTTCCATAGTTCTATAAATAAGACCAAATAATGAAGGTCTTATATATAGGTCAAGTAGGAATCATAATACCATGTTTGTGAGAAGAGAAATAAATACATAGGATGAATATCCTAGGATGGATTGTTGTAGTTAGTGTGGAAGATCTAAACATGTTGTAACTAGGTGTTGGATCCTACATCCTGAAGAACATAAGCTTATACTGAGAGGGGGGGTGAACAATATAATATAAAAACTTTTAATTTTCTTTCCAAATTATAACAACAATAATATCAATGTAGTAAATAAAAAAAATGCATAAATCATCACACACATGAGAGACAAAGATTTAACGTGGTTCACCCAATGTGGGCTACATCCACAGAGAAAATATTTCTTATAATTTTTATCAACTAATATTTTGGGAACCAATTCCCTATTACAATGTTTATGGGAACCAACCCAAAGGAGACACCAATCCCCTATACTTAAGTTCATGGACCTCTATCCACAAGAGACCTCAATCCTGTCTGCTCTGATTCATGAACCTTTATTCATAGTATACCTCAATCCCCTCAGCTCTAGTTTGTGGACCCCTACCCATAGGAGACCTAAATATTCTCTGCTCTATTATGCTTCAAGAATTTACCCAAGGCTTGCTCAATTCTATTGCAAAACCTTCTCTCAACTCTACTTATATCTGCTTCAATTTTACACACAAGACTTGCTCAAATATACTCCAAATATTGCTCTCACCTCTGCTCAAATATATTTCAAGCCTAAACACAAGGCTTATTTCAAATCTACTTAGCAAACCTAATCTAAGCCTACACACAAGGCTTGCTCAAATATTCTCACAAAAATTACTTTCAATTATTCTTAGATCTGCTCTCAATTCTGCTCAAATATGCTCCAAGTCTCCACACAAGACTTGCTCAAATCTACTTACCAAAACCTACTTTTAATTCTGCTTAGATCTACTGTCAATTCTACTCATATCTGCTCCAAGTATCCACACAATACTTGTTCAAATATACTCATAACACATGCTCAAATTTACTCATAACACATGCTCAAATTTTCTCATAACACATGCTCAAATATGCTCATAATGCATGCTAAATTTTTCTCATTTAACATTCTTAGTTCTGCTCATAATACATACTCAAGCATCCTACTCAGACTTGCTTAAATCTAGCACACAATCCTACTTAAATCTACCCCAAGCCTTCTTATAGGGCTTGCTCAAAACTACTTACTATCACTGCTAAAACCAACTTAAATATGCATCAAACAAATCTTCTCAGATCTGCCTTAATCCTTCCCATAGAAAATGCTCAAACATTCCTAATTATTGCATACAAAGAATTTCAATTATCTTTTCCAAAAGTACTTTCTTTGAATAAATTAGTTTAGACATATTCTACCTAGAATTCGTTTAACCTCTTGAACATATAGAGAATGATATGCACAAAAAAATGTTCAATATGTTATTCACATTTATTAAGTCTGTTGCTTTCACATGTCTCACATTTATTGCTTTCAAACTCTTTATTTCATTGTCGCAACTCATTCACATTTAATTGATTAAAATAAAAAATTTCAAGTATCTTAAGCACTATTGCAACTCGAACGAGTGACCTCCAAGATGTTGCACTTCCTCAAGAACCTCTAAACCCAAGGCTCAAAACATACAACTAAAATATATCAGGATTTTTTGACCTCAAAACTTATACTACAACAACACTTGCGCAAGCTAGCCAGCCGTTGGGCCACCCATTCGAATGGAACATCTCAGGTGCACACAGAATATGTCAATGTCCAACGCTTGCACCCTTTGAAACCTTCTACCATTTACACTAGAGGGATATCCTACTTAGCACATAAATTGGAAGATATTAAAGCATTTGTCACATCAAAAAAGAAATCCAAATATATCCTTAACGCATTCGGTAAGAAATGAAAACATCGCCTCCTTATTTATATGCACTCTATTATTCCTTGGTGATTCGGCTCACATTTTCATATTGGATATTAACATTATTTTTCAAATGACATTTGTGCCAAAACATATAACCTTATGCTATATTATAATATTTTAAAAAATATTATAATAATGGCTCTTAAACTTTTGACCTTCAAATAAATAATTGAACCTTGATCTTACTTTTAAATCCTTTTAAAACTTTACCTTCTCATATTATTTAAAATAAATATTGTAATACCTCTATCCAAAGAAAAATATTAAACCTATTTGTCCTTATAATATTTAAAATAAATATTATAATACTTTTTTTCCCATAGCAAACTCTTAAACCTCTTTGTCCTTATTATATTTAAAATAAATATTATAATACTTCTATCCCAAGAAAACTCTTAAACCTCTTTGTCCTTCTAATATTTAAAATAAATATTATAATACTTCTATCCCAAGAAAATTCTTAAACCTCTTTGTCCTTCTTATAATATTTAAAAATAAATATTATAAACCTTTTCTTTACAACCATTTTCCTTGCTTGAGATATATCCTTCCTTGCATACCATGCAATATTTTGACATCAATGACAATTCTTGACATCAATCCTTTGACATCAGTGAAAACTTAGTATGCTCAATATTTCCAAAAATATTCCAAATTGTCATTGATGGCAACCCTTATAAAAAAATATTCCTTTTACAGTAATTGGATTCAAAATCTGCTCTCCCTGAGAAGCTACTTCCCCTTATTGAAATATCTCCCCCTTTGACATCAATGGTAAAGGGCTCCTTGTGGCTAAAGATAATACACTTAGCATAGCTCCCTCACCACCTCATTTCTTGAGGTGATAAATTATGGGATGGGAGTAAACCTACTACCAACTTACAATGCTTTTCTTCTCTTTCAATACTTTTCCATATCTTTGTAGTCATACCTCTTTGAATATTTTGGATATCCTTCTTCTTGCTAGTATTTGGAAGATCTTGAAATTTTGTTCTACACCACTTTGATCTATGCCCATAATTATTGCAATTGTAACATCTGATATTGTAATTCTTGAAAGGTTCAAATTAATTAAAGTTTATCTTGGTGAAGCCATGCTCATTCTTACCATGAACCCTACAATGAATAGATTTGTGACCAAAATGATTACATGAGTAGCAATAACCTTGAAATAAACATTCATATTGCCTTCAAGGATATGAATTGAAGTTCATTTTGGTGGAGCCATAATCATTTTTATCATGAAACCTGCAATGCACAACTTTATTACCAAAATTATTACATTAGTAACAATAACTTTGGAAGAAATAGTCATCTTACCTTGATCTCATGGTTCTTTCTTTGCTTTTCCTGTGATGGTCCCTATTCCTTTATGGTTCTTTGTTTTCTTACTCTTTGATACTATCACATATCAACACATCAACGTAGGTCCTAGAGTATTCAATTTATTTCTTTGATTCCTTTATCCCTTTTGATCTTGACCCCTCTTTCTATTTCTCTTGACCTTCTTCAAAACCAATTCTTGTTTTTATAAATGGAGATCTATGTGCCTTGATAATGTCATCCAAATTTTTTGAGATTTTCTCAAACTTATGTAGATTATAATTATATTTTTTCATTTCCATCCTTAGAGAAACCACTTCATGCTCTAATATTTCACATTCTAGCTCTTTTGCCTTTAACTGTTCAACCATACCTTCTTCAATTTTTTTGCCTCTTCAAACTTAACTTTTAAATCAGTGAGATCTTGTAGAAGCTTTGCATTTGTTTTCTCATCATCTTGTACTTGATCCTTAAAAATTAAGTTCTCCCTTTTTAACTCAACAAGTTCCTTTTCTTTATCAACTGTGGCTTCCTCTTCCTTTTCTGAGTCTTTCTCTTCTTCTTGGTCTTCAATAATAGGATCATATTATTTTTCACTATCAGAGAGGCTTTCATCACTACTACTAGAAGTACTACTTTCAAAAAATATCTTCCTCTCATACATGCTTTTATTATGCCTATTTTTCTTCTCTTGATGAAATTTTCTTTCTTTCTTTTTCTTATATTTTTTTCCTCTTCACTATTACTATACCCATTTTATGGACAATAAGTTGCGTAGTGACCAATGATACCACAACTAAAATATTTCACAGATTGCATATCTTTGTGCTTTCCTCAAACCTTATTCTCTTTACTGCTATGATACCCATTTTGTGGATAATAATGTGCAAGGGGACCAAGGTTACTACATTCAATACATATCACAAAGTTAACCTCTTCTTCACTACTTGATTCTAGTTCTTTATATGTTTCCACTTAATTTTTTTGAGTAACAATCTCTTTGAGAGAAAAATAAAATTCTTCTTCCATGTCCACCATAGTTTCATCTTTCTCTCTATTTTCTTGGATATCAATTAATGGAGCATATTTCTTTTCTTTTATGTCTATGTGTGTTACTTATGGGGACACAGGATCACAGAGAATCACTCAAGCTTTCATTTCATTAAACTTTCAAAAGAAAATTTACAATACTAGCCAACAGGCGTAGTTTCTTGTTTCGAGTCCCCCCCTTTCCTTGATGCACCCCCTGCTTCTATAACCATGTCTCCCTCTCTTTCTAGGTCCGACCCTCTAGGCCATTAATGACCCATCTACCCCAAAATACATCCTGCCTGATTGAACCTTTACATCTTTCCCTAACTGGCAACTGCCACCGGGTTGGCCGCGGATACATGCATTGATGAGCCGTCTGACTTCTGGGCACAGTCTTCGAATGGCCGCCATGCTCAACAAGCTTACCGGGCAAGAAATCATGCATTAATGAGGCCTTGACCGCCTCGAAAAACACCATCTAGGAATGCGGGCTTTTTCGAATGGAGAACCAGTAGTATGTCACGATATCACGACATTTTTCTTCCTTGCTGCCCTTCTCTCCTTCGGGTCGTGATATCACGACATGTCACGATATCACGACATTTTCCTTCCTTGCAGCATTTCTTTCCTTCGGGTCGCGATATCGCGACATGTCGTGATATCGCGACATTTTTCTTTCCCTGCAGCATTTCTTTCCTTCGGGTCACGATATCGCGACATGTCATGATATCATGACATTTTTCTTTCTCTCGGCCTTCCCCTCCTTCAGGTCATGATATCACGACATTTTTCTTTCTCGTTGTCTTCCTCTTCGACGGGTCGCGATATCGCGACATGTCGCGATATCATGACATCTTCCCTTTCGGTTCTTCTTTCTTCCTTCTCGGTCGCGAAATCATGACATGTCACGATATCGCGACATCTTGCTCTCTGCTTTCTTCTCGCCTTTACGGGTCACGAAATCGTGACATGTCGCGATATCGTGACAGCTTTGCCTTCTATTTTTGCTCTCTGCTTCGGGTCACGAAATCGTGACAGTTTTCTTCCTTGCTTCCTTTTTTGCTCTTCGGTCACGATTTCATGACATGTCATGATATCATGACATTTTCTTCTCTGGCCCTTCCTATTCCTTTCGGTCATGATTTCATGACATGTCATGAAATCATGACATTTTTCTGCTCTCTCTCTCCTATTTTGGTCATGATTTCATGACATGTCATGAAATCATGACATTTTTTTTGGATGCCTTCTTTCTCCTGCTTTGGTCGCGATTTCGTGACATGTCATGAAATCGTGACATTTTTCACTCCTGCGCCTTGCTTCGTCCTTTTGTCATGATAATGCGACATGTCATGATATCATGACACTTTTCTCCTATGCCTCTTCTCGTCCCTTGGTCACGAAAATGCGACATGTCGCGATATCGTGACACTTTTCCTCCCTTGCGCCTTCTTCATCTTCTTGTCACGATTTCATGACATGTCATGAAATCATGACATTTTTGCTCCGTGCCTTCTCTCTCCTTCTTGAGTCACGAAAACGTGACATGTCACGATATTGCGACACTTTTTATCGTGATACCACGACATCAAGGCAAACACTTGGAATTTTTTTTTTGATGCAAGATTGCTCTCATCGCCACCGGATGCTCCTGCATCAGACACCCGGGGTGGATTGAGAAGTGTCCTTCACTTCTGTACTATTGGAGGAAGACCCAGGTGGTCGACCTCTACTTTTGACAACCAAGTTGCATCTTCGATAGGCCTGTCCTTCCATTTGACCAGGTATTCAGAATACTGCCTGTTCCTGGTACTTCTGCCTGCTCGAGTGTCTAGTATTTCCTCGATCTCATCTGTTGCTGGGGTAGATGTTGGAATACTCCACAATTCTGTACTTGGTGTCTCGCTACTGCCTCCTTCATGATATTCTACCAAATCTGCAATGTTAAAAATAGGTGATATATTCAGCTCGCTTGGCAGTTCCACTTCATAGGCATTTCTCGAATCTCTTTTACCTATGATCCTGCATGGTCCAAACCTCTTCATCTTCAGCTTGTTGTAGGTTTTGCTAGGAAACCTTTCCTTTCTCAAGTGAACCATGACCTCATCTCCCACTTGGAACTCCTTGAAACGCCGCTTCTGATCGACTTTGGCTTTGTACTAAGTATTCATCTTACTGATATGTTGTTTTACCTCTTCATGCAAACTCTTTATGTGCTCTGCAAAATCTCCAGCCTCAACACTACTCTTTTCTCCTTTACCCATCGTTCTCAATTCAGAAACATTTCTTGGGTTGTTCCCATACACAATCTGGAATGGGGATCTACCAATACTTCTATTGATGGAATTGTTGTAAGAAAATTCTGCCTGTGGCAAGATCAAGTCCCATCCCTTGGGCCTGTCTCCTACCAGGCATCTTAGAAGATTACCCAAACTTCTGTTCACCACCTCTGTTTGTCCATCAGTCTACGGATGGTATGCAGAACTGAACTTCAAATCCATTTTCAGCTGCTTCCACAAAGTTCTCCAGAAATAACCCACAAATTTGGTATCTCTGTTAGATACTATACTCTTGGGTAGACCATGAAGGCGTACCACCTCCTTGAAAAACAAGCCTGTAATATGAACTGCATCACTCATTTTCTGACATGGAATAAAATGAGCCATCTTCAAAAACCTGTCAACCACAACAAAAATGGAGTCACTCCCTCATTGTGTCCTTGGTAGGCCAAGAACAAAATCCATATTGATGTCCTCCCATGGTCTCTCTGGCACAGGTAATGGCTGATACAATCTTGTATTCTGTCTCACTCCCTTAGCCATCTGACAGACTCTACAACCCTGCACAAATTTAGTCACATCTTGTTGCAACTGTGGCCAATGGTAGTTTTCACTAACAAGGGCAATGGTCTTATCTCGACCAAAATGTCCAGCTAGTCCCCCACTATGCTTCTCCTTTATCAGATTCTCCCTCATTGAACTCCGTGGAATGCATAATTGACCTCCTTTGAACAACATCCCATCTTGGATCAGAAAATCCAACCACTTGGTCCTGTCCAAAGTAACAGGTGCCAAGCAAGCCTTCCAGGCTTCTACAAAATCAGGATCTTCAGGGTACAAACCCTTCAGTTCATCAAATCCTACCACTTCCACCTTCATTTCTATCAACAAACATTGCCTTCTGCTTAAGGCATCTGCAACTCTGTTGGACCTTCCGCTCCTGTGCTTCAACACAAAGGTATAACTCTGTAGAAACTCAACCCACTTTAGGTGCCTCTGATTTAGCTTCCCTTGGCTATTAATATACTGTAAGGCCTGATGATCAGTAAATAGAACAAACTCTTTTGGCAACAAGTAATGTCGCCACTTCTTTAGAGCCTGAACTATAGCATAAAACTCTTGATCATAAACTGAATACTTCTTTCTGGCATCATTGAGTTTCTCACTAAAGTAAGCAACAGGTTTACCTTCTTGACTCAAAACAGCTCCTATGGCACTACCACTAGCATCACAGTCTACCTAAAATACCTTATTAAAATCTGGAAGTGCCAAAATAGGTTGTTCTATAACCTTCCTTTTCAACATATCAAAGCTCTTATCTACTCCTAAGGTCCACTTAAATTCTTTCTTATTCCCTCTCATTGTTTCTGTAAGGGGTGCACAAATACTACTGAAATTCCTAATGAATTTCTTGTAAAAACTTGCTAGACCATGAAATGATCTTACCTCAGTCGTGCTTCTCGGAGTAGGCCATTCAATGATAGCTCTTACTTTTTTTGGGTCCATTTTTAGACCTCCGACTGAGATGACAAATCCTAGGTACACTAACTCCTTCTTCATGAAATTACATTTCTTCAGATTAATCAACAACTGCTCCTCCCGTAGCCTCTCAAAAACCCTTCTGATATGCATCAGATGCTCTTCCAGGGTTCTGCTAAATATTAGAATATCATCCAAATAGACAATAACAAATTTGCCTAAGAACTCTTTCAATACCTCATTCATCAACCGCATGAATGTGCTTGGTGCATTGGTCAGCCCAAATGGCATGACCAACCATTCATACAAACCTTCTCTGGTCTTGAAGGTTGTCTTCCACTCATCTCCTTCTCTAACATGAATCTGGTGATAACCACTCTTCAGATCAATCTTGGTGAAGTACTTGGCTCCACTCAAACAGTCCATAATGTCATCCATCCTTGGCAATGGAAATCTATACTTTATGGTGATCTTGTTAATGGCTCGAGAGTCTGTACACATTCTCCACTCTCCATATTTCTTTGGTGCTAGTACTACAGGTACTGCACATGGACTCAAACTCTCCCGAATCAGTCCCTTCTCCAGCAACTCTTGGACTTGCCTGTTCAACTCTTCAGTTTCTGTAGGGGTCATTCTATGTGCTGCCTTATTGGGTAAGCTAGATCCTGGTACCAAATCTATATGGTGACTGATCTTCCTCACTGGTGGTAAACCCTCAGGCACATTATCAGATATAATGTCTAGAAATTCTTCTAACAGTCCTAAGACTTCTATAGGGGTATCCTTGCATTCTTCCTTCCTAACTCTAGGAACTAATGCATAGCACATATGCTCATGCTTTAAACTATTCAAAAAATTTCCTCCTTCAACTAAACAGATTCTAGCACTGCTGCATACCTTTTCTTCCACCTCCTTCAAGGGCTTCAGCTTATGGCGCACTCCATTCTTCGTCACTGAGTAGGTGTTGGCATGACCATCATGCACTACACACCGATCAAACTGCCATGGCCTTCCCAACAACAAATGGCAAGCATCCATAGGCAGGATGTCACACAGGACCTCATCATAGTAATTCCCAATATTGAACTTCACTGAACATTGCTCACTGACCAAAACTCTATGGTCCTTCTGTAACCATGCAATCCGGTATGGATGCGGGTGTCTTCTCCTTTTTAATTGTAACTTGGCAACCATTTCTTCTGAAACCAAGTTATCAGTACTACCATTATCTATGATAATATTGCAGACCTTACCCAAACTTCTGCACCTTGTGCAAAACAGGCTCCTCCTCTGGTCTGATCCTTTCTCCTCATTCAACAGGGTCCTCCTAGTGACCATAACTTCTCCTCTCTCTACCTCCTCAGAATGTTCTGATTCAGCACCTTCATCTGCTACAGCAGCTCTGGCAGGACCCTCAGGTCTCTTATTCATCCTTTCTCGATGTTGTGGACACTCAAATGCTTGATGTCCTTCTTCACCATAGTGGAAATAGGTTCCATGAAATCCTCCTCTTCCAAATCCATGTCCAAATCTACCTCTCCCTCTTGGGTAACCATTGTTCTGATTACGGGGTTGGTAGGTGTTCTCCTCTTTCTACTCTTGGGTATTACTGGTCTCACCAGCCTTCTTCTGGTCCTTATATTTTTCTCCACTGGTCCTTCCACCAGTCCTTCCACCATGACCTCTTCCTCTTTGCTTGCTCTCAAACCTCCTATTCAGCTTCTCTTCAACCCTCAAGGAAAACTGGTAAGCATCCTCTATGGTGGTCATCCTGACCAGGCTTAACTCCTCTTGAATACTTGCTCGTAACCCATTAATATAATGGGCTACCTTCTCCTTGTTGGCCTCTGAATGGCCTATTCTGATTACAATCTTGTAAAACTCCTCTGTGTATTCTTTAACAGACTTGCTTGGCTTGCTTCAAACCTTGCATTTTCTTTAGCAGATCCATCTCATAGTCAACTAGGATGAACTGCCTCTTCAACTTCTCTAGCATTCTATCCCACCTGGTTATTCTCTCCTTTCCTCTTCTGTTTCTTTCCAGTTGTACTCCCTTCCACCATATGCTGGCATGACCCTTCAACTTGGTCTTGGCAAACCTGACCCTATCAGGATCTTCAACTTCTTCATACTCAAAGTATTCTTCCAAATCATTGATCCAGTCAATCAACTCCTCTGGATCAAGATTTCCAGAATACGTAGAAACCTCCATCTTTGGTCTCTTTCCAATCTGAGAGATGGCTCTGTATAACCTGGCTTGTGCAGGATCTACTACCTCTTCTTCTTCCTCAAACTGGTCCTCTTCTTCCTCAACTTCATCTTCACTTCCTTCTTCCCCTCTGGGTTCAAGTCCTCTACGCAGCTCCTCTTGCAGGGCCTAAACTTGCCTCTACAAAGCTCTAAAATCTTCTGTTGGCACCATATTTCTTCCACCACCATGGTTTCTTCGTGGAGGCATTCTTCCTTCACTCTCTTCTCACAACCCTTCCACAGATCCTGGTGCAAGCTGCCTCACTTTCGACGATCTTCTCACACACTCAGGAACTCCCACTCTGATACCACTTGATGGGGACACAGGATCACAGAGAATCAATCAAGCTTTCATTTCATTAAACTTTCAAAAGAAAATTTACAATACTAGCCAATAGGCATAGTTTCTAGTTCTGAGCCCCCATTTTCCTTGATGCACCCCCTACTTCTATAACCATGTCTCCATCTCTTTCTAGGTCTGACCCTCTAGGCCATTAATGACCCATCTGCCCCAAAATACATCCTGCCTGATTGAACCTTTACATCTTTCCCTAACTAGCAACTGCCACCAGGTTGGCCATAGATACATGCATTGATGAGCCATCTGACTTCTGGGCACAGTCTTCGAATGGCCGCCATGCTCAGCAAGCTTATCGAGCAAGAAATCATGCATTAATGAGGCCTTGATCACCTCAAAAAACATCATCTAGGAATGCAGGCTTTTTCGAACGGAGAACCAACAGTATGTCACGATATCATGACATGTCATGATATCATGACATTTTTCTTCCTTGCTGCCCTTCTCTCCTTTGGGTCGTGATATCGTGACATTTTCCTTCCTTGCAACATTTCTTTCCTTCGGGTCACGATATCGCGACATGTCACGATATCATGACATTTTCCTTCCTTGCAACATTTCTTTCCTTCGGGTCGTGATATCGTGACATGTCATGATATCATGACATCTTTCTTTCTCTCGGCCTTCCCCTCCTTCAGGTCGATGTCGCGACATGTCATGATATCGTGACATTTTTCTCTCGTTGTCTTCCTCTTCGGTGGGTCATGATATCACGACATCTTCCTTTCTGGTTCTTCTTTCTTCCTTCTCGGTCATGAAATCATGACATGTCATGATATCGTGACATCTTGCTCTTTACTTTCTTCTCGCCTTTACGGGTCATGAAATCATGACATGTCATGATATCGTGACAACTTTGCCTTCTATTTTTCTCTCTGCTTTGGGTCATGAAATTGTGACATGTCACGATATCATGATAGTTTTCTTCCTTGCTTCCTTTTCTGCTCCTTCGGTCACGATTTCATGACATGTCACGAAATCGTGACATTTTCTTCTCTGACCCTTCCTGTTCCCTTTCGGTCACGATTTCGCGACATGTCACGAAATCATGACATTTTCTCCTCTAGCCTTTTCTGCGTTCTTTCGGTCACGATTTCATGACATGTCATGAAATCATGACATTCCTTCGGACGCTCTCTCTCTCTCTTTTGGTCATGATTTTGTGACATGTCATGAAATCGTGACATTTTCTCATGGACTGCCTTCTTTCTCCTGCTTCGATCACGATTTCGCGACATGTCACGAAATCGTGACATTTTTCACTCCTACGCCTTGCTTCGTCCTTTTGTCATGATAATGCGACATGTCACGATATCGTGACACTTTTCTCCTACGCCTCTTCTCGTCCCTTGGTCATGAAAATGCGACATGTCGCGATATCACGACACTTTTCCTCCCTTGCGCCTTCTTTCGTCTTCTGGTCACGATTTCGTGACATGTCATGAAATCGTGACATTTTTGCTCCGTGCCTTCTCTCTCCTTCTTGAGTCGCGAAAACATGACATGTCGCGATATCGCGACACTTTTTCTATGTCGCGATACCACGACATCAAGGCAAACACTTGGAATTTTTTTGTTGATGCAAGATTGCTCTCATCGCCACCGGATGCTCCTGCATCAGACACCCGGGTGGATTGAGAAGTGTCCTTCACTTTTGTACTGTTGGAGGAAGACCCAGGCGGTCGACCTCTACTTTTGACAACCAAGTCGCATCTTCGATAGGCCTGTCCTTCCATTTGACCAGGTATTCAGAATACTGCCTATTCCTGGTACTTCTGCCTGCTCGAGTGTCTAGTATTTCCTTGATCTCGTCTATTGCTAGGGTAGATGTTGGAATACTCCATAATTCTATACTCGGTGTCTCGCTACTACCTCCTTCATGATATTCTACCAAATCTGTAATGTTAAAAATAGGTGATATATTCAGCTCGCTTGGCAGTTCCACTTCATAGGCATTTCTTGAATCTCTTTTACCTATGATCCTGCATGGTCCAAACCTCTTCATCTTCAGCTTGTTGTAGGTTTTTCTAGGAAACCTTTCCTTTCTCAAGTGAACCATGACCTCATCTCCCACTTGGAACTCCTTGAAATGCCACTTCTGATCGACTTTGGCTTTGTACTGAGTATTCATCTTACTGATATGTTGTTTTACCTCTTCATGCAAACTCTTTATGTGCTCTACAAAATCTCCAGCCTCAGCACTACTCTTTTCTCCTTTACCCATCGTTCTCAATTCAAAAACATTTCTTGGGTTGTTCCCATACACAATCTGGAATGGGGATCTACCAGTACTTCTGTTGATGGAATTGTTGTAAGCAAATTCTGCCTGTGGCAAGATCAAGTCCCATCCCTTGGGCCTGTCTCCTACCAGGCATCTTAGAAGATTACCCAAACTTTTGTTCACCACCTCTGTTTGTCCATCAGTCTATGGATGGTATGCAGAACTGAACTTCAAATCCATTTTTAGCTGCTTCCACAAAGTTCTCCAGAAATAACCCACAAATTTGGTATCTCTGTCAGATACTATACTCTTGGGTAGACCATGAAGGCGTACCACCTCCTTGAAAAACAAGCCTACAATATGAACTGCATCACTCATTTTTTGACATGGAATAAAATGAGCCATCTTCAAAAACCTATCAACCACAAAAAAAATGGAGTCACTCCCTCATTGTGTCCTTGGTAGGCCAAGAACAAAATCCATACTGATGTCCTCCCATGGTCTCTCTGGTACAGGTAATGGCTGATACAATCCTGTATTCTATCTCACTCCCTTAGCCATCTCACAGACTCTACAACCCTGCACAAATTTAGTCACATCTTCCTACAACTATGGCCAATGGTAGTTTTCACTAACAAGGGCAATGGTCTTATCTCGACCAAAATGTCCAGCTAGTCCCCCACTATGCTTCTCCTTTATCGATTCTCCCTCATTGAACTCCGTGGAATGCATAATTGACCTCCTTTGAACAACATCCCATCTTGGATCAGAAAATCCAACCACTTGGTCCTGTCCAAAGTAACAGGTGCCAAGCAAGCCTTCCAAGCTTCTACAAAATCAGGATCTTCAGGGTACAAACCCTTCAGTTCATCAAATCCTACCACTTCCACCTTCATTTCTGTCAACAAACACTACCTTCTGCTTAAGGCATCTGCAACTCTGTTGGACCTTCCGCTCCTGTGCTTCAACACAAAGGTATAACTCTGTAGAAACTCAACCCACTTTAGGTGCCTCTGATTTAGCTTCCCTTGGCTATTAATATACTGTAAGGCCTGATGATCAGTAAATAGAACAAACTCTTTTGGAAACAAGTAATGTCGCCACTTCTTTAGAGCCCGAACTATAGCATAAAACTCTTGATCATAAACTGAATACTTCTTTCTAGCATCATTGAGTTTCTCACTAAAGTAAGCAACAGGTTTACCTTCTTGACTCAAAACAGCTCCTATGGCACTACCACTAGCATCACAGTCTACCTAAAATACCTTATTAAAATTTGGAAGTGCCAAAATAGGTTGTTCTGTAACCTTCCTTTTCAACATATCAAAGCTCTTATCTGCTCCTAAGGTCCACTTAAATTCTTTCTTATTCCCTCTCATTGTTTCTGTAAGGGGTGCACAAATACTGCTAAAATTCCTAATGAATTTCCTGTAAAAACTTGCTAGACCATGAAATGATCTTACCTCAATCGTGCTTCTTGGAGTAGGCCATTCAATGATAGCTCTTACTTTTTTTGGGTCCATTTTTAGACCTCCGACTGAGATGACAAATCCCAGGTACACTAACTCCTTCACGAAATTACATTTCTTCAAATTAATCAACAACTGCTCCTCCCACAGCTTCTCAAAAACCCTTCTGATATGCATCAGATGCTCTTCCATGGTTCTGCTAAATATTAGAATATCATCCAAATAGACAATAACAAATTTGCCTAAGAACTCTTTCAATACCTCATTCATCAACCGCATGAATGTGCTTGGTGCATTGGTCAGCCCAAATGGCATGACCAACCATTCATACAAACCTTCTCTGGTCTTGAAGGTTGTCTTCCACTCATCTCCTTCTCTGACATGAATCTGGTGATAACCACTCTTCAGATCAATCTTGGTGAAGTACTTGGCTCCACTCAAACAGTCCATAATGTCATCCATCCTTGGCAATGGAAATCTGTACTTTATGGTGATCTTGTTAATGGCTCGAGAGTCTGTACACATTCTCCACTCTCCATATTTCTTTGGTGCTAGTACTGTAGGTACTACACATGGACTCAAACTCTCCCGAATCAGTCCCTTCTCCAACAACTCTTGGACTTGCCTGTTCAACTCTTCAGTTTCTGTAGGGGTCATTCTATGTGCTGCCTTATTGGGTAAGCTAGATCCTGGTACCAAATCTATATGGTGACTGATCTTCCTCACTGGTGGTAAACCCTCAGGCACATTATCAGATATAATGTCTGGAAATTCTTCTAACAGTCCTAAGACTTCTACAGGGGTATCCTTGCATTCTTCCTTCCTAACTCTAGGAACTAATGCATAGCACATATGCTCATGCTTTAAACTATTCAAAAAAATTTCCTCCTTCAACTAAATAGATTCTAGCACTATTGCATACCTTTTCTTTTGCCTCCTTCAAGGGCTTCAACTTATGGCGCACTCCATTCTTCGTCACTGAGTAGGTGTTGGCATGACCATCATGCACTACACACCGATCAAACTGCCATGGCCTTCCCAACAACAAATGGCAAGCATCCATGGGCAGGATGTCACACAGGACCTCATCATAGTAATTCCCAATATTGAACTTCACTGAACATTGCTCACTGACCAAAACTCTATGGTCCTTCTATAACCATGCAATCCGGTATGGATGCGGGTGTCTTCTCCTTTTTAACTGTAACTTGGCAACCATTTCTTCTGAAACCAAGTTATCAGTACTACCATTATCTATGATAATATTGCAGACCTTACCCAAACTTTTGCACCTTGTGCGGAACAGGCTCCTCCTCTGGTCTGATCCTTTCTCCTCATTCAACAAGGTCCTCCTAGTGACCATAACTTCTCCTCTCTCTACCTCCTCAGAATGTTCTGATTCAGCACCTTCATCTGCTATAGCAGCTCTGGCAAGACCCTCAGGTCTCTTATTCATCCTTTCTCGATGTTGTGGACACTCAAATGCTCGATGTCCTTCTTCGCCATAGTGGAAATAGGTTCCACGAAATCCTCCTCTTCCAAATCCATGTCCAAATCTACCTCTCCCTCTTGGGTAACCATTGTTCTGATTACGGGGTTGGTAGGTGTTCTCCTCTTTCTACTCTTGGGTATTATTGGTCTCACCAACCTTCTTCTGGTCCTTATATTTTTCTCCACTGGTCCTTCCACCAGTCCTTCCACCATGACCTCTTCCTCTTTGCTTGCTCTCAAACCTCCTATTCAGCTTCTCTTCAACCCTTAAGGCAAACTGGTAAGCATCCTCTATGGTGGTCATCCTAACTAGGCTTAACTCCTCTTGAATACTTGCTCGTAACCCATTAATATAATGGGCTACCTTCTCCTTGTTGGCCTCTGAATGGCCTCGTTTGATTACAATATTGTAAAACTCCTCTAGTGTATTCTTTAACAGACTTGCTTGCTTGCTTCAAACCTTGCATTTTCTTTAGCAGATCCATCTCATAGTCAGCTGGGATGAACTGCCTCTTCAACTTCTCCAACATTCTATCCCACCTAGTTATTCTCTCCTTTCCTCTTCTATTTCTTTCCAGTTGTACTCCCTTCCACCATATGCTGGCATGACCCTTCAGCTTGGTCTTGGCAAACCTGACCCTATCAGGATCTTCAACTTCTTCATACTCAAAGTATTCTTCCAAATCATTGATCTAGTCAATCAACTCCTCTGGATCAAGATTTCCAGAATACGTAGAAACCTCCATCTTTGGTCTCTTTCCAATCTGAGAGATGGCTCTGTATAACCTGGCTTGTGCAGGATCTATAGCCTCTTCTTCTTCCTCAAACTGGTCCTCTTCTTCATCAACTTCATCTTCACTTCCTTCTTCCCCTCTGGGTTCAAGTCCTCTATGCAGCTCCTCTTGCAGGGCCTGAACTTGCCTCTGCAAAGCTCTAAAATCTTCTGCTGGCACCATATTTCTTCCACCACCATGGTTTCTTCGTGGAGGCATTCTTCCTCACTCTCTTCTCACAACCCTTCCATAGATCCTGGTGCAAGTTGCCTCACTTTCGGCGATCTGCTCACACACTCAGGAACTCCCGCTCTGATACCACTTGATGGGGACACAGGATCATAGAGAATCACTCAAGCTTTCATTTCATTAAACTTTCAAAAGAAAATTTTACAATACTAGCCAACAAGCATAGTTTCTTGTTTCGAGCCCCCCTTTCCTTGATGCACCCCCCTGCTTCTATAACCATGTCTCCATCTCTTTCCAGGTCTGACCCTCTAGGCCATTAATGACCTATCTGCCCGAATACATCCTGCCTGACTGAACCTTTACATCTTTCCCTAACTGGCAACTGCCATCGGGTTGGCCACGGATACATGCATTGATGAGCCATCTGACTTCTGGGCACAGTCTTCGAATGGCCACCATGCTCAGCAAGCTTACCGGGCAAGAAATCATGCATTAATGAGGCCTTGACCGCCTCGAAAAACATCGTCTGGGAATGCGGGCTTTTTCGAATGGAGAACCAAGTATGTCACGATATCATGACATGTCATGATATCACGACATTTTTCTTTCTTGCTGCCCTTCTCTCCTTCGGGTCGCGATATCATGACATGTCACGATATCGCGACATTTTCCTTCCTTGCAACATTTCTTTCCTTTGGGTCACGATATCGTGACATGTCGCGATATCGCGACATTTTCCTTCCTTGCAGCATTTCTTTACTTCGGGTCATGATATCATGACATTTTTCTTTCTCTCGGCCTTCCCCTCCTTTGGGTCGCGATATCGTGACATGTCGTGATATCGTGACATTTTTCTTTCTCACTGTCTTCCTCTTCGACAGGTCGCGATATCATGACATCTTCCTTTTCGGCTCTTCTTTCTTTCTTCTCGATCATGAAATCGTGACATGTCGCGATATCGTGACATCTTTCTCTCTGCTTCCTTCTCACCTTTATGGGTCACGAAATCATGACATGTCGCGATATCACGATATCTTTGCCTTTTGCTTTCGTTCTCTGCTTCGGGTCACGAAATCGTGACATGTCACGATATCGTGACAGTTTTCTTCCTTGCTTCCTTTTTTGCTCCTTCGGTCGTGATTTCGTGACATGTCGCGAAATCGTGACATTTTCTTCTCTGACCCTTCCTGTTCCCTTTCGGTCGTGATTTCATGACATGTCACGAAATCGTGACATTTTCTCCTCTGGCCTTTTCTGCGTTCTTTCGGTCACGATTTCGTGACATGTCGCGAAATCATGACATTCCCTTCGGACGCTCTCTCTCTCCCTATTTTGGTCATGATTTCATGACATGTCATGAAATCATGACATTTTTCTGTGGACGCCTTCTTTCTCCTGCTTCGATCGTGATTTCGTGACATGTCGCGAAATCGTGACATTTTTCACTCCTGCACCTTGCTTCGTCCTTTTGTCACGATAATGCGACATGTCATGATATCGTGACACTTTTCGCTCCTACACCTCTTCTCGTCCCTTGGTCACGAAAATGCGACATGTCACGATATCGTGACACTTTTCCTCCCTTGCACCTTCTTTCGTCTTCTGGTCACGATTTTGCGACATGTCACAAAATCGTGACATTTTTGGCTCCGTGCCTTCTCTCTCCTTCCTGAGTCGCGAAAACGCGACATGTCTCGATATTGCGACACTTTTCTCTATTGCGATACCGCGACATCAAGGCAAACACTTAATTTTTTTTTTGTTGATGCAAGATTGCTCTACTGCCACAGGATGCTCCTACATCAGTTACTTCCTTCTTAGGAGGATATGGTATCATGATTCTTCTTTTTCCTTTCTTGGCCACATGTGTTCTTGTAAGATATTCCTTCAATATGTTAGGCTTCTCTAAAGGAACCTGCTCTGATACCAATTGAAGAACACAAGATTATACTAAGAGGGAGGGTAAACAATATACAATCAAAACTTTTACTTTTCTTTCCAAATGATAACAACAATAATATCAATGCAGTAAATGAAATAATGAAAAATTCATCACACACATGAGAGACACAGATTTAATGCAGTTTATCCAATGTGGCATACATCCATGGAGAAAATATTTCTTATACATTTTCTTAACCAATCTCTTGGGAAATAATTCCCTATTATAATATTTATGGGAACCAATCCAAAGGAGACACCAATACCCTATGCTCAAGTTCATGGACCTCTATCCATAGGAGACCTCAATCATCTCTGCTCTGATTTGTGGACCTCTATCCATAGGAGACATCAATCCCCTCTACTCTAGTTTATGGACCTCTACCATAGGAGACCTCAATCCCCTCTACTATATTCTGCTTCAAGCCTTTATCCAAGGCTTACTAAATTTTTTTCCAAAACCTACTCTCAACTCTAATCAAATTTACTTCAAGTCTACACATAAGACTTGCTCAAATCTGCTCCAAAAATTTCTCTCACCTCTACTCAAATCTACTTCAATACTACACACAAGCCTTATTTCAAATCTACTTACCAAACCTACTCCAAGCCTACACACAAGGCTTATTTCAAATCTACTTACCAAAACTACTCCAATCCTACACACAAGGCTTGCTCAAATCTACTCACCAAACCTGCTCTCATTTCTACTCATATATGCTCTAAATTTTGCTTATATATGCTCCAAGTCTCCACATAATACTTGCTCAAATATGCTTACCAAAACATGCTTTCAATTCTTCTCAGATATTCTCCAAGTATCCACACAATACTTGATCAAATATACTCATAAAACATACTCAAATATACTCATAACACATGCTCAAATATGCTCATAACACATGCTCAAGTATCCTGCTCAGAACTGATCAACTCTAGCTCACAATCCTACTTAAATCTACCCCAAGCCTTCTTACAAGGCTTACTCAAAATAGCTTACTATCACTGCTCAAACCAACTCAAATATGCCTGAAACAAACCTTTTTAGACCTTCCTCAATATTGCTCACAAAAACTACTCAGAACTTCCAAATTCTTGCATATGAACATTTTCATATATGTTTTCCAAAAGTGCTTTCTTTTACTAAAGTAGTTTAGACATATTCTACCTAGAATTTGTTTAACCTCTTGAAAATATAGAGAATGATCTGCACTACCAAATGCTCAATATGTTCTTCACATTTATTAATTATGTCACTTTCACATGTATTACATTTATTGCATTCTTAAGGTATATTTAGTCTAGCACTTAATAACTGACCTGGTATTTGTTGATTTGCAACTTCACTTGAAAACAAATCACAATGCATAAGTCCTTATCATATGCTCACAAAATAAATCATGAACAATGATGCACAAATTTATTCTCAAACCCTAGCACATATGTTTCAATGTCATTCAACAATAATGTACAACTTTATTCTCAAACCCTAGCATATATGTTTCAATGTAATTCAATAATGATGCATAAATTTTTTCTCAAACCCTAGCACATATGTTTCAATGTCATTCAACAATAATGCACAACTTTATTCTCAAACCCTAGCACATGTGTTTCCAATTTTATTCAACAATGATGCACAAATTTATTCTCAAACCCTAGCACATGTATTTCCAACAATGCACATAAAATTAATCCTTATATCTCCACCTTATGACTTGAGACTATTTTATTTCAAACAAGCCACCTTGAGAAGGAGTGAACATAACATACCTCTAAAAATACCTTGATGAAGATGTGCCCTCAAAAACCTATTTCAAAATAATTCCCTTTCTTTGTCCACTTCAAAAAAAGTTAGTAAAACTTGTTTTCAAAAATTCCACATAAAACCTTTCAAAATATGTGCATAAAAATGTCCTAAATTAATGCTCTATAATTCCTCTTGGTTTCACAAGATAAAACCTCTTAATAATAAACCAAATCCTTCAACATATGAAGCAAAAATACAATAAAACAAAAATCTCTTAATACACCTTATAACTTCCTCTTATAATATTGTAAAAGTAATAGCTTCATACAATTTTCAAAACAAATCAATATACCATACAATTCCCACTTTTCTATACACAATATAATGCTTGCATATAGAATATATTTTTCAAATAACCAATGCACCATACAACTCCCACTTTTCTATAAACAAGATAATGCCTTCATATAAAATATATTTTCTCAAATTACCAATGCACCATACAACTCCTCTTTCTCTAAATCAAATTCAAATTATTTATTTCACTGTCGCAACTCATTCAAATTTAATTGATTAAAATAATAAAATTTCAAGTACGTTATGCACTATTGCAACTTGAACCCATAACTTCCAAGATGTTGCACTTCCTAAAGCACCTCTAACTTGATACACTACCATAGTAAGTAGCACTAAATGGAGGGGCAAAACATATATCTCTATTTTGTATTAATCCAAGTCTCAAAACATGCGGCTAAAAGATGTCAAGGGGTTTCAACCTTGAAACCTCTACTACAACAACGCTCACACAAGCCAATAAGCCTCTAGACCACCATAGTCAGATGGTACATCTTACATGCAAACAAAATATGTCAATATCTAACACTTACACCCTTTGAAACTTGTTGTCCTTATCACAACCTATTACCCTCGAACCCTATCAATGGGATAATAATTGATCTTGTGATCAATTAATGTTCCATAGAAAGAGGTCATAGATCCTAAGGAATTTTAAAAAATTCCAATTTAGGAATTTTGAAAGGGTTTAGGAGGAAAATAATAACAATATAATTAAGCATGTGTAATGTTTAATGACTAGGATACTTGCATCTAATTTATAATGTAATTAAAATTCCAATTTTTATTGGACTCTAGTATTATTTAATACTAAAAGACTATCATATTCTCCCTCATGGAATAATTTGGTTTGTGGAGAGTAAAGTGATATCTATCCTCTATTTTTATTTAGGGATGCTTTGGAGTGATGTGGACCAAAAAGGGACACAAGACAAACCAAGGCCACTCACCTTATCTCTAAGTGGACCCTTTTTCTACTTTTGGATTATACTCCACATGACATGATAAGCCTAAATGGGACCAAGGCATTTTTTAATAATAAAATAATAAGGCTACTATTTGGCCAAGAGTAAAGAAGTGCTTTATAAATAGAGGACATCCTGTGAAGAAAGAAAGCTAGAGATATAAGGAGCTAGGGAGCTAGGGAAGTTCGAAAAGGCATAGAGAGTATGCTCTCCAACGTGGGTGGATCAAAAACTGAAAGGCCTGAAATAATTTCCTAGTTATAATAACGAGCAAGCTTGAAATCTAAAAGGAGTAAGAAAAGATGGAAGATGAAGAGGAGATCCTTTGAAGACAAATTCCAATGAAAGAGAGGCTGGGAGAATCAAGTTGGTTCTCTATTTTTTCACTATGCTTTATTGTTAGCATAGAGTAGAATTGCAATATAGCGATTTCTTTTATTTTGAATGTTAAAACTTGTTTCGATAGTTAAACAATTAAAAAAAATGATTTGGTTACACAAATCATTAATTATATGAGTGAAACGTAGACTGTCTTATAATAAATGCCCTTAAAAGAAAATTATTTAGCCTTTCAAATTGTGTTTTAATATTTTTAGCTCTTTAATATAATCTAGAGAAAGGCCGAAAGGTCTTTAATTTTATAAATAAATTATCTATATAACTACTATTATATTACCTTTCTTTATAAAAAAATAATAGAATCACCACTGAGGGTCAACCCTACGACCTTGCGTGGAAGATATTACCAGCGTTGAGCTAGCGTTCGACCACCCTACAAGACCTCACAAGATTAAAAGGGATGAAGGGATAAAATGAACCCTTCCTAAGCATAAGAAATAATTTTATTGGTCCTATAGTTTATTTTAACAAAAGCTGAAGAGGGTAATGTAGGTAAAAATGATGGATTGATTCTCACACTTTAGGTACAACGGTTTATTACTTCTAGAAAACATATCCACAATTATCAAGGTTAATGCATGATGAAAACCCTGAGTAAAACCATGCACTGCTCCATGGTAAGAATCCTCGACCTCTAAAACCTATTTGGGAGGTACTGGACAACATAATAGTCAATGATCGACTCAAAGACGTCTAAATAAATGATTGCTACATTAGATATAATATCATAGAAGCTTTTATTGATATCTAAGAATGGTCAGCGATATTGCATTACCCGAAGACAACTTGTATATTAGATTTATTTTTCTTAGTAATGAAAACATTGATGAATAGACGTCAAGCTGGTGCCTATGTACCTGGACTTAGGAATATTATTCTAACTACAAAAGATACCTTAGAATAACCTGATGAGATATGAGGCCACGGGGATTCAATCCTCAAGTGGTCAAAGTGCTATAACACATGCAACTTAACTATAGTGCAAAGCATCAAAGGTCTTCTACATGCAATGTTATGCAGTGGTATTGCTCGGGCTCCTAAAAGAAGGAAAGCTAGGGTAACTTCAAGTCAAGTAATGGGGAATCCGTATAAGGAAAAGGTGCTCCTCATTGAAGCATGGGGGACTATACCAAATAGAAGGGGCTACAATTTTGATCTATTACCCACTTATCCCTACATCAAAACCAGGCCATGCAACCTTGGATAAATAATGCAAATTTATCGATCTAACAGTTCTATATGCTGGTGATCACTTAAAATAAAACTTTAGTATTTAGCCATATTAAATCTGTATAAGTAAATTTTGGACCACGCGAGTGGCTTGGAACAAACCGTGTGTCATTCTGCACTATGTTTCCATGCTATATTACTAAGGGAAAACCAAATTTGGTGAAATTTTATCAATGATATAGTTCATCAGGTATGACCTTGGGTCTAACTAAGCCTCTACCAAGACAGAATATCGAGTCAATTGTAAGAAGCAGATATAACCATTGGGTTTAAGCCAAGATTTTATGTATTAAAATATCCCATATGAAATTGTCTAGATTACATGGATTGAAGGTGGATTCTTTGCGGGTTAAGACCCAATATCCTGGGCTTAGTTTAAAACCCAAGCCAGGGGAAATAGAGAAATAAGTTAAAGGAAAATTTGGTCATGAAACCAAAGCGAATTAGGATTTAAAGGGTGGATCATTTTAGTATTATATAGTGTTATTTAAAGAAGTAATATTTAAAGTCTTAACATAGACTTTAGTATATTAAATTAAAGTAATAAATTTAAAGTCATAACATAGACTTTAGTGGATGTTATGATAAGAATAAACTAGGGGTTAAATAGTTGATTAATTATGTTTATATTTATCTCCAAATGAAATGATTGATTATTATTGAATTAAAAGTATGAGACTTTAATTTATTGATTGATTTTGTATCAATTATGAAGAATGAATTTAGAATTCATTCTTGAGGGAATTTATAGGATTCTCTCTAAAATAGAAGAGACTTCTCCAAGATATAATTCTGATGATAACCACTCGTGAGATGTTATAAATCTTTTAGATGACTTAGATAAAGGAGTCTATAACTTTCTTAATCACATCTTGAAGTTTGAAGGAACATATGGATTCCTTATGGGTATGAGAAATATCTTAATGTTATTATAATGAATTAGAGAAAGGAATTGGGAATTTCTTTAATTGCATCAGGAACTTAAAATGGAACAGTTGTATTCCTTTATATTCGATTGAAAGAGATTAGTAGATGTCCTTATTTACTTATAATATTTAACATCTCAAGTTTATGAATATGAGGAAAGAACATATTTTGGTGGTTGGGTTTATTCACCATCAGGTTTACTAGGATAAATCATTGTGTCACTTTATTTGTGGTTTGATGTGTTATTTCTTATTCATGTCGTATTTACCTTCAAAATGAAATGATATAAGTAAATAAAATGGTTAAATATTTAGATGAAATAGTGGTGCATATCTTTTAATTACTGTGTGTTAGTCTTACAATGACACTAAGAGGGGGGATGAATCAGTGTAGCTCTTTTAAGCTTGAATTTACAGCTCTTAAAATAGAAGCAATTAAAACTTATAACAAGATACAACAAGAATAACAGAAGAGCATCACACAACACAAGATTTAACGAGGTTCACCAATTTGGCTACTCCTCAAGAATGACTGCTTGGACTACCATCCAAATCCAGCCTTTGTAAAGCACCAACTTTACAATCAATTTACCAGCACCAACTAGGAGCACCAACCCCTGATTTATCTACACCAATAGAAAGGAGCACCAACTCCTGATTTATCTGCACCAACAGAAAGGAGCACCAACCCCTGATTTACCAGCACCAACTGGAAGGAGCACCAACCCCTAATGCCAAGCACCAACCTAGACTTCAATTTTGAATCTAGAAGATTAACAGATAATACCTTCACTTTTACAAGACCCTGACTGGTCTACTTCACCTTTGCATTCTCTGCGCACTGTGCTCGCTCTGTGCAATCACAGCAACACCTAGTCGAAATTCAACCTTTTCGCTCTCTTCACACTCTGCTCTCTCTGTGCAATCACTTCACACACTCTGCTTCGTTATAGTTGAACTTCATGATCGTCTTCTCCCTTTTGCACACTGCTCTCTTTGCAAATTTTGCCCTTAGCACGATTCGACATGATTGGCTCTCTACGCACTATGACTGAACTTTGCACTCTTCAACACGCATTCGATGATATGTTCAACACACTTCAATTCTCCAAAAAACCCTCCTTTTATAACAATATTTTCATGAAGAAAAACCTTATCTTAGTCAGTTGTAAACCCTACTCTTAGTCTGCTGCAAACCCTAGTCTTTGTCGACTGTAAACCCTAATCTTCATCAGCTTACATCGGTCTTCGTTGGCTTCAGTTGCCCCTGTAACTCTTCTATTGCTGTTGCCATGAAAAACACAACATGTCACGATATCGCGACACTTTCGCCTCTATACGCTTACTCTTAGCTTTGGCCCATGAGAATACAACATGTCACGATATCGTGACACTTTTTCCTCTGATATCGCCTCTGTACGCTTACTCTTAGCTTTGACCAGCAAAAATACATGTCACCGATGTATGCGGTTTATCCAATGTGGCATACATCCATGGAGAAATTATTTCTTATAAATTTTCTTAACCAATCTCTTGGGAAATAATTCCCTATTATAATATTTACGGGAACCAATCCAAAGGAGACACCAATACCCTATGCTCAAGTTCATGGACCTCTATCCATAGGAGACCTCAATCATCTCTGCTCTGATTTGTGGACCTCTATCCATAGGAGACATCAATCCCATCTACTCTAGTTTATGGACCTCTACCATAGGAGACCTCATTCCCCTCTACTATATTCTGCTTCAAGCCTTTATCCAAGGCTTACTAAATTTTTTTCCAAAACCTACTCTCAACTCTAATCAAATTTACTTCAAGTCTACACATAAGACTTGCTCAAATCTGCTCCAAAAATTTCTCTCACCTCTACTCAAATCTACTTCAATACTACACACAAGCCTTATTTCAAATCTACTTACCAAACCTACTCCAAGCCTACACACAAGGCTTATTTCAAATCTCCTTACCAAACCTACTCCAATCCTACACACAAGGCTTGCTCAAATCTACTCACCAAACCTGCTCTCATTTCTACTCATATATGCTCTAAATTTTGCTTATATATGCTCCAAGTCTCCACATAATACTTGCTCAAATATGCTTACCAAAACATGCTTTCAATTCTTCTCAGATATTCTCCAAGTATCCACACAATACTTGATCAAATATGCTCATAAAACATACTCAAATATACTCATAACACATGCTCAAATATGCTCATAACACATGCTCAAGTATCCTGCTCAGAACTGATCAACTCTAGCTCACAATCCTACTTAAACCTACCCCAAGCCTTCTTACAAGGTTTACTCAAAATAGCTTACTATCACTGCTCAAACCAACTCAAATATGCCTGAAACAAACCTTTTTAGACCTTCCTCAATCTTGCTCACAAAAACTACTCAAAACTTCCAAATTCTTGCATATGAACATTTTCATATATGTTTTCCAAAAGTGCTTTCTTTTACTAAAGTAGTTTAGACATATTCTACCTAGAATTTGTTTAACCTCTTGAAAATATAGAGAATGATCTGCACTACCAAATGCTCAATATGTTCTTCACATTTATTAATTATGTTGCTTTCACATGTATTACATTTATTGCATTCTTAAGGTATATTTAGTCTAGCACTTAATAACCGACCTGGTATTTGTTGATTTGCAACTTCACTTGAAAAAAAATCACAATGCATAAGTCCTTATCATATGCTCACAAAATAAATCATGAACAATGATGCACAAATTTATTCTCAAACCCTAGCACATATGTTTCAATGTCATTCAACAATAGTGTACAACTTTATTCTCAAACCCTAGCATATATGTTTCAATGTAATTCAATAATGATGCATAAATTTTTTCTCAAACCCTAGCACATATGTTTCAATGTCATTCAACAATAATCCACAACTTTATTATCAAACCCTAGCACATGTTTTTCCAATTTTATTCAACAATGATGCACAAATTTATTCTCAAACCCTAGCACATGTATTTCCAACAATGCATATAAAATTAATCCTTATATCTCCACCTTATGACTATTTTATTTCAAACAAGTCATCTTGAGAAGGAGTGAACATATCATACCTCTAAAAATACCTTGATGAATATGTGCCCTCAAAAACCTATTTCAAAATAATTCCCTTTCTTTGTCCACTTCAAAACAAGTTAGTAAAACTTGTTTTCAAAAATTCCACATAAAACCTTTCAAAATATGTGCATAAAAATGTCCTAAATTAATGCTCTATAATTCCTCTTGGTTTCAAAAGATAAAACCTCTTAATAATAAACCAAATCCTTCAACATATGAAGAAAAAATACAATAAAACAAAAATCTCTTAATACACCTTATAACTTCCTCTTATAATATTGTAAAAGTAATAGCTTCATACAATTTTCAAAACAAATCAATATACCATACAATTCCCACTTTTCTATACACAATATAATGCCTTCATATAAAATATATTTTTCAAATAACCAATGCACCATACAACTCCCACTTTTCTATAAACAAGATAATGCCTTCATATAAAATATATTTTCTCAAATAACCAATGCACCATACAACTCCTCTTTCTATAAATCAAATTCAAATTATTTATTTCACTGTCGCAACTCATTCAAATTTAATTGATTAAAATAATAAAATTTCAAGTACGTTATGCACTATTGCAACTTGAACCCATAACTTCCAAGATGTTGCACTTCCTAAAGCACCTCTAACTTGATACACTACCATAGTAAGTAGCACTAAATGGAGGGGCAAAACATATATCTCTATTTTGTATTAATCCAAGGCTCAAAACATGCGGCTAAAAGATGTCAAGGGGTTTCAACCTTGAAACCTCTACTACAACAACGCTCACACAAGCCAATAAGCCTCTAGACCACCATAGTCAGATGGTACATCTTACGTGCAAACAAAATATGTCAATATCTAACACTTACACCCTTTGAAACTTGTTGTCCTTATCACAACCTATTACCCTCGAACCCTATCAATGGGATATTAATTGATCTTGTGATCAATTAATGTTCCATAGAAAGAGGTCATAGATCCTAAGGAATTCTAAAAAATTCCAATTTAGGAATTTTGAAAGGGTTTAGGAGGAAAATAATAACAATATAATTAAGAATGTGTAATGTTTAATGACTAGGATACTTGCATCTAATTTATAATGTAATTAAAATTCCAATTTTTATTGGACTAAATTAGGCACTAGTATTATTTAATACTAAAAGACTATCTTATTCTCCCTCATGGAATAATTTGGTTTGTGGAGAGTAAAGTGATATCTATCCTCTATTTTTATTTAGGGATGCTTTGGAGGGATGTGGACCAAAAAGGGACACAAGACAAACCAAGGTCACTCACCTTATCTCTAAGTGGACCCTTTTTCTACTTTTGGATTATACTCCACATGACATGATAAGCCTTAATGGGACCAAGGCATTTTTTAATAATAAAATAATAAGGCTACTATTTGGCCAAGAGTAAAGAAGTTCTTTATAAATAGAGGATATCCTGTGAAGAAAGAAATCTAGAGATATAAGGAGCTAGGGAGCTAGGGAAGTTCGAAAAGTCCTAAAGAGTATGCTCTCCAACGTGGGTGGATCAAAAACTGAAAGGCCTGAAATAATTTCCTAGTTATAATAACGAGCAAGCTTGAAATCTAAAAGGAGTAAGAAAAGATGGAATATGAAGAGGAGATCCTTTGAAGACAAATTCCAATGAAAGAGAGGCTTGGAGAATCAAGTTGGTTCTCTATTTTTTCACTATGCTTTATTGTTAGCATAGAGTAAAATTGCAATATAGTGATTTCTTTTATTTTGAATGTTAAAACGTGTTTCGATAGTTAAACAATTAAAAAAAATGATTTGGTTACACAAATCATTAATTATATGAGTGAAAGGTAGACTGTCTTATAATAAAGGCCCTTAAAAGAAAATTATTTAGCCTTTCAAATTGTGTTTTAATATTTTTAGCTCTTTAATATAATCTAGAGAAAGGCCGAAAGGTCCTTAATTTTATAAATAAATTATCTATATAACTACTATTATATTACCTTTCTTTATAAAAAAATAATAGAATCACCGCTGAGGGTCAACCCTACGACCTTGCGTGGAAGATATTACCAGCGTTGAGCTAGCGTTCGACCACCCTACAAGACCTCACAAGATTAAAAGGGATGAAGGGATAAAATGAACCCTTCCTAAGCATAAGAAATAATTTTATTGGTCCTATAGTTTATTTTAACAAAAGCTGAAGAGGGTAATGTAGGTAAAAATGATGGATTGATTCTCACACTTTAGGTACAACGGTTTATTACTTCTAGAAAACATATCCACAATTATCAAGGTTAATGCATGATGAAAACCCTGAGTAAAACCATGCACTGCTCCATGGTAAGAATCCTCGACCTCTAAAACCTATTTGGGAGGTACTGGACAACATAATAGTCAATGCGTGATCGACTCAAAGACGTCTAAATACATGATTGCTACATTAGATCTAATATCATAGAAGCTTTTATTGATATCTAAGAATGGTCAGCGATATTGCATTACCCGAAGACAACTTGTATATTAGATTTATTTTTCTTAGTAATGAAAACATTGATGAATAGACGTCAAGCTGGTGCCTATGTACCTGGACTTAGGAATATTATTCTAACTACAAAAGATACCTTAGAATAACCTGATGAGATATGAGGCCACGGGGATTCAATCCTCAAGTGGTCAAAGTGCTATAACACATGCAACTTAACTATAGTGCAAAGCATCAGAGGTCTACTGCATGCAATGTTATGCAGTGGTATTGCTCGGGCTCCTAAAAGAAGGAAAGCTAGGGTAACTTCAAGTCAAGTAATGGGGAATCCGTATAAGGAAAAGGTGCTCCTCATTGAAGCATGGGGGGATATACCAAATAGAAGGGGCTACAATTTTGATCTATTACCCACTTATCCCTACATCAAAACCAGGCCATGCAACCTTGGATAAATAATGCAAATTTATCGATCTAACAGTTCTATATGCTGGTGATCACTTAAAATAAAACTTTAGTATTTAGCCATATTAAATCTGTATAAGTAAATGTTGGACCACGCGAGTGGCTTGGAACAAACCGTGTGTCATTCTGCACTACGTTTCCATGCTATATTACTGAGGGAAAACCAAATTTGGTGAAATTTTATCAATGATATAGTTCATCAGGTATGACCTTGGGTCTAACTAAGCCTCTACCAAGACAGAATATCGAGTCAATTGTAAGAAGCAGATATAACCATTGGGTTTAAGCCAAGATTTTCTATATTAAAATATCCCATATGAAATTGTCTAGATTACATGGATTGAAGGTGGATTCTTTGCGGGTTAAGACCCAATAGCCTGGGCTTAGTTTAAAACCCAAGCCAGGGGAAATAGAGAAATAAGTTAAAGGAAAATTTGGTCATGAAACCAAAGCAAATTAGGATTTAAAGGGTGGATCATTTTAGTATTATATAGTGTTATTTAAAGAAGTAATATTTAAAGTCTTAACATAGACTTTAGTATATTAAATTAAAGTAATAAATTTAAATTCATAACATAGAATTTAGTGGATGTTATGATAAGAATAAACTAGGGGTTAAATAGTTGATTAATTATGTTTATATTTATCTCCAAATGAAATGATTGATTATTATTGAATTAAAAGTATGAGACTTTAATTTATTGATTGATTTTGTATCAATTATGAAGAATGAATTTAGAATTCATTCTTGAGGGAATTTATAGGATTCTCTCTAAAATAGAAGAGACTTCTCCAAGATATAATTATGATGATAACCACTCGTGAGATGTTATAAATATTTTAGATGACTTAGATAAAGGAGTCTGTAAAATTCTTAATCACATCTTGAAGTTTGAAGGAACATATGGATTCCTTATGGGTATGAGAAATATCTTAATGTTATTATAATGAATTAGAGAAAGGAATTGGGAATTTCTTTAATTGCATCAGGAACTTAAAATGGAACAGTTGTATTCCTTTATATTCGATTGAAAGAGATTAGTAGATGTCCTTATTTACTTATAATATTTAACATCTCAAGTTTATGAATATGAGGAAAGAACATATTTTGGTGGTTGGGTTTATTCACCATCAGGTTTACTAGGATAAATCATTGTGTCACTTTATTTGTGGTTTGATGTGTTATTTCTTATTCATGTCGTATTTACTTTCAAAATGAAATGATATAAGTAAATAAAATGGTTAAATATTTAGATGAAATAGTGGTGCATATCTTTTAATTACTGTGTGTTAGTCTTACAATGGCACTGAGAGGGGGGGTGAATCAGTGTAGCTCTTTTAATCTTGAATTTACAGCTCTTAAAATAGTAGCAATTAAAACTTATAAACAGATACAACAAGTATAGCAAAAGAACATCACACAACACAAGATTTAACGAGGTTCACCAATGTGGCTACTCCTCAAAAATGACTGCTTGGACTACCATCCAAATCCAGCCTTTGCAAAGCTACAACTTTACAAACAATTTACCAGCACCCACTGGAAGGAGCACCAACCCCTGATTTATCTACACCAATAGAAAGGAGCACCAACCGATTTCGCACCAACAGAAAGGAGCACCAACCCCTGATTTACCAGCACCTACTGGAAGGAGCACCAACCCCTGATGCCAAGCTGCAACCTGGACTTCAATTTTGAATCTAGAAGATTAACAGATAATACCTTCGCTTTTACAAGACCTTGACTGGTCTACTTCACCTTTGCGTTCTCTGCGCACTTCTCTCAATCACCACCAATCAACTTCTCTCTTCCCCTCTCTCTCTGTGCAATCACTTCGCACACTCGCTTCGTCACAGTCGAACTTCACGATCGTCTTCTCCCTTTTGCACACTCTGCTCTCTTTGCGAATTTCGCACTTAGCACGATTCGACACGACTTGCTCTCTATGCTCTTACGATCGAACTTTGCACATATCAACACGCATTCGACGATCTGTTCAACACACTTCAACTTCTCCAAATAACCCTCCTTTTATAACAATATTTTCATGATGAAAACTCTAATCTCAGTCGACTGTAAACCCTACTCTTAGTCGGCTGCAAACCCTAGTCTTCGTCGACTACAAACCCTAATCTTCATCGGCTTACATCGGTCTTCGTCGGCTTCAACTGCCCCTGTAACTCTTCTATTGTTGTTGCCGCAAAAACACAACATGTCACGATATCGCGACACTTTCTCCTCTATACGCTTACTCTTAGCTTTGGCCCATGAGAATACAACATGTAGCGATATCGTGACACTTTTTCCTCGTACGCTTTCTCTTAGCTTTGGCCCGCGAGAATACAACATGTAGCGATATCGTGACACTATTTTCTCTCTCCTCTTTCTCTTTGCTTTGGCCTACGAAAATACAACATGTCGCGATATCGCGACACTATTTTCTCTCTCCTCTTTCTCTTTGCTTTGGCCCGCAAAAATACATGTCGCGATATCGTGACACTATTTTCTCTCTCCTCTTTCTCTTTGCTTTTGCTCACGAAAATGCGACATGTCGCGATATCGTGACACTTTTTCTTTCTCTTCCTTCCTGCTTTGAGTCGCGAAAATGCGACATGTCACGATATCGTGACACTTTTTCTCCTTACTTTCTCTTGCCTTCGGGTCGTGAAAATGTGACATGTCGCGATATCACGACACTTTTCTCCTTAGCGCTTTTTCTTGCCTTCGGGTCACGAAAACGACATGTCACGATATCGCGACACTTTTTCTCCTTAGCACTTTTCTTCCCTTCGGGTCACGAAAACCTGACATGTCGTGATATCATGACACTTTTTCTTTTGAACTCTTTCTCCTGCAATATGTCATGAAATCGTGACACTTTTTCTCCTTACATCTCTCTTCCAATATGTCACGAAATTGCGACACTTTTTTCTCCCTTCCTTGCAATATGTCGCGAAATTGCGACACTTTTCTCGTCACCTTCCTTGCAATATGTCGCAAATCGTGCACTTTTTCTCTTTTTCATCGTGACACTTTTCTTTCCTTTAATGTCGTGAAATCGACACTTTTTTTCTTCCTTTATAATGTCGAAAATCCGACACTTTTTTGTCTTGTCTTTTTCTCTTCCAACATGTCATGAAATCGTGACACTTTTTCTACTTGCCTTTTTCTCTTCCAACATGTCATGAAATCGTGACAGTTTTTCTTGCTTGCACTTTCTCTTCGAACATGTCATGAAATCGCGACAGTTTTCTTTCTTCTCAACATGTCATGATATCACGACAGTTTTTCTTTCTTCTTCTCTCTCTTCCAACATGTCACGAAATCATGATAGTTTTTCTTTCTTCTCAACATGTCATGATATCGTGATAGTTTTTCTTTCTTCTTCTCTCTCTTCCAACATGTCACGAAATCATGACAGTTTTTCTTTCTTCTTCTCTCTCTTCCAACATGTCACGAAATCGCGATAGTTTTTCTTGCCTGTTGAATATGTCGCGATATCGCGACACTTTTCTTACTTGTCTTTTTCTTTGATCTTTTGCAAGTGGTCCACTTCGGTCTTCTTGGAAAATCACTGTACATACTCTGAGTAACCTATCTGACTAGCTTTTGAACTTCCTGTCCACTGCATCAACAGATCTATCTGATTGTGTTGACAACAATGACAATACTGTTGTTGTACCTTGCTCAACAATCTCCCCCTTTGGAATTGTTGGCAACACATGTGCAATTTCCTGTAACTCTTCTCCCCCTTTGACAATAATACCAAAGGGCTACTGCAGACTCCCCCTGAGTCCATGCACAACATTCTCAGGCACAATTTATTACACTTAGCAAAAATCATGAACATGAGCAAAAAGATAATCAAATACTTAAATGCTCCCCCTGAGAATGTGATCTCTGTAGCTAGTCAATTCTTGGGAAGTGTGACCACTCCCAATTTATTGCGAAGGTACTCAAAAATTTCCTTGGGCAATGGTTTTGTGAAGATATCTGCTACTTGCTCTGTAGTTGGAACAAAATCCAACTTAACCTCACCTTTCGCAACTTTGTCCTTCAAAAAATGATACCTGATAGCAATGTGTTTTGTGCGTGAATGCATCACCGGATTCTTGGAGATGTTAATGGCACTGGTGTTATCACACTTAACTGATATTGGCTCACTGAAGCTAATACCAAGATCTTTCAGGGTTTGTTTCATCCACAATACCTGCGTACAACATGTTGTTGCTGTAATATATTCTGCCTCTGTTGTCGATAGAGAAACTGACTCTTGTTTCTTACTGTGCCATGCGACCAATCTGTCTCCAAGATAGAATGCACCTCCATTGGTACTCTTTCTGTCATCTACACATCCTGCCCAATCTGCATCTGAATACGAAATAAGGGTGAAGTCTTTACCTTTCGGATACCATAACCCATACTCCATAGTACCTTTGAGGTATCGAAGAATCCTCTTCACTGCTGTCACATGAGTCTCCTTGGGATTAGCCTGAAATCGTGCTACCATGCATACTGCCTGCAAAATATCTGGTCTGGTGGCTATCAGATACAGTAAGCTTCCAATCATAGATCTGTACATGGTTTGATCAACAGTTGGAGATTTGTCATCCTTGCTCAACTTGCAACCTGTTGTCATGGGAGTGCTAACTGGCTTACAATCCTCCATTGTGAACTTCTTTAACATCTCTTTCACATATTTAACTTGAGAAATAAATATGCCCTTCTTATTTTGATTAACTTGCAACCCGAGGAAATACGAAAGTTCACCAATCATTGACATTTCAAATTCTTTCTGCATCTTATTTGCCAAATCTTTACATGACTCATCTTTGCTGTTGCCAAATATGATATCATCTACGTATACAACAAGAACAATAAGATGCCCATTTTCTGTTTTGACATACAAATTACTATCCACCATACCTTTCTTAAACCTTTGTTGAGTGAGATAGTTGTCTAGCCTTGCATACCATGCTCGGGGTGCCTGTTTTAAACCATATAATGCTTTCTTCAATTTGCACACCAAGTTGGGATCATCACCAAGTTGGAAACCATCTGGTTGTTCAATATAAACCTCTTCTTCAAGTTTCCCATTCAAAAACGCTGATTTTACATCCATTTGATAAACCTTGAAATTCTTGTAGACTTGCTAAAGCCAGAAACATTCTAATTGCCTCTAGTCTAGCTACTGGTGCAAACGTTTCCTCAAAGTCAATGCCTTCAACTTGAGCATAACCCTTGCATACCAATCTTGCTTTGTTTCTGACTACCTGTCCATCTTCATTCAATTTGTTTCGAAAAATCCATTTGGTCCCGATTATATTTTTGTTTGCAGGTCTAGGTACTAACTCCCAAGTTTTGTTTTTCTCAATCTGATCTAATTCTTCATTTATTGCCTTCATCCAGCTCTCATCTTTGCTTGCATCAACAACATTTTTGGGCTCAATGTTGGATAGCAGAGAGTAGTTACTTACTACTCTTCTTCTTGTCTGAACACCAACTTTAGGATCTCCAATTATTTGCTCTCTAGGATGATTTTTCTGCCAGCTGCCTGTTTTGAATTTCTTATTTTCTTCCACTTCTGAATCATCATCTGAGTCAATTTTTTGTATCTTTTCAATTTCGTTTTCCTCATCTCTTTCAATAACCTCTTCATAAATTGGGTAGTTCGTTTCATAGCTAATTACTCGTTCTCTACCTTCATCAAATTTAACATCGGCATTGTCCACAATTTTCTTTAGCTTCTTATTGTAGCATTTGTAAGCTTTGCTTTTTGATGAATAACCAACAAAAATACCTTCATCCGCTCTATCTTCAAACTTACCAAGATTATCTTCAGTTCTTTTGATGTAGCACTTGCTGCCAAACACTTTGAGGTATTTTGTTGTTGCCCTTTTTCCGAACCATAACTCATAAGGAGTTTTGCTTTCATGTGTTCTCAGCATGTACCTATTTTGGATATACACTGCAGTATGGACTGCTTCTTTCCAAAACCTGTCTGCTAGATTGCTTTCAGCCAGCATAGTCCGTGCCATTTCCTGCATTGTCCTGTTCTTTCTTTCTACCACTCCATTCTGCTGAGGTGTCCCTGGCTGCTGAGAACTGTCTCCTAATACCGTATTTTTCATAGTATTCTGTAAACTCCTCTGAAATGAATTCTCCTCCTCTATCTGATCTTAAACATTTGATCCTCTTACCTGTTTCATTCTCAACCTGGTTTTTGAAAATCTTGAACATACCAAAAGCTTCTGATTTATGCTTTAAGAAAAATATCCATGTCATTCTGGAATAGTCATCAATGCACAACATAAAATATTTGTCACCATTTATGCTTTGTGTTCTCATGGGTCCACATAAATTGGTGTGTATTAGTTCCAGAGGTTTGCTTGTGTAGTATTCTTTAGTTTTGAATGTGACTCTAGTTTGCTTCCCCTTTTTGGCATGAAGCACAAATGTTGTTTGCAGGTTTGTTGATGGTGGGAATATCTCTTACAACCCTTTTTGAGGTGATTTTTACTAGATTATCAAAACTGATATGACCAAGTCTCTTGTGCCACAACCAATTTTCTTCTTCCTGTCCAATAAAACAAGCTCCTTTTGAAGTCTCTGAGAGCGTGTACAGGTTGCCCGATGTCCTTAATCCAGTTGCTATCAATTTTCCATTGTTTGTTTTTCTGACTTCACAACCCTGCTTCATAAAAACTACTTCATGACCTTTATCACAAATCTGACTTACGCTTAATAAGTTATGTTTCAACCCATCTACAAACAGGACTTCTTCTGACTTAATTTTTTCGTCACTAATTTTGATAGAGCCTTTGCCAACTATCTTAGCTCCATCATTGTTTCCAAACTTTACTGAACCACCTTCATATTTTTGCAACTTCTCAAACTTCTGTTTGTCACCTGTCATATGACTGGAGCATCCACTATCAAGTATCCATGGTACATATTTATTCTGTGCTCTAAATGTTGTTTGTACTATTAAGGATTCCTTTTCTTCCTTAAGTCGCTCCTTTTCTTTCCACTCCGTTTTGATAGTAGATTTGAGCTCTTGTTTAGCCTTTCCCTTATCAATAGCTTGTGCTTGTTTTTTCGAAAGTTTTCTATTTTGTCTCATCCTGTTTGGTTGAATTTTTCTTCCCTAAAATTGATTTGAAGCAAATGTACTTCTACAGTTTCTTGCAATGTGCCCAAAATTGTGACAGTTATAACATTCTACTGTATAATTCATCAAAGGAGAGAAAGCATTTCTACTGGTGAAATTCCTTGGTCTTACATTATATTTGCAATCTGAGATTTTATGTCCATAGCCATTGCATTTAAAACAAAAACCAGAAAAGGGATAATTGAACCTGGGTGATGGTCTTTGCCATGTTGTCGTAGGAGCCCTAGGTCTTCTTCTTCTTTGATGAGTGACATTGGTGAATCCATCATTGTCAATTTTCCTTTCGTGCCTGGCATTATTGCTTTCTGTTGCATGAGATGTTTTTCCTTGATCAACCTGTTTCTTATCTTCATTCTTTATGGATTCTACATTTCTGGCCTTTGATCCATTAGATGATTCTCCTTCGATGAAACCCAGACCAAATTTGATGCCTGCAGGCCTTTGGTCATTTATGATCTTATCCAGCTTCATAGAACTTTCTTCACGTTTGTGATAGCAACTGATTTTCTTATTCCTCTCTTCTAGCTGCATTCTTAACCCAACAATCTCTTCTTCTAGCTTGCTGCAATGATCTATTTTCATGGTTATTTGCACTTACAGATCTTCGAAGATTTTATTGGATTCTTCTATCTATACTTTCAAACTGGATATGATTTCATTTGCATCCTCAAGCCTTTTTGAAAGTTTCTTATTCTTTTTCCTCTCTATTTTCCACTCTTCAAGTGTAGAGATCAACTCACCTTCTAGATCTACTTCAGCCTCAGGGTTTTCACCACATACTTCAGAGTTCACTCCTTCTTCCTTTTCTTCTTCAAATGCCATGAAGAGAGCTTCACCTCCTACCATTGTGTTACTTCCAAGATCACCCTAGCCGGTTAAGCTTGTATAGGAACTTAGCTCTGATACCAATTGTTAGTCTTACAATGGCACTGAGAGGGGGGGTGAATCAGTGTAGCTCTTTTAATCTTGAATTTACAGCTCTTAAAATAGCAGCAATTAAAACTTATAAACAGATACAACAAGTATAGCAAAAGAACATCACACAACACAAGATTTAATGAGGTTCACCAATGTGGCTACTCCTCAAAAATGACTTCTTGGACTACCATCCAAATCCAGCCTTTGCAAAGCTACAACTTTACAAACAATTTACCATCACCCACTGGAAGGAGCACCAACCCCTATTTATCTACAAACATAGCACCAATAAAAAGGAGCACCAACCCCTGATTTACCAGCACCTACTAGAAGGAGCACCAACCCCTGATGCCAAGCTGCAACCTGGACTTCAATTTTGAATCTAGAAGTTTAACAAAAAATACCTTCACTTTTACAAGACCCAGATCGGTCTACTTCACCTTTGCATTCTCTGCACTCTCTCAAACTTCTCCCTCTCTCTCTCTGTGAAATCACTTCGCACACTCTGCTTCGTCATAGTCGAACTTCACGATCATCTTCTCCCTTTTGCGCACTCTGCTTCCTTTGCGAATTTCACACTTAGCATGATTCGACTCGACTTGCTCTCTGCGCTCTTACGATCGAACTTTGCACATATCAACACACATTCAACAATCTATTCAACACACTCAACTTCTCCAAACAACCCTCCTTTTATAACAATATTTTCATGATGAAAAACTCTAATCTCAGTCGTTGTAAACCCTACTCTTAGTCGGTTGCAAACCCTAGTCTTCATCGGCTACAAACCCTAATCTTCATCGGCTTACATCGGTCTTCGTCGGCTTCAACTGCCCTTGTAACTCTTCTATTGTTGTTGCCACGAAAACACATGTCATGATATCATGACACTTTCGCCTCCGTACGCTTACTCTTAGCTTTGGCCCATGAGAATACAACATGTAGCGATATCGCGACACTTTTTCCTCCGTACGCTTTCTCTTAGCTTTGGCCCTGAGAATACAACATGTAGCGATATCGCGACACTTTTTCTCTCTCCTCTTTCTCTTTGCTTTGGCCCGCGAAAATACATGTCGTGATATCGCGACACTATTTTCTCTCTCCTCTTTCTCTTTGCTTTGGCCCACGAAAATACATGTCGCGATATCGTGACACTATTTTCTCTCTCCTCTTTCTCTTTGCTTTGGCTCACGAAAATACATGTCGCGATATCGTGACACTTTTTCTTTCTCTTCCTTCTTGCGCTTTCGAGTCACGAAAATGCGACATGTCGCGATATCGTGACACTTTTTCTCCTTAGCGCTTTCTCTTGCCTTCGGGTCGCGAAAATGTGACATGTCGCGATATCGTGACACTTTTTCTCCTTAGCACTTTTTCTTGCCTTCGGGTCACGAAAATGCGACATGTCGCGATATCGTGACACTTTTTCTCCTTAGCGCTTTTTCTTGCCTTTGGGTCGCGAAAACGTGACATGTCACGATATCGCGACACTTTTTCTTTTGGACTCTCTCTCTGTAATATGTCACGAAATCGTGACACTTTTTCTTCTTACTATCTCTCTTTCAATATGTCACGAAATCGTGACACTTTTTCTCCTTACGACCTTCCTTTCAATATGTCACGAAATCGTGACACTTTTTCTCCTATGCCTTTCTTGCAATATGTCACGAAATCGTGACACTTTTTCGTCCATACTACCTTCCTTGCAATATGTCACAAAATCATGACACTTTTTCTACTTGCTTTTTTCTCTTTCAACATGTCACGAAATCACGACAGTTTTTCTTGCTTGCACTTTCTCTTCGAACATGTCACGAAATCGCGATAGTTTTTCTTTCTTCTCAACATGTCATGATATCACTTTTTTTTCTTCAACATGTCGCGAAATCGTGACAATTTTTCTTTCTTCTTCTCTCTCTTCCAACATGTCGTGAAATCGTGATAGTTTTTCTTTCTTCTTCTCTCTCTTCCAACATGTCGCGAAATCGCGACAGTTTTTCTTGCCTGCTGAATATGTCGCGATATCGCGACACTTTTCTTACTTGTCTTTTTCTTTGATCTTTTGCAAGTGGTCCACTTCGGTCTTCTTGGAAAATCACTGTACATACTCTGAGTAACCTTTGAACTCCTGTCTTCTACATCTGACTAGCTTTTGAACTTCCTGTCCACTGCATCAACAGATCTATCTGACTGTGTTGACAACAATGACAATACTGTTGTTGTACCTTGCTCAACATCGTGATGCATACATTGAATACTATTTAGTGGTAGTTCAATTATTATGCAAAGAATTCATGTTTAAATTCCAATAGATTGATGATGTAATGGCATACGATTATACCATTTACTTTATGAATTGTAATGGGTAATTGTGAATGATGTAATTAATAGTTTTATCTATCAACATCTATTATTTAATGTATTCAATGGTTGTGTGAATACATAAGGTAAAATTTAATGGAATGTAGCTCTTTCTCAAATGGATATCTCATGAGTTGTTTCAAACCTAAGGTTATGACGTAATGAATTTTATCATAAAAGGCTTCATTGAGTTATATTCACCTCATAAACACTCATTATGGTTTACATTGGAACACATTGGAATTCAGAGTGGTATGAAACCTACAAGAAGGCAAATTGGTCTTGAGTTGTGAACCAAGATAGACCTTACATTCTAAACTAAATAATTGAGTGTACATGAGGAGGGGTACTCCCACATTGGACAAGTAATGTCATTTTTTAATGAATTTAATTGATTCATGTGTATAACAAAAGGGATGCCTAAATGAAAGGGTGGGAAAATAAGCCTTAAGAGGTATAAAGTTATGTAATCATGCTTAATATGACATTCCAGGGATTCTAAGAGTTTAATCATGGGTAGTGATTTGTTATCTTAGAGATTCCATAAAAAATATGTGGATCGGATCTAAGATCTATGAATAACCATTGATAAGGTTAGTTTATTATGATGGATTTCCATCTTCAAGGCATTCACCTATATACTGGTCTTGGTGGACCGTATGGTTAAGGGTGATTTTCCCTTTTATGTGGGATGAAACCTAACATTTTGCCAGTGTTCTTATATCAGGGGGGTATGAGGGTTTTGTAGAAGCTAATAACTTCTACTCAAGAGTTACTCTGATCAAGTATTAATAACTCTTGATTATATTTACCTTGATAAGTTACAATCCAAATGGAATGAGTCTATCCTAGATCATGATTATAACTCTTACCTTATAAAAGCTGAATATTTATACATGTTAAAAAATAAATGAGGATAAGAAGTGGCAACTATAACAATTGGGATTGTTACAGTTGGTATCACAGCCCAGGATAACTAATAGATTATAGTTAAATCTAGGTTAGCAAAATATTTTGGCATGAATCAAAACATGAGAGAAAAACTCAAAATATAAAATCCACAACTCTAAACAATGCACATGTGGTAAGGACAAGGTTAGTTTTTGAGATATCTGATTTTTGAGTTCCTTTATCCCATGAATAGATCCAAAGTCATTCGAAAGTGGAAGAGCTAAGCAAAACCTCCTTCTATGATTTTTAAGCAATGTACTTTAGACTCTTTTGGGAAATTACTTGGCATATATATATTTTGCCTTACCTACTCCTTATTATCAAATGTATTTGAACAAAAGGTTACAAATTACGAAGGGTTCACTTGAACTGTAATTGTCAAACCAATTTGTACAACTTAAATGACTATAGTCATGAATAGAAGTGAAACATTAGGACATGTAGACATAAATTAAACCATGCAAATTAGTTAAAAAATAACTACTAGAATTTTAAGATCAAAATTTAAACAAAATAATGCTTTTTTATTTTATTTTATCAATGTTACAATATTACTCTAGAATTTTCCAATCAGAGGTTATGGTGTAATGGTGAAAGAAGTCACCCGACAACACCAGAACCTGAAACTCCAATATTTTGAAGGAGAACAAGGATGGTGAAAAATCACATCTAAGTATGTAAATTCCCCAAATATCACTAGACTCATCTCTGACATGAGTATTAAGGAACTCCATCAAGTAAACTTTGGAATCCCAAGTGTCACCACCACATGTAGCTTCGCCAACCTCCCTAAGTACCTTGACTCCTCAAAAAAGTATGCACCCGGACACCCGGGTGGTGGTTGAAATAAATAATGGGTGCTAAGCTATTTAAAATGGGAATTGACCACTATGCCATGCATGTGGTATTAAAATTATAAGAAAACTATAGTGTAGTTTTGCAACAGTTGTTTGAAGCACATAAAACTATGTGTATGAATCTGGTGTAAACCAAATACCAAAGATAGAAGTAAGATGATACGAGATTAACTATAATTCTCCCATATGACAATAAAGTCAATACAGATACACTTTACAATAATATCATTGTGTGATAGACACATTTTGCAAACAGAGTAATAAGGTACAAAATCGTACATTGGAGTCATCGAAGGGTCGATGATGGGATGTTATACAAATTAAGGGATGGACATGTGTGTTATGATGATGTGTTATATGAACATCAAAAGAATATTACTCCCTTGGGAATTGGATAAGAACCCAATAAATCAATTTGATTTATCTGTGAATATATGGAAATAAATGGACCTCGAAATATTATCCAACAAATGAAATTGAGGTACAAGTCCAACATCATAGAATGGATAAAATGGTGTAGATTTTATATCAATTTCATATAAAGATATAACCTAATAACTATTCATGGTAGTGAATATCATACTACTCGTATTGGGATTTATCCTATTAGTACTAATGATCTCAGGAACGAACATCATAATGTGTCTCATAATTATCTTATTCCTCCTAGCCGATATGTTGGTACAAACTCTTTGAGTTATGGATTCTAAAAATATTAGAATAAACAGTGGAAATCCTATGGAAACATAAAAAATTTGATCATTAAATATCATAAAGGTATGGTATCCTTTGAAGATGATTTTTAGAGTGCTAAGGATAGGTTGGATGTGAGCGACTGGCAATGGTTGAAAGAAGTAGGATTTGAAGGAGCAGCTCGACTAGAGCCAATACGTGTAGAAAGATGCTATTTGTCTACCCTAGTAGAAATATGGTATCCCAATAGAGAAACATTCCAATTACCCACTATAGAAAATATTATTACATTGGAATATGTATACAGGATATACCAAATATCGGTAGAAGGTCGCATAGTAACCATTGCCAATGAAGTAGAAATGGGGCATATTTTAGAAAGAGTATTTGGAGTAGAATGGAGAAGTGTGAACACTGATAAGGGGTATATAGAACATGAACTACACTATGTGTAGGGTATAATGACATATAAGCATGCAGTTATAATGAGGCTCTTATTAGGTGTTATTTTAACCAAAACAAGAAGTGCACAATTTCCTTAGAATTTAATGGGAATCATGCAAGATATAGTTGAAGAGTCAGTGGTGTATGCATAATAACCAACATTATTAACCCAAACCTACAGAGAGTTGTTTGACTTAAGAAAAGCAATGAAAACCATATTTAACTGTAGCACCTTGCTATAATTCTAGGCATGGGAGCATATAGCGGTAGTGAGATCTCAAGGGCTATCTTATGATGCACACAAATTTATAGGGCTAGATATGTCTTATGCGTTAATATGGCAACATAAAGAGTGGTCTAACCATAGACAACTTGAAGGCAATAGAGAGTGATTCTGCTCTATTTGGGAGAATATGCACTCCCGTGATGTTATCTGGAGACCTTGGAGAGAGAGCCCAGTATGGGTATAATATAGAGTACAAATCACTCGTTTAAGATGAGGAAGGTGGTTTATTGGATGTACAAGTATGCAATACGAGTATTTTTAGTATACTCGAGTATTGTGATAGTTCGGTATTATACAAAAAATATTGAACCCGTACAGGGTTTACACTAAGAAGGGGAGAACCGTAGTAATACCTCCACCATTGGAACCATTAGCCTTAGAACTTGATGAGGCTATATGGACACTAGAGGAGGATGATGCAGGTACAACCCCTAATTTTGATATTTGGTGGGTTGCACAGTGGCATAGCCAAGAGGAGGAGTTTGATGAAGAAGAAAATAGTAGAGAAACAACAAAGACTATTGGGGAAGAGCATTCATATATGGGAGTAGGGGAAGAATTCCCCAAAATATGTGTACACCAATGGTTGGATACAGGAGCTAGACCATCCAACATAGGAGAATATGAATCTGTGAGAAAAGTGCAACACAAAGTGGAGGTAATGAAGAAGTAAATTTGACTGTTAGAGACCCAATAGTTAAAGTTAGTAGACAAATGGGCACAAAAAAGGTTTAATTTAGAGATGGAGAAAGAATATACCATTTCAAAGTGGGTAAGATTTCAATTAAAAGTAACATAGATGCACTACTAGAAAGATACAGTAGTAACAACCTTGCAAGTAGAGAATGCACAGTTACACAAAGCAAGGGATGACTATAGAGTTGCATTCTTGACTTCTTGTATGGATGCACCTATAAGCAATGGTTTAATTCTTCTATTTAACTTGCTATTAAGGGACAACATGAACGTGGAAGTACAAATCGAGAAAATTAGGCAACCAACTAGAATAGAACTTGAGCTACTTCTCAAGAAATTTCTCCAATAGTTTCTCAAACTGGTAATGTAGGTATAGATACGATAGGTGAAAGATATGAGGAAGAATAACCTTGAAATCTAAATCCACTACTCTAGGGAATATATGTATTAATACGCCAAGGGATTTAGCCAATCGTAATTAGAAATCATTTGAATTATATATTCCTGTTGTAAAAATAAAATAGTGTGAACTTAAAGCCTTCTATCATGAAATTCAGCGTAGCTTATTAATGTTTGTAGATTTTTTGTATTCATAAAGTAAACTTATTTAATTAAAAGAACACTAAATTAATTTGAAGAATGTATTGGTGCCCATTCTTGGAGAAGGTATGGGACTTATTCATGATGATATAAACCAGGAGACATCTGGGTGGATGCTCTGGTGTTGACAATTAGTTTGTCAAAATGCTTATTAGGATATATATGAATATCTTAAACTGAGATTTTGAAAGTATGATGTGTCTTTGTTGAGACTTAATTTTATTAGGTTAACTCATGTTAAGGGTTAACAAATTATACTATGATACTCCTTGGTGGGAGTTTGATAAAATCAATAAGACTATTTATGTCTAAAATAGTATAGAAGCATAATTTCAGGATACCTATATAACACCATTTTGCAAAATTCTATTATTATAGTGCTTTAAATTCAGTACTTGTGCAATAATAGGTGATTTTAAACTATAATCATTGTGATGAGATTATGTATTGATAATGTTTTTAATACTTTTTGTTATGCAAAACGGATATTATATTTGTTTATAAGGACATTGTATTGTTTATATTTTACATTTTTGCAGGTCTAGGTACACTCATGGATGGAAGATGAAGCTTGCCATCAATATTGAAGTTTTGGATGAAATAAGAATCTGATGATTTAGATTGTAAAACAGTAGGACAGATACTGGCTTTTGCTAGATAAATGTGTTTTTGTAAGTTAACTATTCAAATAGAGAGGACTGTGTTTAATCTAGGGGGTGTATGTCACAAACCGTTACCCTCAAACCCTATCAATGGGATATTAATTGATCTTGTGATCAATTAATGTTCCATAGAAAGAGGTCATAGATCCTAAGAAATTCTACAAAATTCTAATTTAGGAATTTTGAATGCATTTAGGAGGAAAATAATAAAATATAAGTAAGCATGTATAATGTTTAATGACTAAGATAATTACATCTAATTTATAATGCAATTAAAAGTCCAATTTTTATTGGACCAAATTAGGCACTAGTATTATTTAATACTAAAACAATATCTTATTCTCCCTCATGGCATAATTTGGTTGGTGGAGAGTAAAGTGAGATTCTCTCCTCTATTTTTATTTAGGGATGATTTTGAGGGATGTAAAGGGACACAAGAAAAACCAAGGTCACTCACCTTATCTCTAAGTGGAACCTTTTTCTACTTTTGGATTACACTCTACATGATATGATAAGCCTTAATTGGACCAAGGCATCTTTTTAATAATAAAATAATAAGGGCACTATTTGGAGAGGATTGAATAAGTGCCCTATAAATAGAGTACATCTTGTGAAGAAAGAAAGCTAGGGAGCTAGGGAGCTAGGGAAGTCTGGGAAGGCCTAAGGAGTATGCTCTCCACCTTTGGTGGATTAAAAACTAGAAGGCCTAAAAGAATTTTCTAGTTATAGTAATGAGCAAGATTGAAGTCTAAAAGGAGTAAGCAAAGGAGGAATATGGAGAGAAGATACTTTGAAGAAAAATTCCAAAGAGAGAGATGTTGGGAGAATCAGGTTGGTTTTCTCTTTTCTTCACTATGCTTTATTGTTAGCATAGAGTAGAATTGCAATACAATGACTTCTTTTATTTTGAATTTTAAAGCTTGTTTTGATAGTTAAAGAATTAAAGAAATTGATTTGGTTACACAACTCATTAATTATATGAGTGAAAGGTAGACTATCTTATAATAAAGACCCTTAAAGGAAAATTATTTAGCCTTTAAAATTGTGTTTTAACATTTGTAGCTCCCTAATATAATCTAGAGAAATGCCGAAAGGTCCTTAATTTTATAAATAAATTGTATATATAACTACTATTATATTACCTTTATATATAAAAAAAATAATAGAATCCCCACCGAGGATCGATCCTATGACCTTGCGTAGAAGAGCTTACCAGCATTGATCTAGCGTTCGGCCTCTCTACATGACCTCACAAGGTTAAAAGGGATGAAGGGATAAAATGAACCCTTATAGAGCGTAAGAAGTAATTTTATTTATCCTATAGTTAATTTCAACAAAATCCGAAGATGGTAGTGTAGGCAAACTGATTGATTGATTCTCACACTTTAGGTACTACAGTTCATTACTTCTAGAAAATGTAACCATAATTTTTGGGGTTAATGCATGGTGAAAACCCCGAGTAAAACCATGTGCTACTCCATGGTAAGAAACCTCAACCTCTAAAACCTATTTGGGAGGTACTCGACAATGTAATCACCAATGTGTGATCGACTGAGACGTCTGAATACATGATTGCTACATTGGATCTAATATCATAGAAGCTTTTATTGATATCTAATAATGGTCAACAATATTGCATTACCCAAAGATGAATCACATATCAGATTTATTCTTCTTAGTAATGAAAACATTGATGAATAAACGTCGAGCTGAAGTCTGTGTACCTAGACTTAGAAATCTTATTCTAACTACAATAAATATCTTAGAATGAATCGATGAGATCTGAGGCCATGGGGATTCGACCCTCAAGTGGTCAACATGCTATAACGTGTGCAACTTAACCATGATGCAAACCATAGAAGGTATTTTGCATGCAATGTTTTGCATGGGTATTGCTCAGGCTCCTATAATAAGGAAAGCTAGGGTAGCTTAAAGTCAAGTAATGGGGACTCCATATAAGGAAAGGGTGCTCTTGATTGAAGCACTAGGGGGCTATGCCAAATATAAGGGGCTATAATTTTTATTGGTGATCCACTGGTCCCTACACCAAAATCGAATCGTGTACCCTCGAACAAGTAATACAACATTACCGATCCAACAGTTCTATATGTCGATGATAACTTGAATAAAACTTTAGTATTTAGCCATATTAAATTTGTATAAGCAAATGTCAAACCACACGAGTGGCTTGGAATAAACTGTGTGTTATTCTATTGTACGTGTCCATGCTAGATCACTGAGGAAAAACTAAATTTGGTGAATTTTATCAATGATATAGTTCATCAGGTATGATCTTGGGTCTAACTAAGCCTCCACCGAGAGAGAATATCGAGTCGATTGTAATAAGTGAATATAACCATTGGGTTTAAGCCAATATTTACCATATTAAAAAATACCATATGAAATTATCTAGATTACATGGATAAAAGGTGGATTCTTTGTGGGTTAAGACCCAATAGCCTTGGCTTAGTTTAAAACCCAAGCCAGGGGAAATAGAGAAATAAGTTAAAGGAAACTTTGGTCATGAAACCAAAGCGAATTAGGATTTAAAGGGTGGATAATTTTAGTATTATATAGTGTTATTTAAATAAGTAATATTTAAAGTATTAACATGGACTTTAGTGGATGTTATGAGAAGAATAAATTGGGGGTTAAATAGTTGATTAATTATGTTTAGATTTATCTTCAAATGAGAATATTTTATTGTTATTGAATTAAAGGTATGGGAATTTAATTCATTGATTTATTTTGTATCAATAATGAAGAATGAATTTGGAATTCATTCTTGATGGAATTTATAGGATTCCCTCTAAATTGATGAGACTTCTCTAAGATATAATTTCAATGATTATCATAACCACCTGTGAGATGTTATAAATTCTTTAGATGACTTAGAGAAAGGAGTCAATAACTTCCTTAATCACATATTAAAGTTTGAAGGAATAGATGGATTCCTTATGGGTATGAAAAATATCTTAATGTTATCATGATGACTTAGAGAAAGGAATTGGGAAATTCTTTAATTGCATCAGGAATTTAAAAGGGAAGTTGTATTCGTTTATATTTGATTGAAAAGAGATCAGTAGATGCCCTTATTTACTTGTAATATTTAACATCTCAAGTTTATGAATATGAGGAAAGAACATATTTTGAAGGTTGGGTTTATTCCCCATGAGGGTTACTAGGATAAATCATTGTGTCACTTTATTTATGGTTTCATGTGTTATTTCTTATTCATAGCGCATTTACCTTCAAAATGAAATGATATAAGTGGATGAAATGGTTAAATATTTAGATGAAATAGTGGTGCATATCTTTTGATTACTACGATGCATGCATTGAATACTATTTAGTGGGTATTTCAATAATGATGCAAATAATGTATGTTTAAATTCCAATAGGTTGATGATGTAATGTCATACGATTATGTCATTTACTTTCTAGATTATAATGGGTAATTGTGAATGATGTAATTAATAGTTTTATCTATAAACATCTAGTATTTGATATATTAAATGGTGGTGTGGATGCATAAGGTAAAATTTAATGGAATTTAGCTCTTGCTCAAATGGATATCTCATGAGTTATTTCAAACCTAAGGTTATGATGTAATGAATTTTATCATAAAATGCTTCATTGAGTTATATTCACATCATAAACACTCATAATGGTTTAAATTAGAACACATTGGAATTCAAAGTGGGATGAAACCCACAAGAAGGAAAATTGGTCTTGAGTTGTGAACCAAGATAGACCTTACATTCTAAACTAAAGAATTGAGTGTACATGAGGAGGGGTACTCCCACATTGGACAAGTAATGTCCTTTTGTAATGAACTTAATTGATTCATGTGTATAACAAAAGGGATGCCTAAATGAAAGGGTGGGAAAATAAACCTTAAGAGGTATAAAGTTATGTAATCATGCTTAAGATGATATTCCAGGGATTCTATGAGTTTAATCACGGGTAATGATTTGTTATCTTAGATATTCCATCGAAAATATGTGGATCATATCTAAGATCTATGAATGACCATTGATAAGGTTAGTTCATTATGATGGATTTCCATATTCAATGTATTCACCTATATACTGGTCTTGGTGGATCATATGGTCAAGAGTGATTTTCTCTTTTATGTGGGATAAAACCTAAATTTTTGCCAGTGTTCTCATATCAGTGGGGTATGAGGATTTCGTAGAAGTTGATCACTTGTACTCAAGAGTGACTCTGATCAAGTATTAATAACTCTTGATGCTATTTGCTATGATAAGTTACAATCCAAATGGAATGAGTCTATCTTAGATCATGATTATAACTCTTACCTTATGAAATATGAATATTTATACATGTTAAAAAAAATTGAGGATAAGAAGTGGAAACAATTGGGGTTGTTATGGTCCTTCTGCCATTTGTGCTGGAGGGATATTTGAGTTAGCATATAATTTACAATATATTAAAACATTTGTCGCATCAAAAAAGTAAATTGAAATATCTCCTTAGTTCATTCGGTAAGAAATGAAAACATTGCCTCCTTCTTTATATGCACTCCATTATTACTTGGTGAGTTGACTCACATTTTCATATTGGAGATTAACCTTACTTTTGAAACGACATTGGTGCCAAAACATATAACCTTATCTTATGTTATAATATTTTAAAAAATATTATAATAATGGTTCTTAAACTTTTGATCTTCAAATAAATATTTGAACCTTGATCTCCCTTTTAAATACTTTTAAAAATTTACCTTATCATAATATTTAAAATAAATATTGTAATACCTCTGTCCCAAGAAAAATATTAAACCTCTTCTTCTTATAATATTTAAAATAAATATTATAATACTTTTGTCCCATAACAAACTCTTAAACCTCTTTCTCCTTATATTTAAAATAAATATTATAATACTTCTATCCCAAGCAAACTCTTAAACCTCTTTGTCCTTATAATATTTAAAATAAATATTATAATACTTTTGTCCTAAGCAAATTATTAAACGTTTTTGTCCTCCTTATAATATTTAAACATAAATATTATAAATCTTTTATTTACAACATTTTTTATTGATTGAGATACATCCTACCTTGCATACCATGCAACCTTTTGAAATCAATGATAATTCTTGACATCAATCCTTCGATATCAATGAAAAATCAATATGCTCAATATTTCCAACACATCCTTAATAAAATTGTGGAGCACATAATCACTCCAACATAAGGTGTTAGTACCAAGAGAAATAGTAAACAAACTACATATTGATTATGGTTTTATGGACATGATGGAATGGGAATCAATGAAATAAATGTTATGTAAATTCTACTAGAAGGAAAGGGCATAAAAGATGTCCTCGTGAAAAATTTAAACTAAAATAGCAATAGCTTGGAAAATCAATTCTTGTTCATGAATTGGAGATCATGAAATATTTTCTCTTATATGATGAGCATGACACAAGATCATCCATGCACAAAAGCAAATTTTGGAAAGGAAGTTGCACCTATTTATAACTACCACCATTGTATATAAAAATCCTTCTTGTAAGGAGAGATAGGGAGAGGAATCAACATAAATAAGGAAAAGAAGATGGCACGTAGGAGAGAGAGGAATAATAAGAGGAAAAGATAGAGAGACTAACAAATATAGAGAATAAAAGATGATAGGTAGGGTAAGGAAGGCATATAGAGTGAGATACAAGAGGGTATATGGAGATATGGATTAAAAATATTGGAGGTAGAACCCTTTGGAAACTTAACAGTACCATTGCTATTTACCTCGACTTTCGTTTTGTGTATGCATCTTAATGCTAGATGCTTTGTGTTATTTGAATTGTATGATATATATTATATGAATTACTACATGTAATATTACAGGTTAGTATAAGGTGCTACAATCAAATATTATCTAATAAGAATCTTGATTCAGATAATAATGCAAGCACTATTCAAGAGAAAGTGTCATCATCCCAAGTATCATCATGTGGAATATCGTCATATGCATGTCATATTGGAAGCATCATATTTTCAAGAACATGCCGAATTGGAAGCATTGCAATCATATCACATAAACATGCTATTGTTTTCTCTTATCATATTGAGGTATTATCATCTAGTGCAAAGTTATCATCTTGAGATATTGCTATCTTGTGCAACCATATTGAGATATTATTTTCTTGTGAAACCATATTGAGACATTATCATTTCAAGGTGATGTGATATAGAACAATACCATCTAGTGTTGACATAATTGTGATCCATTGTACATGTAATTATTGTATGACTATAGTGAGGGGTAGAGTTCAAATGTTTGCTACTTGACAAAGTTATCTTTTAGTAGTTAGAATTATCTTGTCTACATCAAAGATAAATTCTCAAAAGGTGGATTTCATGTTGGGTTCATCAAAATGTCTGTGGAAAAAAGGGAATATCTCATAAAATTACTAGAATTATTACAAGATAAATCAAGATACTCAAACCATGATACCAAAGAAAAAAATTATGTAGTTAAAGTTAGAAATAACTTGATTTACAAAAAAAACAAGAGAGATCATTCAATAACATACTACACTAAGATCATCCACAAAAATATAAGTCAAGAAAAATCTTAATGCATTATCTTAAATACTTGACACTTAGGGCCTCAAGGACCAAACCATTCATAATTAATTACAATAAATGTTCACTTCTACTCTATCCTACTTCTAACATCACCATAATAAAAGGAGAGATCACACTTAGAATAAATACAAAGTATTTAATGTACCTTGTAAAGCAATCCTTGAGTGATAGTTTTTTATCTTTGTATGCAAACCCTAGTAGAGCATTTTGTCCTTCTTTGCGAAAGAAAATGAACTTATCATAAATGGTTTTGATTATGTTGGAAATATTGATCATATTGAGTTGTCATTGATGTCAAAGGATTGATATAAAAAATTGTCATTGATGTCAAATGTTTTATGTCAAAAGCTTGCAAGGTATGCAAGGCTGGATATATCTCAAGCAAGGAAAATTGTTGTAAAGAAAAGGTTTATAATATTAATTTTTAAATATTATAAGAAGGACAAAGAGGTTTAAGAATTTTCTTGGGATAGAATTATTATAATATTATTTATTTTAAATATTATAAGGACAAAGAGGTTTAAGAGATTGCTTGGGACATCACTATTATAATATTTATTTTAAATATAAGGACAAAGAGTTTTAAGAGTTTGCTATGGGATAAAAGTATTATAATATTTATTTTAAATATTATAAGGACAAAGAGGTTTAAGAGTTTGCTTGGGACAGAGGTATTACAATATTTATTTTAAATATTATGAGAAGGAAAAGTTTTAAAATGATTTAAAAGGAAGATCAAGGTTCAAACATTTATTTGAAGGTCAAAATTTTAAGAGCCATTATTATAATATTTTTAAAAATATTATAATATAACATAAGGTTATATGTTTTGGCGCCAATGTCATTTGAAAATTAAGGTTAATCTCCAATATGAAAGCATGAGCCGATTCACCAAAGTATAACAAAGCGCATATAAATAAGGAGGCAATTTTTCATTTCTTACCGAATGCACTAAGGATATATTTGGATATATTTTTGATGTGACAAATGTTTTAATATCTTGCAAATTATGTGTTAAGTCAGATATCCCTCCAATACAAATGACAAAAGGACAATGAGTTTCAAAGGGTGCAAACATTAGATAATGATATATTATGTGTGTGCCTAAAATTTTCCATCTGATTGGGGTGGCCCAGGGGCTAGCTAGCTTGTGCGAGCACTTTTGTAGTGAGGTTTCGAGGTCAAAACCCCTAGACATTTTTTTATCGCATGTTTTGAACCTTGGGTTAACAGATAATAGAGATATATTTTTCATCCTCCCTTTTGGTGCTACCGTCTATGGTAGCACAACATATTAGAGGTTCTCAAGGAAGCGCAACATCATGGAGGTCACAATTTTGAGTTGCAACAGTGCAAAAGGTACTTGAAAATTTTGGTTTTAATCAATTAAATTTGAACGAGTTGCAACAGTGAAATAAATAATTTGAATTTGATTTAGAGAAAGGGGAGTTGTATGGTGCATTGGTTATTTGAAAAATATATTTTATATTAAGGTATTATATTTTTTATATAAAAGTGGGAGTTTTATGGTGCATTGGTTATTTGAAAAATATATTTTATATGAAGTCATTATCTTGTGTATAGGAAAGTGGGAGTTGTATGGTGTATTGGTTTATTTTGAAAATTGTATGAAGGTATTACTTTTGCAATATTAAAAAAGGGAGTTATAAGGTGTATTAAGAGATTTTTGTTTGATTGTATTTTTGCTTGATATGTTGAAGGAATTGGTTCATTATTAAGAGGTTTTATCTTATGAAACCAAGAGGAATGATAAAGCATTAGTTTGGGACATTATTGTGCACATATTTTGAAAGGTTTTATATGGAATATTTGAAAAGGAGTTTTGCTAACTTGTTTTGAAGTGGCCAAAGAAAGGGAATTATTTTGAAATATGTTTTTGAGAGAACATATTCATCAAGATAGTTTTAGAGGTATATTATTTGAACTCCTTCTCAAGGTGGCTTGTTTGAAATAAAATAGTCTCAATTCATAAGGTGGAGATAAAAGGATTAATTTCATGTGCATTGTTGAAAATACATGTGCTAGGGTTTGAGAACAAAGTGTGCATCATTATTGAATAAAATTGGAAATACATGTGATAGGGTTTGAGAACAAACTGTGCATCATTGTTGAATAAAATTGGAAACACATGTGCTAGGGTTTGAGAACAAAGTTGTGCATTATTGTTAAATAACATTGAAACATATGTTCTAGGATTTTAAAATAAATTTGTGCATCATTGTTCATGATTGATTTTATGATTAGATGAAAAGAAAATGTGTATTGTGATTTGTTTTGAAGTGAAGTTGCAAATTAGCAAATACCAGGTTAATTTTCAAGACTAAAGCTACCTTTAGAATGCAATAAATGTGAGACATGTGAAAGAAACAGACTTAATGAATATGAATAATATATGAGCATTTGTTAGTGCATATCATTCTGTATATGTTCAAGAGGTTAAACTCATTCTAGGTAGAATTGTCTAAACAATTTTAGTTAAAGAAAGCATATTGAATATTAGACATCATTATGCAATATTTAAAAATAGATAAACATTATTTATATAAAATATTTGGAGTAGATATATGCAATGCTTGTGAGCATATTTGATCATGTGTTATGAGAAAATTTAAGCATATATTATGAGCAGATTTGAGTATGTGTTATGAGAAGATTTTAACATGTGTTATGAGCAGATTTGAGTATGTGTTATGAGTAGATTTGAACATGTGTCATGAGAATATCTGAGAAGGTTTTGGTAATAATATTTGAGCAATTCTTGTGTGGATACTTGGAGCATTGAGCAAAGTTGAAAGCAGGTTTTGGTAAGTAGATTTGAGCAAGTCTTATATGGAGACTTGGAGCATATCTAAGCAGAATTGAGAGTATATCTAAGCAAAATTGAGAATAGGTTTTATGAATAGATTTGAGCAAGACTTATGTGTAAGCTCAGAGTAGGTTTGGTAAGTATATTTGAAATAAGCCTTGTGTGTAGGCTTGGAGTATATTTGAGCAGAGTTGAAAGTAAGGTTTAGAGTAGATTTGAGCAAGTCTTGTATGTAGACTTGAAGCATATATGAGTAGATTTGAGAGCAACTTTTGGAAAAAGAATTGAGAAATCCTTGGGTAAAGGCTTGAAGAAAATAGAGCAAAGAATATTGAGGTCTCCTATGAATAGATGTCCATGAATTAGATCATATGGGATTGAGGCCTCCTGTGGATAGAGGTCCACAAAATTGAGCATAGAGTATTTTTGTCTCCTTTGGGTTGGTGCCCATAAACATTGTAATAGGGAATTGATTCCCATGAGATTGGTTGAGAAAATTTATAAGAAATATTTTCTCCATGGACGTAGCCCACATTGGGTGAACCACATTAAATCTATGTATCTCATTTGTATGATCATTTGTGTATTATTTCATTTATTGCATTTATATTACTACTATTATCATTAGAAATAAAAGTAAAATTTTTGATCTTATACTGTTCACCTCCCTCTCAATATAAGCTTGTGTTATTCAATTGGTATCAGATCAAGTTCCTTCAAGGAAGCATAACATATTGAAGGAATATATTATAGGAACACACATGGATGAGTCACATGGAATTCTCATAGCCCATGAGATGAGGACAGAGAAATATCAAACATCCAAAAGAGAGGTAGCATTCAAATATTCAAATAAGGTAAATAATAAATAAATATAATCAAGTGATGAATCAAGCAGTGGAAAAGAAGCTAACTTTGTAAGAAGGAATAAGAAGGATCTAAGAATACTCAAATGCTTTATTTGTGGTAACTTTGGTCACGATGCAACTCATTGTCCAAAAATTTGATATAGTAGCAGTGAAGATGAAAAGAATTACAAGAAAAATAAAGAAAGAAAATTTTATCATGAAAATAAAAATACGCACAGTCAAGGAAAGCATGAGAAGAAGGTATTTCAAATACATAAGAAGTGTTTTTATGTTGAAGAATAAAGCAGTGCTTCAAATTACAATGATGAAGGTCTCTCAGATAGTGAAAAAGAAGAAAATCAATTCTTGTCCATAGAAGAGAATGAAGATGCTCCGATTGTCAAAGATCAAGTAAAAGAGAAACTAGATGATCCTATAGTTGAAAAACTATAAAATAAGAAAGATCCAAAAAAGGAAGAGGATGTCACAGTTGATATGGAAAAGTAACTTGTTGATCTTGAAGAGTTAAAAAGGGAGAACTTAGAATTGAAGGCTCAAATGCAAGAGGATGAGAAAACAAAGGCAAAGCTTCTACAACATCTCACCATTTAAAAATTAAAGTTGAAGAGGCAAGGAAGGTTGAAGAAGGTATGGCTAAAAAATTAAAGGCAAAAGAGCTAGAGTGTGAAATACTGGAACATGAGGTTGTTTCTATAAATAAGGAAGTTGAAAATCTACAGTAAAATATCAGGTTTGACAAAAGAATAAAATTCCTTAATGATATTATCAAAGCACAAAGATATATATTTATAAAAATAGTACTTGGTTTTGAAAAATTTCAAGAGAAAAAAAATGGGGAATCAAGCTCAAAATAAAAGGAAGCTTCAAAGGAAGTGATTGAAGAATATCCTAAGACCTATGTTGATGTGTTGAGAGGTGATAGTATCACAAAGGAAGCAAACAAATAATCATCAAGGAACATGGACCATCATAGGAAAAGCAAAGAAAAAACCATAAGATCAAGGTAAGATGAATATTTCTTCCAAGGTTATTGTTTTTTATATAATCATTTTGGACATAAATCTATACATTGCAAGGTTCATGGTAAGAACGATTTTGGCTTCATCAAAATAACTTTAGTTCATATCCTCCAAGGCAATACGAATATTTCTTCCAAGGATATTGCTACTCATGTAATATTTTTGGTCATAGAGTTATAAATTCTAGGGTTTACGGTAAGAATGATTTTGGCTTCATCAAGAAGAACTTCAATTCACTTACACCTCTCAAGAATTACAATATTAGATGTTACAATTACAATAATTATGGGCATAGAGCAAAGTGGTGTAGAACAAAATTTCAAGAACCTCCAAATACTAGCAAGAAGAAGGATAGCCAAAATATTCAAAGAGTAATGACTACAAAGATATGGAAATATAAGAAGAGCATTGTAATTTGGGAGTAGGTTTACTCCCATACCAAAATTGATCACCTCAATAAATGAGGTGGTGAGGGGATATGCTAAGTGTCTTATCTTTAGTCCCAAGGACCCTTTTGCCATTGATATCAAAGGGGGAGAGATTTCAGTAAGGGGGAGCAACTTATCAAGGGGAGCAGAATTAGAATCTAGTTACTATAAAAGAATTTTTTTAAAAAGGATTGTCATAAATTACAAAGGGGATGATTACTAGAAATATTGAGCATATTGAGTTGTCATTGATGTCAAATGATTGATGTGAAGAATTGTCATTGATGTCAAAAGGTTGCATGGTATGCAAGGCAGGATATATCTCAAGCAAGGAAAATTGTTGTAAAGAAAAGGTTTATAATATTTATTTTTAAATATTATAAGGACAAAGAGGTTTAAGAATTTGCTTGGGACAGAAGTATTATAATATTATTTATTTTAAATATTATAAGGACAAGGAGTTTTAAGAGTTTTCTTGTGATAAAAGTATTCTAATATTTATTTTAAATATAAGAAGGACAAAGAGGTTTAAGAGTTTGCTATGGGATAGAAGTATTATAATATTATTTTAAATATTATAAGGACAAAGAGGTTTAAGAGTTTGCTTGGGACATAGGTATTACAATATTTATTTTAAATATTATGAGAAGGTAATGTTTTAAAAGGATTTAAAAGGAAAATAAATATTCAAATATTTATTTGAAGGTCAAAATTTTAAGAGCCATTATTATAATATTTTTAAAATATTATAATATAACATATGGTTATATTTTTTTGCACCAACGCCATTTGAAAAGCAAGGTTAATATCCAATATGAAAACATGATTTGAATAACCAAAGAATAATGGAGTGCATATAAATAAGGAGGCAATGTTTTCATTTATTACCGAATGCGCTAAGGATATATTTCAATTTTTTTTATATGAAAAATATTTTAATATCTTGTAAATTATGTGCTAAGTCAGATATCCCTCCAATGTTAATGACAAAAGGACAATGCATTTAAAATGGTGTAAGCATTAGATATTGACATATTTTGTGTGTTCCTGAGATATTTCATCCGACTTGGGTGGCCCAAAATCTGGCTAGCTTGTTCGAGCACTATTGTAGCAGAGGTTTTGAGGTCAAAACCCCCTGATATTTTTTCATCGTATGTTTTGATCCTTGGGTTAATGTAGAATAAAGATATATTTTTTGCCCCCTTTTGGTGCTACCTATTGTGGTAGTGAATATGGTTAGAGGCGCTTAAGGGAGTGCTTTATCTTGGAGGTCATGGGTTAAAGTTGCAACAATGCATAAGGTACTTGAAATTTTTTATTTTAATCAATTAAATTTGAATGAGTTACAGTAGTGAAATAAAGAATTTGAATTTGATATGAATTTGATTTAGAGAAAGGGGAGTTGTATGGTGCATTGGTTATTTGAAAAATATATTTTATATGAAGGCATTATCTTGTTTATAGAAAAGTGGGAGTTGTATGGTGCATTGGTTATTTGAAAAATATATTTTATATGAAGGCATTATCTTGTGTATAGAAAAGTGGGAGTTGTATGGTGTATTGGTTTATTTTGAAAAATATATGAAGGTATTAATTTTACAATATTAAAAGAGGGAGTTATAAAGTGTATTAAGAGTTTTTTTTTTTATTGTATTTCTTCTTGATTTGTTGAAGGATTTGGTTCATTATTAAGAGGCTCTATCTTGTGAAACCAAGAGGAATTATAGAGCATTAATTTAGGACATTATTGTGCACATATTTTAAAAAGTTTTATGTGGAATATTTGAAAAGGAGTTTTGCTAACTTGTTTCTAAGTGTCCAAAGCAAGGGAATTATTTTGAAATAGGTTTTTGAGGGCACATCTTCATCAAGGTAGTTTTAGAGGTATATTATTTTAACTCCTTCTCAAGGTGGCTTGTTTGAAATAAAATAGTCTCAAGTCATAAGGTGAAGATATAAGGATTAATTTAATGTGCATTGTTGGAAATACGTGTGATAGGGTTTGAGAACAAAGTGTGCATCATTATTGAATGAAATTGGAAATACACGTGATAGGGTTTTAGAATAAAGTGTGCATCATTTTTGAATGAAACTGAAACACATGTGCTAGGGTTTGAGAACAAAGTTGTGCATTATTGTTGAATAACATTGAAACATATGTGCTAGGATTTGAGAAAAACATTGTGCATCATTGTTCATGATTGATTTTGTGAGTAGATGAGAAGGACTTGTGCATTATGATTTGTTTTGAAGTGAAGTTTCAAATTAGAAAATACCAAGCCAGTTATCAAGTTACAGACTAAAGCTACCTTTAGAATGCAATAAATGTGAGACATGTGAAAGAAAAAAAATTAATTAACGTGAAGAAAATACTTATAATTTTTTAGTGAATATCATTCTCTATATGTTTAAGAGGTTAAATGTATTTTGGGTGGAATATGTCTTAACAACTTTAGTTAAAGAAAGCATATTGAAGATTAGAAAAATCACTTGATGACATAATTATGCAATATTTAGAAATGGATAAACATTATTTTTATACAATGTTTGAAGGATATATATGCAATTATTATGAGCATATTTGAGCATGTGTTATGATTGGATATGAGCATGTGTTATTAGCAGATCTGAGCATGTGTTATGAGCAGATTTTAGTATGTATTATGAGCAGATTTGAGCATACGTTATGAGAATATTTGAGTATGTGTTATGAGTATATTTGAGCATGTATCATGAGCATATATGAGAATGTTTTGGTAAATATATTTGAGAAAGTCTTGTGTGGGGACTTGGAATAGATCTGAGTAGAGTTGAAAGAAGGTTTTGGTAACCAGATTTGAGCAAGTCTTGTATGGAGACTTGGAGTAGATCTGAGAAAAGTTGAAAGTAGAATTTGGTAAGAATATTTGAGCAAGTCTTGTGTGGATATTTGGAGAAAATATGAGTAGAGTTGAAAGATGGTTTTGGTAAGCATATTTGAGCAAGTCTTGTGTGGATACTTGGACCAGATCTTAGCAAAATTGAGAGCAGATCTAACTAGAATTGAGAGCAGTTTTGGTGAGAATATTTGAGCAAGCCTTGTGTGTAGCATTGGAGAAGGTGTTGTAAGTATATTTTAAACAAGCCTTGTGTGTAGGCTAGGAGTACATTTGAGTAGAGTTGAGAGTAATATTTGGAGTAGATTTGAGCAAGTCTTGTATGTAGACTTGAAGTAGATTTGAGTGGAGTTAAGTGCAGGTTTTGGAATAAATTTGAGAAAGCCTTGGTTAAAGGCTTGAAGCAAAATAGAGCAAAGAATATTGAGGTCTCATGTGTATAGGGGTCCATGAATCAGAGCAGAGGGTATTGAGGTATCCTATGATATCCATGAACTTGAGTGTAGGGAATTGGTGTCTCCTTTGGGTTGGTACCCATAAATATTGTTATAGGGAATTGGTTCCCAAGATATTGGTTGAGAAAATTTATAAGAAATATTTCTTCATGGACTTATCCCACATTTTATGAACCACATTAAATTTGTGTCTCTCACGTGTGTGATGATTTATACATTGTTTCATTTACTACATTGATATTATTACTATTATCATTGGAAAGAAAAGTAAAAGTTTTGATATTATACTATTCAACCCCCTATCAGTATGTGTTCTTCAGATTATACCTAGAATAACATGAGAGAGATATAAAGAGAGCAAGAAGGTCAGGTTTCATAATAGAAATAGACGCAAAAAGACTTAAGAGTTGTGTTATCCATAATAATTAATGATAAGTGAATGTATGGTGGTAAAATGAGAAAATGAAATGAATATTTATATAAAAATAACCATAATAAATTCCATTTTGAGGTTAATAACTAAATTAAACTCTTTTTGGATCCATAAAATTGTAACTATTGGTCCATACAAAGTATCATTTTAATCTTAGGTAAAAACATGCTAAGACAATGATTGTACATCAAAAACCCTAAAAGGCAATCAACAATGGTCACCTCTCAATGTGGTAAATTATCGTCATTGATCTTAAAGACTTATACTTTTTGGGGATGTATGTGAACTCGTCCATTAATCATGACTATATCCTTATCTTAAGGTTTCTAGCATGTTAACAAGTGGAAATGACAAAGGAAGGTGGTAGAAAGGTAATAAGTAGGTGAAAAAAATGGAACCAAACATGTTAGGTCATCCTATACATTATTTAGGATGATGATACTCTCTACCACTTGTAAAGATAGTTGTTAGTGCTAAAATAATAAGTTATTACAAAATTTAAATATATTTAAATATTATTTTGACTTTATATTTTGTATATTATAGTTTTTTATTTTTAAGGAATTTTTAGAAACTATTTAATTGATGATAATATGTGTATACACATACATATAGATCTACTGGATTTATACAAATTAATTTAATGACATATTGAGGGTTATGATAATTGATACTATAAATGCATTTCAAAAGGATAAAATCAAATTCTTCTCACATGCACTAAAAATCATATGAAATTACAACATATAATTGTATGGAGGCTAAATCATTTTTGGAAGAAGACAATTTACTAATGAATAAATATAGATTCATTTTTGGATTAAAATATATTTATAAATTATTAAAATATCTCTAAGAGTATAAACTATAAACACTATATTAATAATAGAATTATTCTTAAAGTTTTTAAATTATTAAATGAAATTGTGTCTTTGACATGTCATCGTATTTACAAGGAAGGAAAACAAGTGATTGATTTTTTAATAGGGAGATGTATAACATAAAAAAAAAAAATCACATTTTTTTACAATTAATGACCATCAATAAAGGAACATGGTAGACCTTTAGGTAAGCACTAATTTCCCTTAATCAAACTTGATCCCTCTTTTCTTCTTTTTAGTTTTGCATTGATATCACCAACACCTACTAAGAATTCATTAGTATCAACTTCATTTTACCCACATTTTCATGTTAGCATGAACACTTTCACTTAGTCAATAATACCTAATTATCAATTACCATCATACATATAGTGTTACTATTGACATAAAGGAAAAAACCTAAAATATTTATCATTTTTGGACAATTTCGACCATTCCCATTCCCTTGCTAGCCTTAGATGATTAATGTTCATATAAATATGGATCCAATTAGGAATATTATATAGTGTTAAATAAATATTTTCTAACAAGATTACAATATATCCAATTCACATTCTCAATAAAGCAAACATATAATTTGTAGTAGAGACAAAAGTTTCTACTTTTCTACAAATTGCTTGGATTGTCTATATTATTTGAAACATAATTCAATGATAATTATAGTGGTATTAATAGTTCTACCATACTATCACTTCTTGTCCTACCAAGTAATTTTTAGAATATTATTATTGAAGCATGCTACATCTTGCCTTCTTCTCTTGTCATGATAGTGTCCACTATAGGTGCTAAACTCAAAATCAAATTGGCAATCCATTATCCAAGAAAATAATCAAGGAGATCGTAATTAATCCACTATTCAAAATCAAAATTCTAGGACATCAATTCAAGCATCAATTATGGACATAAGTGCATTTAACATTTCTCATCTCTTTGTAAACTTGTTATTTTTATTTTTTAACCTAATTTCATTTGAATCAAGTAAAAATTTACATATAAGTTATGTTTGTATATCAACTTCACGATACCCATAAACTACTTTTAGATCAAAGTATATTTACAAAAAATTAAAATGTTATGGAGAGGAGCAAGTATGAACACTAGATTAATAATAGAATATTGTTGATATTTTCTAAATTATTATATGAAATTATATCTTATACATGTCATAATATTTATAGGGAAGGAAACAAAATGGTAGATTGTTTACTAGGGATAATTCCAAGTTAAGTCTTTCCATATTTTTTTGTCAATTAATGACCTTTAACGAAGGAATATTGTTGACATTTATGTAGGTATTAATCTACCTTGATCCCTCTTTTCATATTTTTAATTCCATCTATATGACCAAAACCTACCAAGAATGCATTAGTTTCATCTTAGTTTTACACCTAGATTCATCGTAGGCTTAATAAAATTCCACTAATTCAATAGTACCTAATTTACAATTACCATTGTATATAGATTGGTGTTATCCACATAAAGAAAAATTCCTAAATTTTTATCAATATTGGATAATTTTGACCATGCCCTTTACCTTGCCATACTTATTCAATCAAAGTTCCTAATGAAATGGATTATATTAGGAATATTATATATAATTAAACTAATATTTGTGAACAATATTCCAATGTATCCATTTCATGTTCTCTATAGTGGGATTAATAGTTCTATCATACTATTAATTATTGGCCTACTAAGTAATTTGTTGCACCATTGTTATTGCAATATGATACATCTTGCATTTCTCTCTTGCCATGCTAGTATCCATCATAGGTTTCAATCCTTACTTTATATTAAAGGTGGGGATCTATTATCTATGAAAATTGTCGAGGATATCATCAAGGATCCAATATTCAAACTCAAAATTATAAAGGATCAAGATAGGAATCTATTAAGGACATAATCAAATGTCACTTTCATATCTTTTAAGATTATTGTTGTTTTAATTAAATTAGATTTGACTCAATTAAACTTTCCATATTAGTTGATCCTTCAATGATTTGGAGGGGAAAAATCTACAAGCTCAATAAAAAAAAGAATAAAATGAGTTGATGAGATTCTTTGTAGATGTGATATAGGTATTTGAAGGCATCTATGTGAGGGTTTTGTATGTGGGTCAAGCACAAGCTGTGATAGAGGTTGTATTTCAGGGTCTTTAGGCCCTAGCGGCCATTTTTTTTTTCTTGTTTTTTCCCAAGGTAAACATGGGATATGTTGCAAGAGATCCACAATGGATTAGGAATATGTAATTCAAAAAATATTTAGGCTATGAACTTGATTGAAAACTGCTTCGAATTTGCTGCCCAAGGAAAAAGTGAAAATAACACCTTTCCTTGGCATCTAAGGCATGGATTAAAGAGACTTAGAAATAAGTTTCAAGTTCATACCAAATAATAGAAGCCTCCTTAGGTAAATAAAAAATAGTTTAGAACTCAAGCAATCTCGATGCTAAGGAACACCTCCAAAATAGATCCACTATTAAAACCCCTTTCAAGGGTAAGGATTTTAGGTATTTGTCTCTAAAAATGAATTTTAGGGATGACCTTCATGGTAAATAGTCTTAGAATAATGCTAACATTAATCTTAAGGCTTCTTGGAGACCTCTAAGAATGACAAATATTGATCCTTAAAAAATTAAGTTGAGATGTCTAAGAGTAGTTGATGGAACCCCAATAATTAAGCTAAAAATGGGTGACATTAAGGATGTCATAGAAGATCTCGAGAGAAGAGGACTAATTTGTTGTTTCTTAGGTTTTATTTTAGGCCTATCTGCTTTTAAAGCATGGGCTATAAAATACTATAGAATACAAGGTGAGACACAAATCTATGTTTATCCCAATGGTTATTTTCTTGTTTTTTTTACTAATGATGAAGATAGAGATAAAATATTTAGTCTTTCAAAAAAAAATTAAATTAGAAGAATGATTTAGACAAACCAACCACATCTAGTTTTCCTTCAAGAAATGAAGATGTTCATAGAGGAAATAGAGTCAATTGCAAGTAAAATATGGTTGGTTGGAAAAGTAACTTCCCTTAGCTCCCATGGGGAATTTGGTGACATTACTTACCTCTAGGATCCAAAAGAGATCATTATTCACAATATGGTTGGTAGTTGGGATCTCTTGGTTATGGTTGCACAAAGTAGATAGTCTAATCAAATTATGTTTTGCTTGACTGTTTATGCTCCAATTACTTCGGAGAAAAAATGAAGATAATGGAAGGATATAACTTATATTATATCCTATTTTTCTAAATCTTAGGTCTTTATTGGAGGATATTTTAATACCATACTCTCTTTGGATGAGAAGAGGAGGGGAAATATGAATCTAAAGGGGATATGATACCTCATGAGTGATTATATCACAAACCTTCACCTTGTGGACACTTGGTCTAACAGAAGGTAAGACTCAACTTATATCATGGAAATATTGGATAGGTTCTTGTTCTTTGATAATTTATTAATCCATGGACACATTCATAAGGTGAAAAATCTTAACAATGCCGGTTCAAATCATTACATGTTTATGGTTGAAATATGGAAAAATAAGGTTAGTCTCTTGTCCTTTTGATTTTAGTTAATGTGACTTAGAGATAGTTCCTCCAGACCCTGAGTGTAGCAATGGTGGAAGGAAGGTAAACCAAGGTATGGAACTAAGATGTTTTATTCTATCAAAAGGTTGCAATACATCAAATCCAAAATTAAGACTTGTAATTAGGAGTTTGGAGATGTCAAGTAGAATAAAAAATAAGTGATTTCTCAACTTAAAGAGTTGAATACAAAAATATGTTTATATGGCCTCATTGAGAGTAGAAGTATAAATGAAATTAGACTCACAACATAGTTGGAGAAATGGGAAAAAAGAGAAGATATCTTATGGAAGAAAAAATATAGGATCTAGTGGATCAAAGAAGAAAATTTAAACATGAAATTCTTCCACAAATATCTTCTAGCCTATATATATCACAACTTTATTTATTCCATAAAATTAGATTCTAGAGACACTATCCACACTTGGGATGGCATGAAGTCTATCACCGTCAACTAATTTTTCAATTTTTTCACTATTACATGTCTTGACTTGGCTTCTCAACAAAATTTCCTTCAAGTGATTCCTATTCTTATCACTTTTGAGGAGAAATATGTTTTTACTACTCTAAAAACTATTAATGAGATTCAACAAGTGATTTTTAAAATGCAAAAAGGAAATACCTTAGGGCCTAATGGATTTCCCATCAAATTTTACCAAGAATTTTGGGATATTCTTCATGTTGATTTATTAGAGGTGGTGGAAGAAGCTAGGAAGGCCAAATAAATTTTAAAGGTAATCAATAAAATATATATAGCTTATGTCCCAAAGGCTCAAGATGCGGAACATATCTCAGATTTTAGACCAATAGCTTCATGCAACGTTCTTATAAAAATTATTACCAATATCATGGTGGAGAGGCTAAAACCACTTTTGCATAACATTATTTTCCATGAACAAGGATTTTATGTTTAAGGGTTAAAAATTGTGGATGATATCATGGTTGCGTAGGAAGCCATCCATTCCATGGAAGAATAAAAATATCTTTCTATTTTCATCTATTTAGACTTATCCAAAGCTTATAATAGAGTGGATTGGCACTTACTTTTCAAAGTAATGAAGCAATTTAGATTCTCTTAGGATTGGATAGATTGTATTATGAGATGTATATATTTTATTTCCTACTAAGTTCTTATCAATGGCTTCCCTTCAAAACTATTCCTAGCTTCTAGAGGTATTAGGTAGGGCAACACCTTCTATCCTTATTTATTCATCATTCTTACTAAATGCTTGGATAGGACTATGACCAAAAACAAATATAACATAACCCTAGAGGGATTTATCATTTATCATGTAAACAAACCTATATCTCATCTTCAATTTTTTTATGACTCTACTCTATTAGGTAAAGCTATGATTAAGGAAGCCTATAAAAAAAATCCATTGTTTATCTAATGCTATGGGGAAATTGATTAATGAAGATAAATATAAAGTCATTTTCTTTCACTAATCTCCCAAATCCATGGTTATAGATAAATTAAGCTATAAGAAGGCATCCCTTCCAGACACTTATTTAGGCATTCCCACCAACATCCAGAGATAGAGAAAAAAATAGAATTGGTTATTAGATAGAGTAAAGGATAAAATTAGAAAGTGGACCAATAGGTGGTAAAATTACCTTGGTAAAATCAATCCTGCAAGTTATACCTATTTATATTTCTACTATATTGAATATCCAAAAGGTAGTTCTTTGAGAACTAGATCAAATCAGTCATTAGTTCCTCTAAAGTGGTACTTAGGAGAAAATAAAATGGGCCTCGGTGAAATGGGATACTTTATGATTTACCAAGCATGAGGAGAGTTGGGATTCTAATCTACTATAAGAAAATAATAAGGTTTTAACTGTAAATTTATATTGGAGGATTTTGAATAACCCCAATACCCTATGGGACAATAATCTTCGTGCTACATAAGCTGAAAAATAAAATCTTAAAGATCTTATTCACTATCAACAACCAAAGGTTTTCCAATTTTGGTGATTCTTAGGATTGGTGAGAATTTGATAAAGAATAATTTATTTTGGATGATTCCTAATGTTTAACACACGAATTTTTTGATATATTCTTGGTATGGTCACCAACCTTTGATAACTTATTTTCTTGATTGAAGGCCTTGGATAGAGAAGCCACACCAAGCTAATTGAATAAAGGTAGCTAATTACTATCAATACCATACTAGTAATTTATAGGTGGTAGATATTGGATCCCTATTGAGGACTGACCTATTAAAATTCTAGAAATATCAAGGAAAGATATCCAACACACCTTTCATATGATATCTCTTTCTTGGTACCAAGATAAGGATTGTTTTGGATGGAACAACAAAGTGTGAGTATACTATTACTCAAGCTTATTTTACCTTATGCCATAATAATCCCAACCAATCCTATGATATATTTACATAGTTGTGGGCTTAGAATATCTAGCCTAACTTGAGAATTTTTATTTGTATTTTATTGCATCAAAGGGTGCTCACTAGTGAGCAACTTATGAAATGTGGTTTTCATGGCTTGTTTAGATGTGAAATATGTGGTAATAATGTGGAAACTCGTAGCCATATTTTTATTGAGTATCCCTCAAACTATGAGCCATGGAGGAGAATGGTTATATTACTCAGTTTACATTCATCCAATTATTCTACTCTTGAAAAAATATGGAGGGATTACCCTAAACAAGAGATTGTTGATAATTTTGTTAGGTAGTTAGTTTGGATGGGAACGACCATCCTACCTTGGAATATTTTGAAGGAAAAGAAACAATCAAAATTTCAAAAAATAAAGGAAGGATATTAACTATATTTGGAAAAATACCATTGCCAACATAGCCAAATTGATCTAGCAGCTCCTTAATCACCCCTAAGACTCCCACCAATGATGGAATCAAGTAATGCAATTATTGAAGATTCATTCTACTATTGACAACCAACTTAAAGGAAATGTGAGTAATCAAAATATGGATATAACAATGAATTGATAGCCTCCTCCTAAGGATTTCAAATGGTTCCTTGGTTTTCACTTTTGCTGAGAATTTGGGTATCCTTTCCAATAACCTTGCTAAGGGGTATGGTATCCTTAGAGGCTTTGAAGAGGTTTCTAAGGTTGGATGGAAAAAATTCTGGTTGAATCTAACCCCCAAGTAATGGTTAATCTATTGAAGACTCCTAAGAATAATAAGTTTTATTGGAGAATAAAAATAATTGAGAAGATTCAATTAATCTAGATGGGATTTTTGAAAGTTGAATACAATCATGTGGTTAGAGAATAGAACAATATTGTTGATGCTTTAGCTATTTGGATGTTAGAAAAATGTGATATTAATTTCTAAGGCCACCCTTCTAGATGGTGGGATCCAAAAATTAGGCATACTCTTCTATCTATAATTTGTCTAGATGGCTCCAATACTAGAGGTATCTAGTTCCTTTTTACTGTGTATTTGTTTCTCTTTGGTTTAGTCAAGGTATTTTAGTTTTTTAGCTTAGAAATATCGTTCTTAGATTTCCTCTATTGAATCTTGGCTAAAAGGCTTGTTGGCATATAAATGCCAAATATTTAATCAATTTATTCCATCAATTTAATTTTTCGGTGTATTTTTTTTGTGTTGTTTTTTATTTTTGTGTTTTTTGTGTTTTTTTTTGTTGTTTAGTGTTTTTGTTGTTTTTTTGTGTTCTGTGTTTTTTAATTTTTTGGTTTTTGTAATTTTTTATTCATTGATTTGTTTTAGATCGTTATCCTTTCACATTCTAACCTAACCTTTGCCATTTTACATGCTTTTATTTTTTATATAATATGGGCCTCTTCTAGTATTTCTTTAGGTATGCAATGTTTTTTAAAACATGTCTAGATTTTTATAAACACAAATTGTTTAACTAGTTATAAAATTGATCTCCTAAATCGTAATTGGCTTCAAGATATCTAGGTTTTCATCTTGTATTTGTTTCAATAATTTTCCTTATGGTCTTAGGTTTCATGTACATGCATAACATAATTAAGAATTGAAATGAAATGATTTTATCATTATTTATTTTAAAGGAAACAAGTTCATTATTTTAGATTTGAATATTATTAAGGATGTATATATGATGAAACTTTCAAATTTATTTGGTATATCACTTTATAATAAAATATTTAGTATTTATAAAACTAAAATATAAAAGATGTCATATTAGCATTGGCACTACTATATTTATTTAAAAGTATTAATAGTAAATAAAGAATTGTTTAAAGTGGGATTTTAAAATCAGGTTTGAAGTGGGCTTTTTAAATTAAATTTTTTTTTAAGTTCTCCGCCTCCTCTTGGAAATGTTTTATTGGTTTATGTCATTGATGTGATTGTTGTACTTATCGTGGGTTGTGTTGTTGGTTGGTTAACTCGTTTGGTGGTGTTGGTTGTAAGTCTCCTTTTGGAGTTTGTTTGTTTGGTTGTGCTTGGTAAAATATACTTGGGGGAGTTAATGCAAAATTTTAAAGGATTCCTTTCAAAACCCTCATTTCTTAATAGTATAAAAAAACAAAGAATTATTTAATGTAATTTAAACATCAATATTTATTGGTTAAATACATTTGTTTTAAAGGTTGAATTCATATTATGGTAAGCTACATTTAATGAAGAGAACATGATTATAGAGATGATGTAATATTGTAGAAATGCTAGGTGGGACAAGTTTTAGTCCCATATTAATTATTTTTAAATCATATTTTGAAGTGTTAAAATAATAGTAAAATCAATATAAATTAATTTAAATTTTTTTATTACATTTTAATGTTTTTTAAATTTATGCTTTTGTATATTACATTATTTTAATTTTTAATAAATATGAAAATATATATATTTAATTGTTCATGATATGTGTGTTGAGCAAGGTGTAGCGACAGTATTGTCATTGTTGGAAACACACTCAGATGGATAGGTTGATGCAGTGGATAGTTATTCGGAGGTTTTTCGAAGTATGTAAAGTGATTTTCAATGCTTATGAGGATGTTTTTGATGTTCGGGTGAAGTTGTTACAGGTTTTTCATGCAAATTTGTAAAAGTTGAAAAAATTGTCAAGAAGTTGTCAAAATATTGTAGAAGTCATCACGGGCACATTTGGATAGGATGGATCAGTTTGGAACATGCAAAAATGTTAGGAAATAGTCTAGAACAACGTTAGAGATGTTAGCATAGTTTTTGAATTGATTGGTGACGTTTCCGATATATTGGCGGATGATTTGGCAAGTGGTTGTACAGGCCGAAAAAGGGCAGTTTTGTTAGAAGCACTATGAGCAAACCAAGAAGAATTTGATAGCAAAATTTTAACTGGAGGTGGTTGTTATCTTAAAGAACATGTGTTCCAAATTTCCACCAAAAATGAGAAATGAGGCGAATGTTACAAGCGTTGCAAGACTGTCACAAAAATGCTCTTTTTGGAAAAAGTGTGTCAATAGTAGTTTTCATGGAGGTGGTACAAGCGAACCGTAAGGATTTATGCAGAAATATTCATACTTGGTGTATTCAGCATTACAAATATTCTACGTTTCAAATTTCAAAGAAAATAGAGTTACGAGGTGAGAGTTATGATTGTTGCAAAAATGGTATAGGTCACTTTTATGTCAATTTGTTCCACTTGTGCAAAATCCTTCAGTTGGTCATTTCGACCTTGCTGAATCGCCAGAGTTTTGGTTTTAGTGTTGTTACACCTTCAAGGCATCAAATAGATCATATTTAATTTTTTGTTTGAGGTGTCATGTGGCTCCGAAGTAAGAGAACGAGTAAGGTGTCAATTCTTTGCATGTGACATGTTTGACGAAATGCTTTTCAAAATAAAAAAAGGAAGTTATATTGTTTTAAGAAGCTTCATTAAAGAAAATATTTTTAAAATTGAAAAGGGAAAAATAATGCAAGTGTGTGATTTTTAAGTGACAAGGGATTTTATTGAAAAGTGGGGACTTTATTTTGTGAAGAGAGAAGTGTGTGTGGAGAAAAATAAAGAGTGAAAATCCGTGATTTTTGGAGTGGTGAAAAAAGTCATTTCAGAATTTTGGGCATAAATTTATCATATGATATCTATTTTCGCTGAAATTTTAAGAGGATTTTGTAGACAAAGTGCTGCACAATACCCAGAAAGTGTTTATGAATTTGCAGAACGAGCTAAGAGAAAATCAGTTTTTTTTTTTAGAAGAGAAGATTCAAATTCAGAGTAATGCAGAGAGAGAGATGTTATATTGGGTGAAATAGAAAGTTTTAGATTTTGAGATTACAGAACATAGACGGTTTTTGGTTTCAATGAAGACATTCATATATGTCATTTTATTATCAATATCAAAATCAAGTGGGTGCTAGGTAGAGGGGTTGGTTCTCCTTTCTATTGGTGCAAATAAATCAGGGGTTGGTGCTCCTTTTTGTTGGTGCAGATAAATCAGGGGTTGGTGCTCCTTGCAGTGGATGCTGGTAAATTGATTATAAAGTTGGTGCTTTGCAAAGGCTAGATTTGGATGAGAGTCCAAACAATAATTTTTGGGGATGTAGCCAAATCGGTGAACCTCGGTATATCTTGTGTTGTGTGATGTTCTCTTGTTCTACTTGCTTTATTTGGTTTTTTGTTTTCATTGTTTTGGCTTTGAGTGTTGAAGATTTAAGTTTTAAATAGCTACACTGATTCACCCCACCCTCTCAATTTCATTGTGAGACTAACAATTGGTATCAGAGCGAGGTTCCTGAATAGGCATAACCTGCTAGGGTGATCTTGGAAGTGACACAATTGCAGGTGGTGAAGGCTTCTCATCAAAAAAAGCACCATTGTTTGACAAAACTAATTACGCATTTTGGAGACTTAGGATGTATACATATCTTTGTGCTTTGGGATATGACATTTTAGATTCAGTAGATAGTGGATACACAATACCCACCACTTCTCCAACCGATGCTACCGGTAAGAAACTATTTGAGAATGACTCAAAAGCAAAGAATGCTATCATGTGTGGATTAGTGGATAGTGAACTGGTAAATATTATGGGTTGTAAAATGGTAAAGGAAATATGAGACAAATTGAAGAGCATTCATGAAGGAGACGTTAAGATCAAGGAGGCCAAGTTACAAACACATCAAGCTAAGTTCGAAGTATTAAATATGAATGACGATGAGAATATAGAGGCATATATGCTGAGAGTTAATGAATTCATTAATGCGATTAGAGGACTCGGTGAGGAAATCAAATATTCTATCATCGCAAAAAAGGTATTAAGATCCCTTCCCCAAAGATTTGATTCTAAATTTTTAGCTATAGAAGGATGAGATGCATGGTTCTTTGACTGCATATGAGATGAGAATAGGAAAATATAAACCCACAAATAGAGAAGCTACTTTTAAAGCCCATAAAAATATGAAAGCAAAACAAGAATCCGAGGAAGAAGAGACATCATATGAAATGGAAGCAAACTTTGTTTGAAAACTAAAAATGAGAAAATGAAAATATAAAGGAAATTTAATGTTTAAATGTTTCAACTGTGTAGGCATTTGGAATTTTACAACTAAATGTTGACTTAATGAGAATAATAGAAGTGATGAAGGATCGCATGAAGAAAGAAGTGATTGGAAAAAAAAACAAATTTCAGAAAAGGCAACTTCAAGAAGAAAAGTTTTATCTCCAAGAATGTTAATTCATCAAAAGATAGCTCCAGTGAGGATTCTGAAAAGGAAATAGGTGAAGCTTTTTTCATGGCACTCAAAGAAGAAAAACCAGAAAAAAAATAGGAATGTGATGAAGAAGAAATTGATGCAAAAGTGAATTTGGAAGATGAACTAATTGCAGCTCTAGATGAATTGAAGATAGAAAGAAAAAATAATAATAAAATTTCAAGAAATCATGAGGTTACAAATGAAATCATAACAAATTGGAAAGTACAGAGAGAAGAATCCAAGAAAATCTCCAAATATCTCGAAGTGTAAATAACCATGAAAATAGATTATTGCAACAAGCTAGAAGAAGAGATTGTTGGTTTAAGAATGTAGCTAGAAGAGATGAATCAGAAAATTAGTTGTTATCACAAACATGAAGAAAGTTCTATGAAGCTAGATAAGATCATAAATAACCAAAATACTACAGACATCAAATTTGGTTTGGGTTTTGATGAAGGAGAATCGTCAAATGGATCAAAGGCCATAAATGAAGAATCCACAAAGAATGAAGAGAAGAAACAGGTTGATCGAGCAAAAAAGAATCATGCAAAGGAAAGCAATAATGCAAGGCATGAAAGAAGAATTGACAATTATGGCTTCACCAATGTCACACATCAAAGAAGAAGAAGATTTATGGCTCCTACAACAACATGGCAAAGACCACCACCCAGGTTCAATCATCTCTTTTCTGGTTATTGTTTTAAATGCGATGGTTATGGACATAAGATCTCAGATTGCAGGTATAATGTAGGACCAAAGAATTTTACCAATAGAAATGCTTTTTCACATTTGATGGATTATGCAGTAGAATGTTATAACTGTCATAATTTTGGGTATATTGCAAGAAATTGTCGAAGTACATTTGCATCAAATCAATTTCAGGGAAGAAAATTTCAGCCAAATGGAATAAGACAAAATAGAAAATTTACCGAAAAACATGCACAAGTTACTGAAAAAGAAAAGCTAAAATAAGAGCCCAAAATTGTAATCAAACCTGAGTGGAAAGAAAAATAGTGACCTAAGGAAAAAAAGGAATCATTGATCATACAGACAATATTTAAAGTGCAGAATAAATCCACACCATGGATACTTGATAGTGGATGCTCCAGTCATATGACAGGTGACAGACAAAAATTTGAGAAGTTGCAGCAATATGAAGGTGGTTCAGTAAAGTTTGGAAACAATTATGGAGCTAAGATAGTTGGCAGAGACTCAGTTAATATTAGAGATGAAAAAATTAGGTCAAAAGAAGTATTGTTTGTGGTTGGTTTGAAGCATAACTTGTTGAGCGTAAGTCAGATTTGTGATAGAGGTCATGAAGTGATCTTTAAGAAGCAAGGTTGTGAAGTCAGAAAGGTAAAAAATGGGAATTTGATAGCAACTGGGTCAAGGACATCTAGTAACCTGTACACTCTCTTAGAGACTTCAGAAGGAGATTTCTTGATTAGACAAGAAGAAGAGAATTGGTTGTGGCACAAGAGGTTCGATCATATCAGTTTTAACAATCTAGTAAAAATCAGCTCAAAGAAAGTAGTGAGAGATATTCCCACCATTGGAAAACCATCAAATAGCATTTGTGCTTCATGTATCACTTCAAATTTTTCACATCCCTACCTTCAAGCTATTGGATCCATTCCCAGAAGGAGGATGGGAAAAGGATGTCACGGTACCTCGAACTGAGAGGACTTTGCGAAGGTTCCGCCTCTCAAGGGAGGTGTATTTTGATGATTTTTCGACGGATGGTAGGTTCACCAAGAAAAATTTAATGGCAGCTTCCACGCCTAGGTTTTGGAATGTGTTTAAATGTGTTCGTTTTAACCTTAAGCATTCATATCCTAGGTTTGGTTGAATGCATCTAGATTACTCTATATGAAAATGCAAGTTCAATGAATACAGAAAACAGATTTAAAGATAGAAAAATAGAGAGATTACAAAATACAAATGAGGAATACCTGATTCGGATGTCTGAAGAAGATTTTGATGTTGAAGCAGTCTGGATCGTCTGAGATTCGACAGAATCGTCTGCAATCAGACAAGATCGTCTGAGATCTGACGAATTCGTCAGAGACCTACAAAACCGAAAATAGATGCAAAATACAAAAAAGTACTACAGTGCTAACAGAGGGAAATGATATAAAATGGCAGCAATGTTATCAAACTGAAACTTAAACACAGGGACAAAAATGAATCGTGCTAATTAGATGATAATTAGGAATTAATTATGCACTTAATCTAAATGGGTGAACTCCAAATGCAAGATAATATAAAACACTGAATATATTATCTAATTTGCAAAATAAAATGACAGAAAAAAAGGTTGAGGAACACAAACTTCAGGCACTGATTGCCTTAATACGGACTATAGTCGAGATCGTCTTGCATTAGTATGAAATTGCCTCGAATTCGACAGGTTTGCCTATGATCTGAACATGATCGTCGGTAATGATAGGTGCTAGCTCCGGCTGAAAAAATAGTGATGTACCTACAATAAAATTGGTATGGGACCAGTGCAAATGGAAAATAGGGGTGTTTTAATGTGAATGGAGTTAACTTGCAGATAATTTCAGCCAGGGGTTGGGAAGGGAAAATCCTAGAGACTAAATAGGCTTAGGGGAGTAGTTAGGAGGTTGGAGATCATCCCAATTTGGGAGATCTCCAATGGGGGGAGGGTCCCAACGGCACAGACATGCTTCTGCCCAGATTGGAGACCCGTTAGAATAGATTCCAACTTTGCAAAAATAGTTTTGCGACAATATCGTCTGGACGTCCTAGTCCAGATGAAATCGTCAAATCTGGGGCGATATCGTCTGATCGGCGACGATATCGTCAAACGGTCAAAACAACCTCTAAAAATGGCGCGAAAAAGGGGGAAACGGATTTCTCGGCGGTTAACGGGCGGTTTGGGAGGTTAAATTTGATTTTTAAATTATTTACTAAGGTGATTGTAATTATTGTAATTTTACTGCGCCAATTTTAGGGTGCTACACTTCATGTCAAAATGGGAAGCAAACTAGAGTCTCATTTAAAAAAAAAGAGTACTACATAAGAAAACCTTTGGAACTAGTACATACTGATTTATGTGGACACATGAGAAAACAAAAGCATAAATGGTGATAAATATTTCATGTTGTGTATAGATGACTATTCCTGGATGACATGGGTACTATTTTTGAAGCATAAATCAGAAGCTTTTTAGATGTTCAAGGTTTTCAAAAACTAAGTTGAGAATAAAATAGGAAAAATGATTAAATTTTTAAGGTCAGACAAAGGAGGAGAGTTCATTTCAGAGGATTTCACAAAGTATTGTGAAAAATATGGCATTAGGAGATAAATTTCAGCAACCAGGACACCTCAGTAGAATGGTGTGGTAGAAATAAAGAACATGATAGTGCAAGAAATGGCACAGACTATGTTTACTAAGAGCAAAGTAGTAGATAAATTTTAGAAAGAGGCAGTCCATACTGCGGTATACATCCAAAATAGGTGCATGTTGAGGACGCATGAAATCAAAACTCCTTATGAGTTGTGGTTCGGTAAAAAGGTAACAACAAGATACTTTAAAGTTTTTGGCAGCAAGTGTTACATCAAAAGAACTGAAGAAAACCTTGGTAAGTTTGAAGATAGAGAAGATGAAGGTATTTTTCTTGGCTATTCATCAAAAAACAAAGCTTACAAATGCTACAACAAGAGGCTACAAAAAATTGTGGATAGTGCGATGTTAAAGTTGATGAAGGAAAGGAACGAGTAATTAGCTATAAAGAGAACTACCCAATTTATGAAGAGGTCATTGAAGGAGATGATGAAAAGGAAATGGAAAAGAAACAAAAAATTGACTCAGAGGATTCAAACAATGATTCATAAGTGGAAGAAAACAAGAAATTCAAAACAAGCAACTGGCAGAAAGATCATCCTAGAGAGCAAATGATTGGAGACCCCACATTTGGTGTTCAGAAAATAAGAATATTAGTAATTAACTACTCTTTATTATCCAAAATTGAGCCCAAAAATGTTGTTGATGCAATCAAATATGAAAGTTGGGTAAAGGCAATAAATGAAGAATTAGATCAGATCGAGAAAAACAAGACTTGGGAGTTAGTACCAAGACTCGCAAATAAAAATGTAATTGGTACTAAATGTTTCTTTCGAAAAAAATTGAATGAATATGGACAGGTAGTCAGGAACAAAGCAATATTGGTATCCAAAGGATATGCACAAGTTGAAGGTATTGACTTTGAGGAAACTTTTGCACCTGTGGCCAGACTAGAGGCAATTAGAATGTTTCTGCCTTTAGCAGTTTACAAGAATTTCAAAGTTTATCAAATGGATGTGAAATCAACATTTTTGAATGGGAAACTTGAAGAAGAGGTTTATATTGAGCAGCCAGATGGTTTCTAGCTTAGTGATGATCCCAACTTGGTTTGTAAGTTGAATAAAGCATTATATGGCTTAAAACAAGCACCCCGAGCATGGCATGCAAGGCTAGACAATTATCTTACTCAGCAAGGGTTCAAGAAAGGTATGGTGGATAGTAATTTGTATGTCAAAATAGAAAATGGTCAGCATATTGTTCTTGTTGTATAAGTAGATGATATCGTATTTGGCAGCAACAAAGATGAGTTGTGTAAAGATTTAGCAAATAAGATGCAAAAAGAATTTGAAATGTCAATGATTGGTGAACTTTTGTATTTCCTCGGATTGCAAGTTAATCAAAAGGATAAGGACATATTTATTTCTCAAATTAAATATGTGAAAGAGATGCTAAAAAATTTCACAATGGAGGATTGTAATCCAGTTAGCACTCCCATGACGACAGGTTGCAAGTTGAGCAAGGATGAAAAGTCTCCACATGTTGATCAAACTGTGTATAGATCTATTATTGGGAGCTTACTATACTTGACAGCTACCAGACCAGATATTTTTTAGGTAGTATGCATGGTAGCATGATTCCAGGCTAGTCCCAAGGAGACTCATGTGACAGCAATGAAGAGGATTTTTTGATACCTCAAGGGTACTATGGAGTATGGGTTATGGTATATGAAAGGTAAGGACTTCACCCTTATTGCGTGTTCAGATGCAGATTGGACAGAATGTGTGGATGATATGAAGAGTACTAGTGGAGGTGCATTCTATCTTAGAGACAGGTTGGTTGCGTGGCATAGTAAGAAACAAGAGTTAGTCTCCCTATCCACAACAAAGGTAGAATACATTGCAGTGACAACATGTTGTACGCAGGTGTTATGGATGAAACAAACTCTGAAGGATCTTGGAATTAATTTTAGTGAGCCAATTTTATTTAATTGTGATAACACCAATGCCATTAACATATCAAAGAATCTAGTTATGCATTCTTGCACAAAATATTGCTATTTGGTATCATTTTTTGAAGGAGAAAGATGTGGAAGGTGAGGTTAAGTTGGATTTTGTTCCAAAAATAGATAAATTAGCAGATATCTTCACCAAACAATTTCTTGAGGAAGTCTTTGAGTACCTTCATAAGAAATTGGGAGTGGTCACACTTCCTAAGAATTTACTAGCTATTGGAGCACATTCTCAGGGGGAGCATTTGTGTATTTGTTTATCTTTTTGCTCATGTTTGTGATTTTTTCTAAGTGTAATAATTTTTACCTAATAATATTGTGCATGGACTCAGGGGGAGTTTTTAGAAGCCTTTTGTTCTTGTTTTCAAAGGGGGAGAAGAGTTACACAAAATTGTGTGTGTGTTGCCAACAATTCCAAAGGGGGAGGTTGTTGAGCAAGGTGCGGCGACAATATTGTCATTGTTGTCAATAGACTCATATGGATAGGTTGATGCAGTGGATAGTTATTTAGAGATTTTTTAGAGTATGTACAGTGATGTTCAATGCTTATGAGGATGTTTTTTATGTTCGGGTGAAGTTGTTACAGGTTGTTTGTGCAAATTTGCAAAAGTTGAAAAAATCGTCAGGAAGTTGTCAAAAGAATGCAAAAGTCATCACAGGTGCAGTTGGACAGGATGGATTAGTTTGTAACATGCCAGCATGTTAGTAAATAGTACAAAACAACATTGGAGGTATCATCACAATGTTTGGATTGATCGGTGACGTTTCTGGTATCTTGGCGGATGATTTGGCAAGTGGTTGTATAGGCTAAAAAAATGGTAGTTTTGTCAGAAGCACTACAAGCAAACCAATAAGAATTTGATAGCAAAATTTTAACTGGAGGTGGTCATTATATTCAAGAACATGTGTTCCAAATTTCCACCAAAAAAAAGAAAATAGGTGAATGTTACAAGTGTTGCAATATTGTCACAAAAATGCTCTTTTTGGAAAAAGTGTGTCAGCAACAGTTTTCATGGAGGTGGTACAGGTGAACCATAAGGATTTATGTAGTGATATTTGAAATAGATGTATTCAGAATTGTAGATATTCTACATTTCAAATTTCAAATAAAACATAGTTATGAGGCGAGAGTTATGATTATTGCAAAAACGGTACAGGTCATTTTTATGTCAATTTGTTCCACTTGTGCAAAATCCTTCAATTGGCCGTTTTGACCTTGCAGAGTCGCTAGAGTTTTGGTTTAAGTGTTGTTACACATTAAATGCATCAAATAAAACATCTTTCATTTTTTGTTTGAGGTGTCACGTGGCTCCGAAGTAAGAGAATGAGTAAGGTGTCAATTCTTTGCATGTGACGTGTTTGATGAAATGCCTTCTCAAAATAAAAAAGGAAGTTATATTGTTTTAAGAAGCTTCATTAAATAAAATATTTTTAAAATTGAAAAGGGAAAAATAATGCAAGTTTGTGCTTTTTAAGTGACAAGGTATTTTATTGAAAAGTGGGGACTTTATTTTGTGAAAAGAGAAGTGTGTGTGGAGAAAAATAAAGAGTGAAAATCTATGATTTTTGGAGAGTGGTGAAAAACATCACTTCAAAATTTTGGGCATAAATTTCTCATATGATATCCATTTTGGCTGTAATTTTGAGAGGGGTTTACATACAAAGTGATGCACAATACCCATAAATAGTTTAGCAATTGGCAGAACAAGCCAAGAGAACAATCAATTTTTTTTTAGAAGAGAAGATTCAAATTCTGAGTAATGCAGAGTGAGGAATGTTATACTAGGTGAAATAGAAAGTTTTAGATTTTGAGCTTACAGACCATAGAGGATTCTGGTTTCAGTGAATACATTCATATATGTCATTTTATTATCAATATCAAAATAAAGTGGGTGCTTGGTAGAGGGTTTGGTGCTCCTTTCTATTGGTGTAGATAAATTAGGGGTTGGTGCTCCTTTCTGTTGGTGCAGATAAATCAGGGGTTGGTGCTCCTTCTAGTGGGTGCTGGTAAATTGATTGTAAAGTTGGTGATTTGTAAAGGTTGGATTTGGATGGGAGTCCAAATAGTCATTTTTGGGGATGTAGCCAAATCGGTGAACCTCGGTACATCTTGTGTTGTGTGATGTTCTCTTGTTATACTTGCTTTATTTGGTTTTATGTTTTCATTATTTTGGATTTGAGTGTTGAAGATTTAAGTTTTAAAGAGCTACACTGATTCACCCCCCATCTCAGTGTCATTGTGAGACTAACAATGTGTATAAGCATACATATAGATTTATTGGGTTTATAAAAAAATCTAATGAAATATTAAAAGTTAGAAAAATTGACACTAGTAATGTACTTCAAAATGATAAAGCCAAATTCTTCTCACTTACACCTAAAATAATTTGAAATTAAAACAAATAATTATGTGGAGGCTAAGTCATTTATAGAAGAAGATAATTTACAAAGGAATAGATATGGAACCACATTTAGATCAAATGATATTAATAATTTATTAAAATGTTATGAATAGAAGCAATCATACATAATATATTAATAATAGAACTATTCTTAATGCTTTTGTATTATTATATGAAATCACATCTTAAGCATATCATACTACTTACATGAAGGGAAACAAACAATTGATTGTTTACTAAGGTTTGTAATTGTTTGATATTTTTTGTCAGTTAATAACTATCAATAAAGGAATATGGCAAACTTTTAGATAAGGATTGATTTTCCTTAATCTAAGTTGACCTCTCTTTTCATCATTTTTGGTTTACAAGGATATCACCAACATCTACTAAGAATGCATTAGTATCAACACTATTTTACCCATAAGTTCATGCTAGGCATAACTACATTCCACCTAGTAAATCATACGTCAATTTCAATCACCATCATACACATACTGTTACTATTGACATAAAGAAAAACACTAATTTATTTATAATTTTTAACAATTTTAACATTTCTCTTTCCCTTTCAAGTCTTAGTTTGTCAATGTTCATATCAAGGTGGATCCAATTAGGAATATTATATAGCATCAAAATAATATTTTCCATTGAAGTTCTAATATATCCAATATGTATTCTCAATAAAACAACCATACAATTTAAAATAGATGCCAAAATCTCCATCATTTTGTACAAAAAATGTGAACTATCTATCTTATTTCAAACATAATCTAATGATAATTAGAGTGGTAATAAAAACTCTAGCATACTATCACTTTTTTCCTAGTAAGCAGTTGTTGGAATATTATAATTGAAGCATAAAAATCTTACCTTCCTCTATTACCATTATAGTATCCACCTTGGGTTCCAATCCTTACCTTAAAACCAAGGTGGGGATCCATTATCCAATAAAATTATAAGCAAAACATCAAGGATTCAATAGTCATACTCAAAATTCCAGGACATCAAGTCAAGCATCTATTATAGATATAAGTACCTTTAACTTTTTTCATCTGTTTGAAGATATTTTTTCCTTCTTTTTACTTAATTTCATTTGACTCAATGTTCCATTTTAGATATGTTTGTACATCAACTTTACCATACCTAACAACTAATTTTAGATCATTCCGTTGGATATATACCTTTCACATTCTAGCCTAACCTTCCTCATTTTACTTATTTTTGTTTTTATATATTATGAGTATTTTATGGTCTTGCTTTTACACTAAAGGGTGTAATATATTTTTATACTAGAATTCTAAAAACATCAATAGATTATCTAATTATTAAATTAATATCACAAAAATTAGTTGATTTAAACAAATATAGGTTCTAATATTCTCTTATTTTTGACAAATTTTATTATGGTATCAGGTTTCATGCATGTGCATAATATAATTAAATAAAAGTAAACAATTTTGGGTTTTAATATTATTAAGTATGTATGACAAAACATCCAAACTTATTTTGTATGGCACATTATAATAAAATATTTAACATTATCAAAGCTAAAAATATAAAAGGTGCCACACTTGCATATTTATTTAAAAAATAATAATAAACTAAAGTATTTGGTTAATATAATTTTAAGAACAATATTAATTGGTTAAATACATCAATTTTCAAGGCAATATTAATGATTTATCAAGTAATTTTTAAGTTAGAGAACATGTGTAATTCTTATTTTAAGTTGGCTATCCTTCTAATGAATTGTTCTATATTTTCATCATCTTGGACTTTTAGTGAGTATAATTGTGATTGTAGATGAAGGATTGTGGCTTCATTTCTTCTCTCAAATATTGTACAAAGTGTATCCCATGCATATTTTGAAGTTTTGGCCTCTCTTATATGTGCTTTTTATTTATCTGACACCCCAAAATTGATTAACATAAGTGCTTTTACATCCTCTTATTTATACTTTTGCTTGGCTATATTTTTTTTAAGAAATATTTCATCACTAGTAACAATATCCCAAAATTTTTCTACTACAAGTATTGTCCTTATTTTTTTCCATGGGGTAAATTTTGGACCCTTGAGTAATTGGGATTTTGTAAGAAATATTTTTGAGGTAAATATGACTAGGGTTCCTTATATTTTTTATTTTTATGTGCAATATGCAAAATTTATTTTAAATATTAAGGTGTGAGTGCCGAAAATGCACCTTATTATAAAAAAATACAAAATTTCCTTTCAAAATCTCAAATTCCCCTCAAATTTTTCAAATGTCAATTTTTTCTTTCAAGAAATGCCCACTTAAAAAATGTACTCCATATAACTCCCAATTTAATATTTCACTTTTTCAAAGAATAATCTTAACTCTTCAAATTTTATCTTCCTTTTTATTTTCAAAAAAATTGTCCACTTTAAAATATTATTTACTTATTCAAATATTCTCTCTTAGTAATTTTTTTTAACATCAAATAACTTCTCTCTAACTTTTTAACTTTTAGAAATTTTAAATTTGCTTTCAAATATTTACTAGAAAATATTTCACCTCCATAGTTATGTTTCTTTTAATATTCCAATAAATTTTGAAAAATATAATCTAAGGTAAAATAAATAAATTTGTACCTTATGGAGCATAATTAGTCCTTATTTTTCTTGAATCTATTTTCAGCATCTCTCCTTTATAAATATGCATAGAAATATTTATTTTTCTATAGTCAATGTAAAATTTGCTTTCCTCCTATAGAAATAATTTTTTTTTTTTTTCCAAGATTTTCTCTAATATATGTCCCTGGTGAGAATTAATCTTGTAATCTCCTAAAAATTTCAACTTTTATTTCTAATGTAAAGTCTCCACCATACTAATTTTAAAATAAAAAAAAAACATTTACATTCTAAAGGTAAATACCCCACTTTATTTCATATTCAATTTTTTTCTCCTATTCAAAAAAATGTTCACACTTTTGGGTGAATGTTTCAAATCCATAAACTTTGTTGACATGGTCTAGGAGTAATAACATCCTCACCGGTTTATATTTCTATTTTTACCACAATTACAACTTATTTTACATTTTTCTGGACTTCAAAAAATTGTAATTATCGCTTTGCATTTTTAGTAGAATAATACATTATATAGAGAAAACTTCACCTCTCCTTTCCTTTGGGTACCAAACATATTTTATGAATAGTGTAGTGTTTTTTTCACTATTGGATCATGCTTCAAAAATCATAAACCAAGGAAAAATCCCAAGGATCACAAAAGTTTTAATTTGCAGTAGTCATGATTTTCATAAAAATCTTGAGCAAAGGAGAAGAGCCAAAGTCCCAAGTGGCTGAAGGAGAGTTAAGACAAGAAAAAGTCCAATAATTAGGAATTTTGAGAATACCTACAAAGTAGAAGAAAGAAAAGTTTTGAAAAGTGGAATGCTAATAGATCTTGATGAAGATTAAACTTTCCTCCCAAAATGACTCCTGATAGTAGAATTTTTGTAAGACTTGATAAAGATCAACAACAAGAAGATCCAAAAAGCAAATGAAAGTGCATTAGGATCTTAAAAAATTAAGGGTATGCCAAAAAATTCAAAGTGATCACCAATACCAAGGATGATCCAGATAAAGTTGGACAAAGGTAATCAATGGTTCACAAGACCCTAGGAATAGTAGGTGAAATGGATTTACATACTCTTATTAAAGAAATAAATATCCACCAACATCATATCAATTGAGTAGTTCAAGAAAATATTAAGAGTAAGTACGATTATTGTAGTCCTACATATGACAACACTAATGACAGAAATTATCCCTCATTAAATTTTTAAAATCCTTAGAAGAGGTACTTAAAATTTCTAGAAGAACCTATAAATTTTATAGGGAAACTCTCTTAGTTATAATCAATATATAGCATTTAGCTTAGAATTACAAAGGATCGACAAGTTTATAAATATTTCCTTTTATTTCTCTCTATATATTAGTTTTTAAACTTATGAGTGGCCTTAGGGGAAATCAAACACCCGTTCGAGGCATAATCTATTGTAATTATTTTTTCTTGCACACACATACACACACTTATATATTGGAGGATATGACTTGTTTCCCTTATGTGTGTGTGTTTGTATCTTGTCTTTCTATGCTTATCTATATCAAGGAGAGGATAATGTTCACACTGGCACATTGCATTCAAACCTATTGTGGAGGATGACCTTATTTCATATTTGGCATATCACCACCCTTTTTAGCTTATGTTTTACTTTTTAGTTATTTTCATTTGATATCTCTTAAATTTTTTCCTAAAGTTATTAGATTACAAAGTGTGCAAAAAAATCCCATCTTATAAAGGAGTTATCCTTTGTTAAAATACCAAATATCACCAACTAAACCAAACCCCATGCTATCAGGACTAGCCCTATCCACCTCATCCACACCACATGTAATTTATCTACCCCATCCACCTTGTCCACACCATGTTCAATAATTGGGAGAAGTAGAGAGGATAGTATTTTAATGGCATGCTAGTGGGATCCTATGGTTACATCATTGGTCTTTCAATTTTAACAATTTAGGTATAGAATTGGTGATGATCTCTTCATATCTTTGCCTATACCTACTTGTTGAAGTGTTTCTAACAAACTTGGCAATTTCACTCAAGAATGAACACCCATATGAAGCTATTGAAAAAAACACTAGACTAAGGATACAATGATGGTTGTAAATCTATATTATTTCAAAGCATAAGCTACATTCACCTAGTGAATCTATTCTAAACAAATGATCCAAAAATGTACAAATAAAAAATCCATTATCGAATTCTTTGGTATGAAGGTTAGCAATAGTTGATACCACCATTCTCCATTACTCCATGAAGAAGAAGAGTTATAGGCCATAATATGGCTACTCCACCACCACCACCACCTAGAATATTCCCTTTCTAGAATTATAGAGGTCCTTTGGTACCTCCTATTCCAAATGAAGTATTGGAGGAGATACCTCAATCTGCTATAAAATCCTTCACTTACTTTATTGGGATGATCTCACTACTCCCATTGAGAACTAAACACATGGTGATTTTGTGCATGGTTTATAACATAGTAGGTTAAAAAATAGATAAGATATTTTTGGAAACCTCTTTCAAAGGGAAGGATCAAGAATGGTATATTACACTTCAATTTGGCTCAATAGCTAACTAGGACCATCTCAACACTCTATTAATTAAAATATTTAGAGGGAAGGCAAATAGGGTATCCCTCCTAGAATAATTGTGGATCATAAAGAGAGCTACCATGGAGGTGGTAGAGAATTTCAACCTTAGATTTAACAAGTCCTAGCATAGAATAGTTGAAGAGCACTATCCTCCTCCAGGTATGGTAGTAATTTTTTATTTCAAATATTTAGATATTGATATCTCCATGATGATCAAAGAAAAATGAGGAAATTATTTGCCAAAGGTTTATGAGATAGCTATCACAACTAAAAATTACTTAATACAAATAGGAAAATTATTCTCTAGACCTCTACTTCCTCTATCATAGTATGGTTATAACAACCAGGTAATATATTCATAGACAGTAGTACCTACACTCATCATCTTTGACTCTTTTACCAAAACCCATGATAATAGAATAGATGATTTATTAAAATTCTTAAGATAATACAAGAAATATCCTAGCCCTTTCACCAAGAATTACAACATCAAAATAATTATTGACCTTATACAAATGGAATAAAATTGACCAAATATTAATGTCTCAATATGAAATGTAAATTCCATATATATTTGTTAGAAAGGAACTAACAAAGACCTAGGAACATGAATATTACATAGTTTTGGACAAGGAAAAAGTATTCAAAGAATGGGTGCAATATGTAGAGAGGTACTATAGCTTCTAGGAGGAAATTGTATGAAGAGGTAGCATAAATTACAAGAAAGCTAAATCAGCCCTCACCAAAATATTTTCAACCATCAATAGGAGAAAGGGTTCAACCCCTATGGACTTAAAGCCCCACTACATAACAAAAATTACCAAAATCATTCAACATAGTAGAATACCTCAAGAAATCCATTGTAGTTGTACTAATTTGGAAAATAATATCCATACCAATGCAAATAAATCACTTAAAAGAGGAACTTAAGGAAGAACAACCTAAGAAACAAAAAAAATACAATCTAAGGAAAGAGAAATTGATAAAGAGATGCATTAGGATACTAGAGAAGAACAAATAAGTTAAAAAACTACTGATATACATACTCATGAGTCTTATGAGAATTATAGGTAAACAAACATGGGAACATGCATAATTCAAGAAGAAAACATGGTCATCCAAAAAATATCTAAGGAAGAAAATGAATTGACTACGCTATGAAAGCTATACTTTAATGGTTCCAAAAGTATAGTCAGGGTTGGCACAGGGTGTACCTACTTTTATCAAAAGGATCTAACTTTCATCAACCATATAGACTGTATTTATCTTATTCTCATAATAGGGCTAAATATGAGGCTCTTTATCTAGGAATCTTAATGGCTTAAAAAAAAGTATCAAAATGCTTCAAATGTTTGGTGATATTGAGTTGATCATTATATAGGTAAGGGCCCAAAATCAAACAAAAAATAGGTTAATGAGATCTTATAGACATAGGATTTGGGATCTAATGGAATATTTTCATGTTTTTAATATAAATTTATCCCAAGAGGTCAAAATATAGATGTAGATAGAATGGCAGTCATTGGTTCACAATTTGATCCAATCAATGATATATTGTAAATTAATCAATTAGTGAAAATATTAATGAGGATATCAGTTCCTGATAATGATGAAAATTGGTAAGTATTTGAGAATGATGAACAAATTTTCTAGTTCCTACACCAGGTAGAGAAATATTCCAAAGAAATATCTTTAGAATTTTATGAAGCAGATAGAGACCAAATCATCTAGTTAATTGTAAACAAATTGCTAAAAGGATTGGTTACCCTAGAATCTCTCTTCAATCCAGATGATGGGTTCAAAGGAAAAAATGAAATCACCACTAAGAAATAATATTATTAATAAATAAAAGTAGGTCCAAGAAAAACAATGAAGATAGGAAAGGTAACCATGCAAAAGGAGAAGGAGTTGCTTATCAAATTATATCAAAAATACAAAGAGATAATGGTTTGGACTTATGAATACCTTAAGGGATACAATAAGGATATTATACAACACATGATTGTCTTAGATCCTAAGGCCAAGGTGGTTAGATAAAAGTAGAGGATAGTAAATAAAAAAATTGAACCCCTCATGAAGAAAGAATTGAGTAATTTAATCAAATAAAAAATTATATATCCAATCAAACACACCACATGGGTTTCTAACCTAGTACCTATAAGAAAGAAGAATGGTGAAATTAGATTATGTGTTGATTTTAGGGATTTGAAAAAGGCCTTATTGAAGGATCATTATCCTTTGCCTTCCAGGCAACAAATTCTCTAATTAGTAGTTGGTTTTGAAATATTTTCACTACTAGAAAATTCTTTGGCTTTAATAAGGTTTGGGTAAAGCATGAATATCAAAACAAGATAACTTTTACTACAAATTGAATAACGTTTTTATATCAAAAAATACCTTCTGGGTTGCCTAATACTAGAGCAACTTTCCATAGGGCTATTTGTATTTCCTTTCATGTTTTGATAAACAAGATAATATTTATCTATCTAGATGACCTCACAATATTTAAAAAATGGAGAATCATTTAGAGCATCTAAAAAGTATATTTCAATGATGTTAAGATTTGGGGTATATCTCAATCAAATGAAATGTGTCTTCTATGTACCATAAAGAAATTTTCTATGGCATGTTGTATCAAAGGATAGTATCACCATATATCTAGACAGAATTGAAGTTATCATAAATATCTCGCTACCAATGCACAAAAAAAGGACTACAATATTTATTTTAGTCAATCAACTTCATCATAAACATTATTCTATATTTTGTATCTATAGTAAGACCCATTAAACTTATGTTGAAAAAGAAACCAACCTTTTATATGGATGGAGAAGGGGAAATAATATTTTGAAAGGATAAAAGAAGATATTATAGATGTCAAACCATATTTCAACAAGGATTTTATCATCTATGTATATAGGGAAAAGCTCAGTATAGTAGCTTTAATGATGCAAAAGGATGAAAATTAGAATAAGCACCTAATGGCATTTTTAGTTAGACTTTGAAAGGATATGAAGAGAAATATAATTTTATTGAAAAACAGATGTATGCTTTGATGAGAGGATTAAACAATTTCAAATACATTGTTTTAAATAATAATATTTTTTCTTATTTCATACATTCTATTGTTAGGTAATATATAATGTATGGTTATATGAGAGAAAAAATATCCTTTGGATTACTAATATATTGGAGTATGACATAGAAATAAAACCCACAAAACTAGTTAGAGGAAGAGCACTTTGTCAATAGCTATCTAAGGATATGTTCAAAAGGAAATTGATTCAGAAGATGAAAATGAGAAAAATAAGTCAAATAAATACTTGATATACAAAGGAGAGGAAGAACTAGACTGTATATAAAAATGATTGAATACATGCAGAGAAGAGGGTACCCCCAAATCTAGATAGAGCCCAAAGAAAAACCTTTTGTTTAAAAAATATTTAATATACAATAATTCATGGAATTATATTCTAGTAAAACTTTTATGGGATACTATTACAGTGTGTAAAAAGGAACCAAGCATAATCCATATTGTAAGAATTCCATCAAGGATTGGTGGGTGGACATTTTTCAACCTAGACAACCACTAAGAAAATCATGAAGATAGGATATTACTAGCCTAGAATGTTCACATATGCTCACTAATGGATTAGGAATTGTGATAACTGTATGTTTTTCACTTGAAGAAAGATATATTTCCCCATGCCCTTAAGACCCATATAAACATATGAGTCTTTTGCCTAGTGGGGACTATACCTCATAGGAATGATTAACCCACCATCTAGTGAGGGGCACAAATGGATCCTAACAACTACAAATTATTTCACTAGATGGGTTGAAGTAATTCCTTTGAAAGAGACCACTAAAAATGTAATCATAGAACTTTTAGAAGACATCATAACTAGATTTAGTATCCCCAATACAATAATAATAGAAAATTCCAAGGCATTTATGAGTTCAAAAATTACTCAATTTACATTTTAGCATGGTATATATTTAAAAGCCTCTTCAAATTATTATCCCCAAGGTAACAATTTGGATAAATCTACAAATAAAAACTTACTAAGAATTTTAAAAAGGATTGGATCAAAAATTAGTAGTCATGGCATCATCATCTAAAAAGGGTTCTTTGGGAAGATTTTATTATTCCAAAAAATGCATTGGGGTGTTCTCCATACAATTTGGTATATGGAAAGGAAGCTAGGTTACCCATTTCCATAGAGTTACAAGCACTTTAGCTACTACATCGATTATAAGTATAAGTAAATGTATCAAAGATGATAAATATGAGAGAGCTATTAAAACTTGAAAAACAAAGAAAATAAGTTGGAGAATAGTTGTTAAGGTATCAAGGAATGGTCACAATATGGTTTGATAAAAGGGTTACCTCACAAAATTTTGAGGTTGGCGATTTGGTCCTTAAATGTAATGAACATAAAAGTAAACCTAGAAATCATACTAAATTTGATACATTCTAGAGTGGGCCATATATCTTAACCAATTGTAAGGATGGAAATTCATTTGAGCTAGAAACCATGGAAGGGGATGTTCTCCCTATACTTGTAAATGGAATTCATCTAAAGAGTTATCCTTGAAACTTTTTAGCCCCCCAAACATAAGAGTAGTTTAAGTAAATAAAGCAGATATAGTACCCATAAAGGATTGAAGTCATCAAAACATAATGAAATGTAAAAATATTGTTGATATTTGTGGTTTTGTTATTAATTTTTATTTTATTTATTTTATTTCCTTTTGTATTATTTTTTAACCGTAACTCCATACCCAAGGATGAGGGCAAATATTATAAGATTTAATTCAATCAAAATAGAAGGCCCTTGTGAGTCTCAAAGACTCTAAAAAGATTGTTGATCTTGTAGTTTTGTTATTATTTTTTATTTTCTTTCTTTTATTTCCTTTTGTAGGATTTTTGAATCCTAAATCCATGCCCAAGGATGAGGGAAAGGGTTCTACTATTTACTTCAATCAAGATAGAAGGCCCTTGTGAGTCTCAAAAACTATTGTGATTTATCACTACTACATCATCATTCTCAAAACATAAACCAAAGCAAATAATCAAGGAGCACAAAAGTTTTGATCAAATGTGATCACAATTTTGGTGAAAATATTGAGTGGAGGAGAAGAGTCAAATTCATAAGATTTTGTATTAGAGTTAATCTAATAATGAATCCAATAATCAAGAATTTTGAGAATACCTATAGAGTGGAAATAATTTTTTTCTCACAAGTGAAACACTAAGAGAGCCTAATTAAGATTAAAATTTTCTCCTAAAATAACTCTTGATAGAAAATATTTTTCAAGACCTAACAAAGGTCAGAAATAGTAAAATCTAACAAGTAGAAAAAAGCACATCATGATCTAAAACAATTAAGGGTGCACAAAATAATTCAAAGTTATCACCAATTCCAAGAATAAGCCATATTAAGTTAGACAAAGGGGAGTGATGGTGCACAAGACCCTAATAATGGTATATTAAAGTAATTAACATGATCTTCTTAAAAATTAAGTACTACCTACCAACATCATCTCAGTTGAGTAGTTTAAAAAAATATTAAGATCAAGTATGATGACTATAGTCCTATATCTAACAACTCTAATGACAAAAATATGCCTTATAAAATAATTATAATAATTAGAATAGGTAGATAAAATTATTATAACAACCTCATGTTTTGGAGGTAAACTCTACCAATTATAATCTATATATAGTAGTTATCTTAGCATTTCAAAGGATCCACAATTTTGTAAAGCTTTCCTTTTATTTATACCAAAATAACAATTTTCAAAATTCTGAGTGGCCTTGTGGCTAATAAAATTTATACTCTATGCATAATCCTCTATAATTCATTTTACTTGCACACACAAAAATAAACAAACAAAAAACACACACACACACACAAATATTTGAGGCCATGAATCTACTTTGAAGTCCATCTATGAATCTCATGCCTGGACCTACTTATATTATATGTGTGTATTTACATATTGTCTTTTTGTGCTTATCTATGTTAAGTAGAGGATAGTGTTCATGCTACCACATTGCATTCAAACCTATTTTGAAGGAAGATATTATTTGATCTTTGGTATATTTCCACCCTTTTAGACTAGGTTATGCTTTTTAGTTGTTTTCATTTGATCTCTCTAACCCTTTCACCCCAAGTTATTATATTAGAAACTATGCTAGAGATTCCCATTTTATAACTAATTTATCCTTTGTGAAAATCCAATATGTCATCAATTGAGCCAAACATTGTGTTCTTAGGATTAGCCCTATTGTTTCTCTCTACATGAGGAATAATTTTCCCTATCTTCTTTGTCCATGGTATGTTTGATGGTTAGGACAATAAAAGAGGACAAAACATTAAATGAGGAAAAAAATTATGTGCATAGGTATCTTCCAGTCTCTAAAACCATATAGGGAAGAAAATACAAGAAAGGTCTCTTCACATTTAGAGAGCTCTCAAGAAAATAACACAAAATAAAAGAATATAGGAATGGACAAGAGGTTTCAGTGGGCCATAAATATTATTGATGGATTTTATACATGGAGAAATAAAATATAGATATTATGAGATTTATTCGATACTTATCACACAAAATTGTAGGTGATTAAAAAATAATAACTCCAAAATACATAGGAAAGATAGATTGGACTATGTAAGAAGAATGACTTGAGCATGTAGGAAGAAAAAAATGGACATGTAGGATTAGTATATGCAATAATTTAGAGGCAATTAGAATTTAAGACTATGGAAAATTTATGAATACTTAAATAAATACTTGCCTATAGAAAAAATGGCCAAGGATTTTCACTATTTATTCTACCTATTATTGTAGCATATGTTATCCACAAGAATTTCCATAAATTGACCATTTCAATATTCAAGAGCTACACATATCAAACAATAAAGAGCTTATCATAATATGGTGATAATTGTCCCTTTTGATACTCCTCTGAAGAACTCAATATTGCTTTTGTTAACATTGTTAGCAAATGCATAGGTTCAAACATCAAATCTAAATGTAGGATTCACAATATTAATACAATAACTTGGGTTAAATTTCTTAACAAGATCATAGATAGTTCTCATACAAGAACAAAACCAACAAGATATTAACACATAGTTAATAATATACTTTTTCATTAAGTTCACATATGATAATAATTTTTCTCATACATAAATTACATCATTTCTCTCCAATCATGGTTCTATAAATAATGGAGATGAAGTCTATTTGTATTCATGAGACTCTCTAGTTTCTATTTATCATTTCATCTTCATATTTTTTCTCATGTTAGATATTTGTTCTTAAATTTCTATCATTATTATTTTTCATATAATAATTATCTCCCTAATCATAATGCCAAATAATGTAATACTCTCTAACAAGCATAACCGGTAGTAAAATAACTTTTATATCATCTTTTTTAGTCCATATATTGGTTGCTATATCAAACCTTTCAACTAAAGAATCTAGTTCATCTACTCTCTTATGTTTAACCCTCAAATTTTATATGATGTATTATACCCTATTCTTATATGACTTCATCAATTTATGTTTGTTGGCACAAATTTACCCTGCCTATTTGGCTACTATCTCAAAATTCTAAATATATTTTAATTTTTAATGCTAAGAATTTCTACTATTGGAAGTCATACCCATAATGCTTCATACTTGACTATATTATTCATGTAATCAAATTATATCCATTGTGCATATTTGTGGAATTTCCTCTAAGATATGGTAAGCTTAACCCTAGCATCTAAATTTTTCTTGATTTGAGCTCCATAAAAGTATAAAATCCATATATGATATAGACATATAGGGACAAGGTTTAAACAACATCAAGTTGATTTATTTCATTTTGAAAGTGGCTATAAATAGCAATATTGCATGCCTCTAAAATATCCTTTCAACTAAAATAAGATAGGATCATATTAATTTCTTTTTTAGGAAAGACTATTTGCTTTGTCAAAAATTGCATTTGGCTACCTAAATTTTAATTACTCCTTCTAACAGAATAAAAAGCTCACATTTAATCCCTCATGAACATATAATAAAAATATTATATTTAATCTCTATCATTCCTCCCAACTATAGAAGCATTGGACATCAATGCATACAAATAAGGACGTACAATCACAATTCATCTAGCAGTGAGAATGGACTAAAATAAAAAAGAAACAAAAGTTAGAGCAATAATATGAATTAGAACTAATAGAATAGGAACAAGAACTAGAGAAACCAAAATAGAATTAGGATATGGAATAACAAAAACAAGAGCAAAATTTGCAATAGCTAGGGATCCAATAAACCAAATGTAGAAGAAACTGATGTAATTTTACTTTATGAAATCTGATGAGTCTTGTTGGTGAAGATAAAAACTGAGTTAAAATTCTAAAATCCACTATGCCACTAGAGGGTTAAACAAACTCCAATGGTAGGATTTACAATGTTATATCTATTGATCACACATAGGGAGTAATAAAAATTGGAATCCAATTCAATAGATAGGTGAGGACAAGTCTACCACAAAACTTACCTTAAAACAGGATAGTAAACAAGCTTTCCACGATAATTTTTCTAATGTCAAAATTCAAATAGGACATAGAAAAAGACTACCACAATACTTATCTAAAGTCAAAAGTAAAAAGTGGATTTTTGATACAATACAATTTCTTGAACAAAAGAGTGTTAGGTACAACTAAAAACGCACTCCAATATACAATAAGATATTTTTGGCCAGCATAAATTTTAGAGCATTAGAGGTCAATGTAGACCTTTAATAATATAAATTCAATGTTTCTACTAGATCCAACATGAAAATAACTTTCCAATGCCTAAAAAATAGACAAGTTTTTCTAAAGTTTTTTTAAAGCTTTGTCCTAAATCTATCTATCCATCAGTTTCCTCATCAGTTGGTGTCAAAGTAGTTTGTTCTTGTTTCTATTTCTATTTTAGTCACCATGTTGCCTACTCAAGAATTTGTGAGATATATGAAGTATTTAGCACAATAATATAAGGATATTTATGCTCAAATAATGGTCACCATGTCAATGGATGATGCTAACCAGAATGCTTACATATCAAGAAAAGAAAAATTATCCTAAATAAAAACTTGTTGATGCTAAAAAATCAATTGTTAAAGCTAAAAAAAGAAAAAAATTGTTCTATTGAATCAGAAGAAACACCTAGATTTGAACTAGTCTTTATGGGTGAGAAACCCATCATCGTTCAAGTAGACCATGATATTGTTGAAAAACTATAAAAATGAAGAAAAGAAAGATTCCATATCTATTCTATATTATAATGTTGATGTTATCATATTTGATAATGTTGTTATTGATAATGATGTTCCTAATGTTGTTGAATCTCACTTCATAAAATATGGATAAATATATAGGAAAATATCTCCCAAAGATACTAATATTGGAGCACCTAAGGCAATATTTCTTCCTCCTATTGATTCCATTATGTTAAAGGAAAACTTTCAATCAAAGTCTAGTAGAAACATTCTTTCTATAATAGTTCTTCAAGCTAGTATTTCATGGTCAACTAGTAATAATTACAAGCTCTACCATCATTTGACCAAAGACTATTCTGGCTATTTTTGCATCTCTTTATGACTCAACCACCCTTATAGCCAAAATACATCATCTCCATTTATAAGTCATTATGGCTCCTTCAACATGATTGACCTACAAACAACACCACACCACAACTATGTATCCCTTGGTAAAGTTGCTTTCTTATGTGACAGTACTTGGTCTCTCCACATATTTGGTGAATGATGGAATTAGTCAACCTTGCTCGACCACTTTCATCATAGTGTGTGCAATCCTGAGTCATGAATCCTTGGTATTTTTTATTGATAAGAAAGGTAAATATTTTTTGGAGGAACCCATCATATCTTATTTTAAAGAATCCATGTTAGTATTGAAGAGACAACACCTTTGTTGCAATATTTGTAGATCTGATTGCCACTTTTATTCTTGTTATAGTTGCATATTTTTCCTTTGAGTTTGTTATCTCTTTGTAAGCTACTTTTTATTGTTTTCTAAAATCATCCCTTATGACAATTATGCGTTGTTTTATTGTGACATCTCAAGAACATAAAGTGTGCATCCCAAATGCTTGTCCCACCCCTAGTATTTCTACTATGATATATATTTTTTAATTTTATCTATCACTAAAGGCTTGTATTCCAAATCCATGCTAAAAAATTGGCACCTAAAGATCTAGTTTCCTATGCAAGAAAGGCTTTTTGTTATCCCTATCCACTTTAGCCATGGCATTTTTATCAACTGGTTGTATCTACTCCAACTTGTAATCATACAATTCCTTCATCGTCACCTCACTACTACCACCCTATAGTAATTTTTATCTGCGTTCCTGCCCCCATGGTCCTTGTCTACTCTATCATCCTCCTATGACCTTGTTTATTGCCTCCCATGTTTCATGTCTGCATTTTCACACCTATAACCTTATCTTCTTTATCACACCCAATAGCTCTGTTAACTCATACCACTCATGTTATCTCCAATTGCTTCCATATACAACTATGATTCTTCACCATAATAGTCTCTACATAATGCACCCCATGATGGCACTCTTCCCTAAACTTGCTTACCTCGCACAATTTGATCTTCAATCCTTGCATACATTCTTTTTTTCTAGAAGTTCAAAATCAAACTGAAGATCTAAACATATTCCATCACTTTTTTTTTTTCAACCAATACTCATGATGCTCGATTAAATATTGTTGATGAGGAAGATGATATGGAAAATATCCTCATAGGATTTCAAAAATATCACCCTTCTTCATAAAATAATTTCCTTTCCTCCTCGATATAGTAGATTATTTCTTCCATTTAGCCACCACATATACACTACATTTTAGCCATATTTTTGTGCCCATATTCTCTACCATGCTTTAATATTTTTTTACGCTTGTTAGGCCAATACTGCTTTCAGTTTCTATTTCCCTCGTGATCCATTCACAACTTAACTTTCTTGATGATGTATCTTATATTTTGGCCTATATCTTGAAAAGTTTATAGAATAAACTTATGGTATTTCCTACCATATTTTCCCTTGTTTTGAATGTATGGATTATATGGAGGCTATCTCTATAATTATCCTACTCTATGGAGTGATACACCCTATAAATGTTTTATACTACACACGTGGTCACCATCCAAACCATTTGGTTCATCCTCTAGCTATCATTTGTTGACTTCCTAGTTGTATTTCTATTTGTATGATGTTTTCTTACCTTTTTGAACTTTCCTATGTCATATCTATAAGGAAACATCTCATTTATCCAATTATTAGGACAAACAGTATATAGTTTCTTCGACCATCTAGTTTTATGTTGGCTTCTTGTTGATTGTCGTCCATATGTTTCAACTTGCCCTTCAAAATTTTTGAAGCACCCATTAGAAACAAACCAACCATGATTTCAATATTCCTTTAATATCATCATGTCCTTTTATTGTTCTCCTTTTTCAAAAACACTCAGACTGCTTATACACTCTTCTTATTTATTTTTCATCACATAAATGAAGATAAAAGTAGTGACTATACTTATATGAATTGTAAAAATATAAAAATTGTAACCATAAGAATGACAAAGGCTGAATAAAATTAGATATTATGATATGGTTAAATACTCTAAAGGAATATTCCCTTTACATTTTTATTGAAGAGAATTTGTTGTTTATATTTCTACTACCCAAAGAGATTCTCATTTTTACATAAATCAAGGCACCATCTAGATCTAGTTATAGGCATATTTATAGTCATCAAAAATCTCTTTTTGATCATGACCGGGTGGAATCCCTAGTTTTGTATTTTATGCAGACCTACTCCAACTACTAAAGTAATAAATTTTAGGATAGTCATATTCCAATTTTTCTACTTTTCAAGTTGTTTTTTATCCCTATTTGTATGCATTGGAGTCCAATGCTTTTGTAGTTGGAAGGAGTGTTAAGGATTAAAATATGATTAATTAATTAAAATTTATGTTCAATTAATTAAATAAAATTAATTATAGTTTTTACTTAAAAGTGTTATATAGTCCTATGAGCCTTATATTCTAGAGTTATTAGGTCCTAAAATGTTGCTTGTCAAGTTTTGTCAAGCTTTCTATCAGTATTATCTATCAGTGGGAAATTTTTATAAATCCATGGTTTTCATTGTGGTTTTATAGTCTCTAATGGTTTTATAACATGTATAAATATAAATTTGATTATCAATAAAAATCAAGCAAGCTTTAATATAACTTGAATCTTCATCAACATGAAAAATCTTGGGCGATTGGGAGAATTGATTTTACAAATGAGGATGGTCTAAGGAATCAAACTAGGATTTTTGAGGTTAGGGTAGAGTTCTAGAGAATGGTTTCTTGCAAAAAACACCATTAAAGAGGATCAATCTTGTTGGAGGTTCTTTCAATAGTAAGGATCACAATCAAGAATGGGGTTCATAGGTTATTTGGTACTAGATCCTCCAAAATAAGGAATACCATATCGGGATAAGCTATGTGGAACCCAAGATAGCTTCAATGACTATAAAAAATAGTCAAGGACAATAATAAACACCATGGGAAAGTAAAAAAAGAAGTATTCTTTGCTTGTAAGGGTGAATGGATGTTTACCACAGGTAAAAGAAATACCAGTATTAGAAATAACAAAGGATTGGATAGTTGTAGATATATTTTATAATATGAAACACAACCTAATAGGTAAATTCATGGATTTCAGACCATATTTGCACTTCATCCATATATAGATAAGAAAACAATGAAATATAGAAGGAGAATACAAGATTCTAATTCTTCCAAATGGGTATTTTTCTATAGATTTTACATCAATGACAAATCGAAAAATAGTATTTGAGATAGGGTCCTATTTTCATAGGCTAGTGGGACTATTCTTGTGACCATGGAAGATGGAATTTGATCCAAGGGTGGAACTAACTATAGTACTAATATGGGTAATATTATTTTCCTTTCCCCTTGATTTTTTGAAAGAGGAGGTACTCAAGGTAATAGACAACTTACTAGGTCATTATCAAGGTAGATCAAGAGAAATAGATTTAGAAGGATTGATAATATTTTCTAGGGTTTGAGTAGAAATGGACCTCAGCAAACATATTCCAATGAATATAGATCTAAAAATAGGGGATTTTATCTGGTACCAAAAACTAGATTATGAGGCTATTCCATTCAAATGTTGCGTGTACCACACTCATGGACATCTAGCTAGAATGTGCACAATAGTTAAGGATCATCAAATAGAACAACAAGGGATAAAAGCAAATTTTAATATGGTAGGATAATCTCTTTATCAAAAGATAAATTATAAGGAAGGGAAAGGCCCAATAGACTCCGAGGGATTCCAAAAATTAATTATAAGTTCAAATAGAAGAAATCAACAAAGTAATCAGAGACAAGGAGAAAAAACAAGAAGAACAAACAATAGATATGAGATATTCAGACAACTTGGAAGATTAAAAAAAAAAAGGATTTTGAAATGAATATATTAGAGGAGGATACTTGCCAAGTCACACTGACTAATCAAGAACAATACTCCAATGTAGTATTGGAGAACAAGAAATGAGAAGAACCATATACCTCTCTCATGGAAGAGGATATTCAACCCACAAGGGAGACCATAGGAGGGGAAATAGAGTAGGGGATAGTCTAACTCAAGAAATAAAGATGAAATAATAAAATAATAACAAATATTATCCTACTTTAGGAATTCATCAAGTGGAGAAGAAATGAAAATTGAACCAATATACAAGGAGGAAATCAAACAAGGGAAATATGGACGAACAAGGAAGAAATTTGAGCAAGAATAGAAAGGTAGAATTGATGGATGACTTATTCTCTCCCAATTCTCAATGATATTTATTATTTGGAATATGAGGGATTTAGGTAGTCATCGTTTATAAAATACAATAAAAAAATTATCATAGATATGAGTCCATATACAATTTTATTACAAGAAATAAAAATACAAGGAGAAGACTTACAAAAATTAAACAAGAGAATATGACAAAAGAAGAGATCCTTACTCAATCAACATAGGGGAAATTAGGGGTATTTGACACTATGTGTAATCACCAACTATTCCTATCGATAGGGGGCTACATGAGAGAGGTGTTGATGGTTCAGTCACAAAATAGATAAAATGGGAAAATTTAGACTATAGTTAATTTCTATGGAGCATAGATAATCAAATTATATAGGGATCAATGGGCAACCATCCTAACATTTAGATACAACTACATGGAGGACTAATGGATTGTGGGGGGATATTTCAATGGAAAGCTTAGAATAGACGAACAACAAGGAGGTAGAGCCATGTTGAAGGAAAAAGATAGGTTCTTCCTAACAATAACATGTTAAATGAATCTAAAAGATATTCCAACTATGGATAGCTCCATAACTTGGAAAAATATATGAAAGGAAGGAGAAATAGTCAAATATTGCTTGGATCATTTCTTCTTGGCGGAGGAATTATACCTGCATACCAAACATCAAGCGAGGGTCATGGATAGGCTTTCTTCAAACCATTTTATCTTAAGCTTTACCGTAGAAGAAGATAATCATAAAGTTGTAGGAAATTTTAGATCTAAGCTATGGTGGTTGAAATATGAGGAGTTGGAGGACCACTTAAATGAATAGTGGGAAGTAGGGAAACCAATATTTGGTACAACCCAATTCAAACTCCATAAAAAACTAAAATATGAGAGGACCCAACTAAAGGAGTGGAGTAAACATAAGAAGGAACTATTATAGAATATATGTTTCAATGTGAGATATAAATTGTTAGGAGAGATGAAGCTTTGAGGAACAAGAAGAGATCTATTGGAGGTAAATATTTAGAGTTACACGGTTAAAGGAGAGAGATCAAAATAAAAATTTATTTGATAAGACCAAGACTAGAAGATAATAGAATAGAATTAAAAGTCTTACAAATACGATGGTTTAGGTAAAGACCAATGGAAATAAAATAAAAACTATAGCAAATCAATACTTCCATACCCTATTTGATAGCAATGAAAATTTGAATACAACATGACAGGGGAAGACACTAGAGGTAATTTCACAATTAGTAAAGCTAAAACACAATAAATTAGTAATGAAGAATATTTCTTTGGAAAAAACATTATATATCATACAAAAAATGCAAATAAGAAAGACCTCAAGACCAAATGAGTTTCCCATTGAATTTTATCAAAAGTTCTAGGAAATTTTGGGTCAAGCAGTGGTGGATGCACATGAGGAAATAAAATAGAGGAGGCAAATGTTTTTTTTTTTTTTTAATTTACATGGTGGAATCGGTAGCCGCCACGAATCCGGGCAATGGCCACCATAGTATTCTACGTTGTTCGCCCTGAAGCCGCCACATAGATCTTCGCATAGTTCGCCCCTATAACCACCATGCCACAAGAGGAGGAAAATGTTAAAATACTTGAATCATACTTTTATTAATTTAATTCCTAAGTGTCCACCTAGTGAGATAATTAATGATTATAGGTCTATTTTACTATGTAATGTAGTGTGCAATATATTAAAAAAGCTCATGGTAGAAAGGTTACAATATTTTTTACCAAATATGATTTCAAGTGAGCAAGGTGGTTTTGGTGAAGGTAGAGAAATTCTATATGGAATAGTAGTGGCGCAGGAGGTGATACACACAATGTCCAATCAAAAGGACCTAGGTATGTTTATTAAATTAGATCTTTCTAGCTTATGACAGAGTAAACTGGACCTTTATGTAAAGGATTTTAGAAAAAATAGACTTTGTAGAGGGGTGGAGAGATTGGGTAAAAGTATGCATAGAGAACACATCATTCTTAGTTTTGGTAAATGGTAGTCCCTCTCCCATGTTCATAGTAATACGTAGGATAAGGCAAGGAGACCCTCTTTCCTTGTACCTTTTTATCCTTTATGCAAAGGGTCTAGGCTAAGGGATCTAAAAACAAGTTATAAAATTGAGATAAATCACCTCTAATTTTTGGATGATACCACTCTTATTAGTCAATTCAATCTTCTAGTAGCAAGAGACATGATGGGTATACTCAAGCTACTAGGAAAAATTTTAATGAAAAATCTCAAATAGTTTTTTAATACAATGAGGAGGGTGAGAGATAAAATTATACAATTGTTGAACTTCAGGAAACTTCTTTACCCATACAATGTATATGAGCACTTTTATTTACAAAGAAAACAAAAAGCAAGGAGTACTTTTAATAGACTACAAGCTAAGATGAGCAACTAGACACACAAATGACTAAGCTTGGGGTACTTAAAATAATTAAATTTGTGCTACAATACCTCCCAGTTTATGAATTTTCCATACTTTAGGCTCCAGATGAAATTCTAAAATATATTGACAAACACACAAGAAATGTTTTGTAGTTAGGTGTAAGGGGGAACAAAAATTAGGACTAGTTATATGGAAGAAGATATACCAATAAAAGAAATGGAGGATTGGGGATATGATCAACATCCCAAAACAACAAGGCACTAGCAGGGAAGCTATATTGAAGATGGATTACAACTACTAGGGGCTTATGGAGCAGACTATTACAAACCAAATATTACCTAGGAGTGGTTGATAAAAACATACCAAGACTCAAAGTGGAAGGATAGGGCTACAATATGGATAATAATGGAAGTACACCATGAGATAATAAAGCTATACATATATTGGTAGTTAGGGGATGGAAATAATGCTCTATTTTTAGAGGATTCATGGAATCAATCCCAACCAATTATTCAAACATTCCCAAATATGGAGAGTTAAAAAGTAGAGCTCGAGAAGACAGGGTGGTGGAAATACTCTTACTATATGAAATCATGGAATTAACATGTGCTAAACTTAATACAATGGAAATACCATTGAGAATGGATAGTGAGGAGGATAGAGGAACTAACTGAAAATTTGTGGACATATATCCAAAGCTGCCCAATTCAGGATGGTTCTAATAGGGATATACTTGGATAGGGAGGAAGCAATTTGGGTATCTATAAGGCAAATGAGGGATACAAGGTAGTATGTTAATATGATATTGTCCCAACACCACTTCCATGGATATTTGTTTTAAAAAAGGAAGGATGGCCAAAAATTAACAGTTTCTCATGGTTGATTAACAATATAAAGTGTGTTATATTTGATAATTTGAGAAAAAAGAAGTTTCTATAGGCCTTATAAATATATTATGTGTGGGAATACAAAGGAGACTTGAATCATCTCTATTTTGGATATTATATTGCCAAAGATATATGGATTAGTTGGTAGAGGTAGATGAGACAACATTGGAAAATATTTAGGAGCCAAGAAAGCTTTTATGATAAATGGAAAAAATGCAATTTTAAGATTTAAACAATGAAAATGGCATGTAAGTTGGGACCTATCTTCATATGGTGGTAGTTATAGCTAGAATTAAATGCACACATATTTAGATCATAGCATAAAATAAGGGAGCAATTATGAGAGAGGATTATTAGTAAGGCAATAGAAACACTATCTATTAGATTACAAGAGGAAACAAACATAGAAATAGAGGAAGTGACTATCCTACAAAGCTTTGGAATAACTGTAAAAGAAACACAACTAAGAGTTGGATGCGTAGGTGAGATCTCCTTGAATAACATAGAGTGGAGACCACCTCCCAAAGAGTGGGTGAAGGCTAACACAAATGGGGCTTCTACTAAAACCCCTAGAAAATTTAGTTTTGGCATTATCATAAGGAATTAGAAGTGAGAAAAAGTATACTAGAAAGAATAAGGTATGGGGGAGAAAACAACTAATGAAGCAAAAGGATAGGTGATATTGTCAGCATCAATGATAGTTGCAAACATACATTTATATAAGCTATGGATAGATATAAACTCTCGAGTATGGGCTGAAATATTGGATCCGATAAAACCCTTCCAGGTGTTGGCCTAGAAGAAAACAAATGATAATTTATCCTAGTATCAAGTTGGGTAAGCAAGTTTCTTAGTTGATTACCATAGGCTCTTGTGTCTTCATCCCCAGACTAATGGTGTTCTACTATATGAAATTACTACAAATGGATTTAGAGTGGAAAAGGTGGATGGTTTTTAAAAGCATAACACACATAGCCATAAGAATTCTATTGAGTATGTATAGATTAAGAAAAAATAAGCCTCCACCCAATAGAAAAATATGAATGTCAAATATGTTCAAGATGCCAAGAATGACTTAAAAATAGTATGAAGATAAATGGATGGTCTATGGAATTCAAATAAATGAGGAAAAATAAAATTTAACTCTGGTAATGTTGATGTGTATGTACAAGTACATTATGGTGGCATCAGGTGTTATTTTCAACAGAGAAACCTATATAATATTTCTATGGGTAATTTTTGAGCTAGAAGGGATTGGAGGAGGTTTTTATTTTTCCCTTGTTTCCTTTACAAATCATTTTACTTTGTAATACAAATTCTATTAATATAATCTATTTTTCAATTTATCAATAAAAATCTTGAATCCTAATCAATATATTCATCAATGGTCTAAACCTTTTTATTTTTTAATTCTTTTTAATTATCTTTTTTAACTAGTTCTTTCTAAAATTTCATTTATCTTATAGATTTAATCATCCTTCATGGTCTGTTTGCATAATAGCAACATTATAAAGTAAGGAGGTAGGTTGACCTTGATTACTTGTTGCACAATTATGAATTTAGAATGTGAGTGTATAGTCATAATTAAATCTTTTAATGCTTCTATAATATTGGTATATTTTCTATGCATTTAAATTAGTCCTTTTTGTAGCATGGGTTTATGTAAGTCCTATTATATCATATATGGCTTTACGCACTACCATTATAGTTGCCCCTAAATACACTATAGTATTATGCAACAAGAAGTATTCAATTTTGAGAGTAATATAAAATGGTGGTGGTTATATCATCTTAGGGTTAGGTAAATCTATGATATCCATAGTATTTACTTGTATATTTGAGAGTACTTGACCATTAAATTGTGTTGTTTGGGTTTATTGAACTATGTTGTAGTATGATAATCTACTTTGAAAACTTCATAATGTTCAATATTGCTTCTACTTTGGGAGCTCTGCTAGGGTTTTATGAGGAAAAACTATTATGCTAGGGTTTTATGAAGAAAAATTGATCTACGGGGATGGCAGTAGCTTTCGAAGGAGGTTTGAAAAATTGGAGGAATGTCATGATGGCATCGGGTTCAACACAGAGAGTGCATGTTCGTGATGTTTTTTCATCTAAAAATGACTGGAAGGAATAGGATTTTCCAATGCATGTTGGGAACCGCTTATTAAAGAACAATGGGTGTTTGGAATGGTGTGAAGTCAGGCCAGTTCTAGTGGTTCAATCAGACTCGGTGGCGGAAGATGTGGAGTATCTAACAAAACATGTGCTTATTGGAAAATTTTTGGGCATCCAAATTTCTCTCCCCTTTGTGGAGGCTTGGGTCAGGAAGACTTGGAATCCTAAAGGTGATGTGGAGGTGATGCTGAGTGTGAACAACTATTTTATGGTGGTTTTCTCTTGTATTGCAGATCGTAACAAAGCATTTGAAGGGGGTCCTTATTTCTATAACCAATTGGGACTCTTTATTAAACCCTCGCATGTGGGTTTCAACCCATTAGAGGAGCGGCCATCGTGGGTTCCAGTATGGGTGCGGCTTCCATGGCTCCCATTGGAATTCTAAAGAACTGATATCTTGCATAATATTGCCCTTCTTCTTGGGAAGCTGGTTGGACCATCACAACAGATAATGGATAAAAAGGTAATATTTGTTGCTTGTATTTGTGTTGAAATTGACTTAAATAATATTATTATAGCTTCTATTGAAATACAATTTGGATCAACTACATGGGTTCAAAAACTTGACTATGAAGCTCTTCCATTTCATTGTCGGATTTATCGTGAATATGGCCACCTGCAAAGAAAATGCCCTAAGTTTATCCCGCCTATGGCTTCAAATCTTGGTCCCTCTCGGTCTGGATAAATTTTGGATAAATGAAAAGCCCCGATAAAGGAAGAGGAACGAGATAAGGAAGGTTTTGTTTCAATAAAATCCTGAAATAGAGGACGAAGGGTAAACAAAGACCTTAAGGATAGCCATCCAGATGCTCTACTCATCTGTTTTGAAATATTAGATGATCTTGATCAGTGCATGGAGATACTTAAAATGTCGCTACTTGATGCAAATATAACAAGGCCAAATTAGATGTCTCTTCTTGAGGAGGAACTTAAGGAATCATATCGAGGGGGTTTAAATGAAGAACAAAGGGCTTTGGATCTGAGTATAGGGGACATGGTTGGGTCTAGGCCTATAAGGGAAACTATTTTGGAAAGTGGTACATATTTAGTTATGCCCTCTCCTACTCAAGCACTGATGTAGTCATCCTTAGACTACAAAACTCCTACGGTGTTGGGATTGCAACAAAAAATAATAAAAAAAAGTTTTTTAGATAAGAATATGAAGGTGGATCAGAAGGACCAAGATAAAATTAAGTTAATGGGGGAGAATTTGGTGGAGTCAGGCTTGGTGAAAACATTGGACTCCCATTTTATAACCCCCAAAAATTATTATCCTCTCACGGAATGTAAGGGGGTTGAACAACATCCCCAGACAAAAAGTTGTTCATGATTTGGTTCGTGTGCATTCTTCGGATGTGGTGTTTATTTAGGAGACTAAATTCACTATTTATAGTATGTTCAATATTGCTCCCAAGTTATGGAGAAGGGGGTAATGCCAGTGTATTGGTGCATGTGGATATGCTTGTGCCATTGCTTGTTTATGGGATTCGGTTAAGATATCCCCTCTTACTTGGATTTCCAGCATATTGGTCTATTTTGATGGTCGGGCATGATAATAAATCTGGTGAAACCATCCTACTTACAAATTTTTATGCTTCTATTGATTACAATGGTAAAGTGAATTTGTGGGAGCACATTTGATTTGTGAGAAATTTGGTTCCCCTGTACCCATGGATTTTGGCTGGAGACTTCAACTCTATCACTTGTCTGGAGGAGAAACGTGGTGGGGTGGACTGTTTTGAGCCTTTTATTCTGTCTTCAGTGCTCATATCCAGGCCCTAAACTTGGTTGACATTAAGCCAGATAATTGGATATTTAATTGGCACAATAGAAGGTGTGGGGAAGCTTCCATATCAGAGAGACTGGATAGGTTTTTGATATCTAGTTATTGGATGGGTAATAACAGAAGTGCTAGTTCTGTGATTCTAGAGGGTAGGGTATCTGATCATTGGCCTATCAAACTCTCTACTTTGGAGTTAGGGCTAAAAAAGAATCCCTCCTTTAAGTTTCAACTTATGTGGCTTCGTGATCCTAAGCTTCATGATTTCATGCGAGGCTGGTGGACCACTGGCAAACCTCCTCATGGCACCGCTATGTATTCCTTTATGAAACGAATACAATTTGTAAAACATAAATTGAAGAGATGGAATAGATTGAATTTTGGGAACCTTTCCTTGGCTAAGCTAGTAGCTCTTAGGAGGATGGAAGAAGCTTCAAGGAATATTAGAGATTAGGGATTCACGAAGGAGCTTCTTGTTGAGGAATCTAAGGCTACGAAAGACCTTGCTAAATGGGAACTGAGGGAAGAAATTTTTTGGAAATAAAAAGCTCGAGTAGATTGGCTTCAGGAAGGGGATAGGAACACAACCTTCTTTTATAACTTAGTTAAGGCTCACCATAATGGTAACCTGATTACCTCTCTTGTGAATTCTTAGGGTGCCCTACTCTCTTCTTTCAAGGATATTTCAGAAGAGACTAAGAGGTATTTTTCCTCTCTTCAAGGAGGACTCCCTATCAGATGATGAGAATGAAAATATTATTTTAAACTCTATTCCAGTGATTGTTTCCAGAGGGTTTGAACATATATTTAATACTAATCTAGAACTAAAATATTGGTACCTGGCTTAAAATCCAATTGTAGACACCAAAATCCAGCCACTTGTAAGTCATCTATACCTTCCTGCCAGCCACGTGTCAGTCATCCATCCTTCCCGCCATTATTTGGCCCAAATCCACACTTTCCCACCATTATTTGGCCCAATTTCACTTTTCCCGCCATTTTTCATCCCCAAATTTATTTAAATTAATATTTATATATATATTTTAATATTTTAATATATTTTAATATATATATAAATAAAGTTTAAGTGATTTAATCTGAGCCGTCCATCCTTCATTTAATCTCATCCGTCCATCCATCTTAATCCGTTTCACAACCTAGATTTATTCTCTACCCTTGGATCCACTTTAATCTTAGCCACACGTTCAAAGTGTCGTTAAAACCCTAAAGTGTGCCCTAAGAGTAGATTATAAATTGAGTCACCTTGATGGCTCAAACCCTATCTATCTCTTCGGCTAAACCTACCTATCTTCCCTATCTAAGTTTGGAGTTGGCTATTGCTGTTAATCCTGAGTCTTCTGAGTCTTCTACGGCCCTAAGTCTGAACTAAACCCTTTCGCCGCATCCATCGCCGCTGCCTGGTCTCGCCGCGTTAACAGGAAAAGGTATAGATTCGTCTAAAGCAAGTAATCTTTCTTTATGTATTAATCTGTTGTTGAATTCTGCATTCTGTTTATTTTTATTTCATAAATCTAGGGTTTTAGACTATTTCTGAGGGCTCACACAGTGGAGCCCTCTTATTAGTTTCTAACTCTTTGATAATTTTAATGTGTGCAGGATTCTAGTGGTAGATCTGATTTGTTGATAGCAGCTGCTTAAGTTGGAGTGGTCCGAGCCAAAGGATACAACGAAGCCCACTCATTCTGTTGAGGTTAAGGATACATTCTTCGGAGACGCCACCACATTGTGCCAGCTAGGGTTTCGGAGAACCCTAGCACAAATTGTAACTTTGTATCACGAAAAGGGTTACGAGGGCCCTGTTGTACTTAAAAGGAGTTTCTAAACTCCATTGATTAATAAAAATCATTCATTTTGTACAACTGTTCTGCATTCCTTTATTGTGATTTCTTTATTTCTGTTTGGCGTTGTATCTTTAATCTACAAATGGCGATCACGGTGGGACCCCCTAGGGTTTCATGTTTTTAATACTTGCTTTACTGATCTATTCCTGTTTTTGTTTTATTTTGCAGGTTTCAAAAATCGTGAAATTCGCTGTTCCAGCGAACTAGGGTTTCTGAGGAGTTTGCAGAAAACGCAGCAGACGCAGAGCGGCGTCTGGAAGTCCGATCCGAAACGCAGAGGTGCGTTTCAGCCTGCGCAGACTCCCTTGGGCGTTTGAAGGCAGTTTTACAGAAAAAGCGTAGGCTTCCGAGTAAGTGCGTTTTTTTTTCTTTGTTAAAGTACTTTTTACGTTTTTGGTTTTTCTTGTATTCTGTTTCTTTTCAGATCATTGCTTTAAAATGAACAAAAACTAAGTAATCTGGAAAAGAACAGTTAAGCTGTATATACATTTTTTTTTGTTACATTTTTCTGCATTGCATTATTGGTTGTTGCTTGCATAAAAAAAAAAATTGCATACCTAGCTGCATATTAGAATAGCTACGAATTATCTGTTTTAGTTATCTAAGTAGGACTATTGATTGGATGTCAATAGTACTCCTGCCATTGGGTGATTCCAGGCAGAGAAGTGGACGAACCTTCCGGTTGCTCCTTTGATATCTGATATCATTGGTAGGCAGGGGGTTTTAAACGGTGTACTCCACTTCTTCAGAGGAAATGGCATATTTTTAGTGGCCTCTTGCTTAGATCATTAGAACTTTTGATTTATAGCTTTGTATGTATACATTAGACAACTAAAACACTTAAAATAAAATTCTCTGCATTTCATATTGCATTTAAAACGATTAATATCTGGATTTCATCACCAGGTATTGCTTGAAGTTTAGTGACGGTGGAATTCATCTCCATCCATTAAACTTCTGCCTCAGACACCATAGGTCACCCCCGAGCAAACTTGCTGGATTTCATCACCGGTAAGAATCTCGTTGTCCTTTCCTAGCCATAGTTTTTACCTTTTTTTGTGAATAATTCAAGATTAGATCACATGCAAAACTCATAAACCGGACACTTAAAATTTACTACGGATTAAGATCGAGAAAATAAGTAATTAACCCTGGGGTAAGACACATTGGTTGAAACCTAGGTTGTGATCTGTTTTCCGATAATTTCTTTAGTGTAAATTTATCATTCAAGTTTTGCATTCTTCTTTTCTGAATTTGTTTAGATTTATTGCGTTATGGTCTTAACAAGGAATCAATCTAAAGTGTTAAATCTAAATAATCAAATGAATAATTCACAGAACATCCCCACCACCAACATGACCACTTATCCTAGTGAATTTCGGGCGAGGTTCGCCTACTGGGTCTTTCACGTCCTTCTACCGTCTATCGCATGGCCATGCCCATGGAGGAAGACAATTCCTGTCATATTACCCACATTGATATGGCCCAAGTGCAAACTCACTTAAGAGATGGCATTGGTTATGTCCTTGAGCCAATCCAAGATTCCCCTATGCAAGATTCTATTTTTCAGCAGGATATTGCATCAACCATACCCACTGGTTTCACTCAGGTCTACACTAACCCTTTTTTTGAGGCTAATGTTGTATCTGCTCAGCCGGCTTCATCTCCAACATCTTCCCAGATGCTCAATTGTCCTCCTTTGGAGACAAATGTAGTGTCTTCCCGACCACTTTCTCCTCCATTTACCCGGGTGTACACCAATTCTCTCTATGAGGTTGGTGGAACCTCCTCTAGCCATGACCAATTTCAACCCTCTTCTTCCCAAACCATTTATGGTTTCACCCTACCTAGGGCACAGTCTACTGTTTCTTCCCAGGTACCGCCTACTTCAGCCACCTTCATTGCCCCTGCTACGCAGTCTCCTGTGACTACCATGGCAGCCTGCCCTCCACCTTCATCCAATCATCCCACATCCCTTGGGTTAGAAATTAATAAGGTTAGGGAGTACCTCGACAAGTTGCTTCAGCAACAACAGCAACAAAATGCCCAACCACCTGTCGTAGTAAATCCTACACCCCAACCAATTTCTACCCAACCAACTTTTCTTAGCTCAGGCCCCACACAGGTACCCCAATCTTCGGTGGTGTCCATTCCTACCCCACCTTTCTCCCAACCCAGTCCAGTTCATCATTCACCCCAATCACCTTCTTTTCGGTATCATCCATACCAACAACTTGTCCATTCCACACCGCCTAATCCAGGCAATTTCATCCCATCTCATCATTTTTCCACTCCTCCATTGCATCATCATAATCATCAAACGAATCAAAATTTTCATGAAGATTCTCGACTCCATGCTATGCAACAACAGATTGACAACCTTATGCTCAACATGCCCGGCTCATCTAGTCGAAACCTACGCTAAGGTCGTTGATCAATCAACCAATTCATCCTTCGGTACCTTCACCGCCATATCCGACTGATTTCACATTACCGAAGTTTGACAAATTTTGAGGAACTGAGGATCCTCATGAACATGTGAGCTCATTCATGCATGCATGCTTTAGAATCCAAAATAATGACGCTCTTATGCTCGAACTTTTCCTCAGACATTAGGAGGAGATGTTGTACAATGGTACAATCATTTACCTCACCATAGCATTTATGCTTACGAGCAATTGATTAATCTATTTTTAGAACGATTCTCCCTAAATGTACAAAGGAAAGTCTCATTGTCCGACTTATACAAGCTCAAGCAACATGACGATGAGACTGTTTATGACTTTGGAAACCGTTGGAGGGCTATCATTAATAAATTGCCATTCTCCCTACCAATGGAGGAGTTAACCAAAATGTTCACCCGGAGTTGTCTAAAACCTATCTCTTGGTTACTCCAATTACAACAATACGAGGACTTTTGAAGAGGCTTTGGCCCAAGCAAGTATCATAGAAGACATTAAAGTCCAAGAGGGTGTTTTAAAACCCCATAGAAAAGAATGGCAACAAAAGGGCCAACAACGAAATAATAATTATGGCCAAAACAAACAAGCACCAGGCTAGTACAGCCTCAAATGTTAACCAAGTTAATCAAGTGGTGGCGAGCCAGCCCGTAATGGCTCAACAACAACAAGTAATGCAAAGTCAACCGCAACCAATTGCTTATCATGCGGTACCCGCCCCTCCTCAACCAGCTCACAATACTGGGCCAACCATGGAAACTCGACCTTGGCAAACAAATCGTCCCAAGCGACAGTTCACACCTTTAGATGAACCATATGCGGTCATATTCAACAAGTTATATAGCACAAATCAGTTAACTTTACCTGAGTTTAAACCTTTAGACCCATCTAGAAGGGGAAGTATTACAAGGAGTACCTATTTTGTCCTTATCATAGGCAAAATGGACACGATATCAATAATTGTACAGCTTTCAAACATGTGATCCAAGATCTTATTGAGATTGGAGCCATTAAATTGGATAGCCCCTTAGCCCAACAAAATCAAAATCTTGGTGTATTTCAAACACCCCTTCCACATCGGGAGGAAGCTCCAACAACTTCCGGGGGAGTAACTCAGGTAACTCCTCCTAATCAAGTCAACCATGTACAACAATACCAAGGTTTTGTGGGTACTATTAACGTAGTAACCCGGGGTCAAAGGGCGAACCAACCAAATCGGGTTGAACCACAGCCACTTGTACAAACCCCCAGTCCACCTCAGGTAACAGTGACCCAACGACGTGCTAGTACTTCTCAACAACCGCTAAATCATTCTACTCAACGCCAACGACCCATCATGTCATTGAGTAGCCGATTAACTACCAGTTTAAAAATGGCTACTGCCAAGTTATCGATCTATGACCTCATTCAACAATCTCCCCCGCATAGAGAGGCATTAATGGAAATATTAAAGTCAATCGAGCTTCAAACTCAAGATACTAATGCCTTCAACAACTTTGTGGGGAGTATTCAAACATGCATGGAGCCCTCCATCACTTTCTATGATTTTGAAATCAAACCTTTGTCAACCGAAAGTATAGATCCTCCACTGCATATCATGGCCAAGATCGATCACAAGCCATTCAAGAGAGTCTTAATTGACACCGGTTCCTCAATCAATATCATTACAACATCGGCGTTGAGTCATCTAGAGCTGTCGCCATCCCTTATCACCAAGTCGACTTTTACTCTTAAAGCATTCAATGATGCTTTATCTTCCATGGTTGGCACGGTTATCTTGCCCATTGAGGTAGGGGCCCGAACTTTGCATACCTTGTTTCACATCTTGGAAGGGTCCATGGCATACAATGTATTGCTTGGACGGCCTTGGCTTAGGGAGATGAGATGTGTCCCTTCTATACTGCATCAATGTCTGAAGTATGTATATGAGGGACAGGTTCATTGTGTACCTACTGACACTGAACCCTTCAAACATTGCAACTATGTCTCAAATCCTTATGAGATTGTGTTGCCATCCACTCATCTTTTCTTGACCCCATCTACTTCTTCTATACCATCTTCTTCTAAAGCTCCCATTCTCGAGGAGCTACCCATCATATCGCAACCATCTTCCTCTTCCGCTATTCCATCTCATTCACCACTTTCTTCATCTCCTAATCTTCCTTCTTCTTCATCAGTGACCACATGCACATGTGGCCATGACCAATCATCTCTTTCCACGTCATTACCCCCTTCTTCTACACCTTCTTCAACATCACCTATTATTCCTCCATCTTCCCAACCATCACCAGCTGATGTTTCACAAGTCAGTGAAGCATCAACCCAACCAAATCCTTCCAATTCTTCTATCCCACATTCTTCTATTCCATCATCTAGTCCATCTCCCTCCCAAGTCAAGGTCCATCTAACTGATGCAGGTATTGGTGAGTATGCCATCCAAGATGTCCACATCACACCGTTCAATGTGCAAAGAGTTAAAGATTTTGGTCGTCCACATGACCAACATTTATCCATTGGATCGGTTTATAACATGGGTTCTATGCCAAATTCCATTAATTTTGTATATGGGGGAATAGAGTCATCTTCTAGTCCTACCACCATACTAGAACCCAAGCATCCGGTCCCTGCCAATATCGAAAGGATGGAGGGTTTTCCCTCTCGCTATTTCCACAGACATAATTGGCAGCAATTTGGCCTAGGTCGATACGAGCAAGGGGTAACCGAACGCATCGATATGCCATACCGAGACCCACCGAGCGTTTTGGTCCGGGCTACCAACCACTTCCATCCCTTTCTTCTTTTGAACAAGCTTTTCAAAGCATTAATCTTAATTTCGAAGAAGAAATCCTCCACCCCGACGAATCCGAAGATGAAGCCTATGAAGAATTTGACGTCATGTCAAATGGTGATGAATCCGAAGAAGAGTCGGCGCCCATTGTTCCCCTCATCGAACAAGACGAGTTTTATCTCCAATTGTTCCCTCTCCAAGAGGCCATCTTTCGCTTGCTTCTTCCACAAGAACGAGGTGAACCACCCCCTCCGCCACATCCATAAGCCATAATCCAAACCTGTATTATATGTATATACTAAAATAGTGGTTTTCACCACTACCAAAAAAAAAAAAAAAAAAAAAAAAAAAAAAATATCAAAATATATAAAAATACTTTATTGCTTTATGTATGTGTGTAATAGTGGTTTTCACCACTACAAAAAAAAAAAAAACTGAAAAACTATGTTGTTTTGCATTTCGGGTCTTCCGAGGTCTTCACCGGTTTTCCCTTCCATTCCGCCCATCCTTTCTTCCATAAGTCGACAATGAATTTTGAAGACTTATTCACCCCGCTCCATAATCCATATGATCCGGATAAGCCAATCCCGATCAACCCAAACCTGATTGACATGGATCGGATTTCATCTCCTCCATCTATTTCGGAGTTCATCCTTTCCGAGGAATTGTTAAGGGCTTCCGCCAACTACATTCCTCCTTCACCTCCACATTCATCTTCATCTTCTAAGCCAGAGGTCTTCCGGGCAGACATAGACGAGAGCAAGGCACGGGAGCTCGATGACATTTTAGATGACATAAATCCGATCCCTACTCCCCATCGGCTTGAGGAAGGTTCCCACATGTCTATTGAAGAAACTATCGATGTAGACCTTAGTACGGACCAAGATGGCACCCAAATTGTGAAACCGGCTAAAAGTCTATCATCGGAGGAACAAGAGCAAATGATTGCTCTACTCAAGCGGAAGAAGGAGATATTTGCATGGTCTTACAAAGACATGCCGAGGCCTAGACCCTAATTTGGTTGTCCATAACCTCACCTTACAAAAAGATGCTAAACTCGTCAAACAGAAACTTAGGAAAATGCATCCTACCGTGGCCCTCATAGTTAAATCGGAGATTCAAAAACTTTTGGATGTTAAATTTGTCGTCCCGATTGATTATCTTGAGTGGCTTTCTAACATGGTACCCGTTCGCAAGCCTAACGGGGGAATACGTGTTTGCACCGATTTTTGAGATCTAAATAAAGCGTGTCCTAAGGATGACTTTCCTCTTCCAAACATTGATACTCTTGTCGATACTGCGCTGGTCATGAAATGCTTTCGTTCATGGATGGATTTTCAGGATACAACCAATTCGAATAAACCTCGAAGATCAACACAAAACAACATTTACCACACCTTGGGGAACTTTTTGTTACCGGGTGATGCCCTTTGGCCTTAAGAACGCAGGTGCAACCTATCAACGAGCCATGACTTATATTTTCCATGATTATATGCATAAGATTATCGAAGATTATGTGGATGATTTATTGGCAAAATCTAAAACTCGACAAGAGCATTTTGATGTATTGGAAAAAGTTTTTGATAGACTTCTAGAGCATAAAGTAAGGTTGAACCCTAAGAAATGTGTCTTTGGTGTTACCTCGGGCAAACTCCTAGGTTTTATTATCTCTAAACGAGGTATTGAGGTGGACCCAAACAAGGTCAAAGCCATTATGGAAATGTGTCCCCCAACTAATTTGAAGGAGTTGCGTAGTTTGCAAGGAAAGATTAATTCAATCCGTCGCTTTATTGCACAACTTTCCGATAAATGTAGGCCATTTTGCCACCTACTACAAAAGGGGGTACAATTTTCATGGACGAGATGAGTGTCGAAAGCCTTTGATGACATCAAGCGAGTACTTAGCGTCTCCGCCGGTCTTAGCTCCGCCTCGTCCGGGGGTCCCTTTCAATCTTTATATCTCAGCAACGGACTTTGCCTTAGGGACAATGCTTGCACAAAAGAATGAACAAAATCGTGAGCAATCTGTCTATTATATTAGTCGAACATTGGTAAGCTATGAAACCCGATATGCTTATGTGGAAAAGTTGTGCTTAGCGGTGGTTTTTGCCACTAAGAAACTTCGTCATTATATGCTTAGCCATACAACATATGTCATAGCTAGAGAAAACCCTCTGCGTTATATGATGTCTCGCACTTATAATAACACTCGTACCGCTAAATGGATAATGTTGCTTACCGAATTCGATCTTGAATTCATTAGCCAAAAATCTGTTAAAGGTCAAGTTATAGCCGATCAACTTGCGGAAGCTCCACTACCTAGTGATCATCCTTTGATTATTGAGCTCCCAGATGATTCGGTATTTGCTATCACTGAACAAGAAGAGGACATCATTCCGGAGGAAGATGTTGACATCACGCTATTCTTTGATGGCTCTAAGTGCGCGAAAGGTCAAGGTGCTGGAGTTGTGTTTCATACACCTCAAGGGATTCCCATCCCTTTATCATTCAAACTAGACTTCCAATGCACCAATAATACAGCGAGTATGAAGCCTTAATTTTAGGTCTTCAATCAGCCATAGCTATGAGCATTAAGCGTATTCGGATATTTGGGGATTCTCAACTCGTGGTTAAACAAATTACAGGAGAATACCAAGCCAAAGAACCTACCATTAAGCTTTATCATGATGTAGCAATGAAGTTGCTCTCTAAGTTTGATTGGTATGAGATCACTAGTTTGCCTCGTTCGACTAATAGATTTGCGGATGCCATGGCCTCTCTTGGATCATTGATTCCAAAGGACTCCCTTGGAGAGGTACAACCCCTAATCATTTCCACAATCTCTAAGTCTGCAATTGTCCGTGTTGAGTCTAAGGATGAAAAAGATGTTTGCTTTATCCATTCGGATCCATATGAGCCTTGGTCTAGTGAGATAGTAGCCTTCCTCAAGTTTGGAACACTCCCATCTGATTTGTCTCGAACTGCCCGCCGCTGTTTTAAGCAAAAGGCAGCTCGTTTTGTTCTTTTGGGGGATGTGTTGTATAAACGTGGATATGATGGAGTACTCCTCCACTGTCTAGAAGCAAGTGAAACACATAGAGCTATTGTTGAAGCCCATGATGGTACTTGTGGTGGTCATTTTAGTGGAATGGCCATTGCGAAGCGTATTTTACGTATGGGGTATTATTGGCCCACTATGGAACAAGATTGTTGCAAATATGTTAAACAATGTAAAAAGTGTCAAGAACACGCTAATTTAACCCATATACCATCACAAGTTTTACAGACCCATCCAAAGCCTTTGGCCCTTCTCACAATGGGGTCTCGATTTAATTGGCAAGATTTCACCCGCCTCTTCGGGACAACATACTTTCATCATTACGACCATTGAATACTTCACAAAGTGGGTTGAAGCTATTCCTCTAACCAGATATGACAGGTCCTAGAATTGTGGAGTTTATACTTCACCATATCATTTGTCGTTTTGGTATTCCCTCTAAAATTATTTTTGATAACGGCAAGTCTTTTAAGAATAAGGATGTTCGAGCTCTTTGCGAAAAGTATAATATCCAACATAGTTTCTCAACTCCTTACTACCCACAAGCCAATGGACAAGCTGAAGCTTCCAATAAGACCATAATTGCTATTCTTAAGAAACTTGTTAAAGAAAATCATAAAGATTGGCATACACAAATCCCCTTAGCATTATGGGCTTACGGAACAAGCATCGAGAACTCCCATTGGGGCAACGCCATTTTCTTTGGTCTATGGAGCTGAAGCAATCATGCCTCTTGAGCTCGAGATCCCTTCCTTGCGAATTTCTTTGCAGGAATTTATCGATGATGATACTGCTAGACAAGCACGTCTTGATCAACTCACACTCATAGATGAAAAACGAATCAATGCTTTAGAGCATTTGCGAGTTTATCAAGACCGATTGAAACGTGCTTACAATGCCAAAGTTCATCTAAGAGAATTTCAAGTAGGGGATCTTGTCCTTAAAGAGAATCAACAAAACACCAATGCATTGCCGCATCTTCGAGATAAATTCGCGGCTAATTGGTTAGGTCCATATATGGTCACTTGAAAGAGTGGGTAATGGAACTTATAGACTTGCCAGTTTAGAGGGAGAGGAAGAACCCGAACCACTTAATGTTATACACTTGAGGGCATTCTACGCATAGTTTGAATTTTATATGTACATATATACATGGCTTGTACAACAAAAAAAAAAAAAAAAACAAATAAAATAAAAAGAATTTGCATTTCATTGTTAGTTGCATACATCTCATTCAAAAACATTGCATTTCATGTGCATACATCTCATTCAAAACCATAACATTTCATTTTCAGCCATAGTTGCATATCATGTTAGAGACCATTCTATCTTTTGGATATAAAATTTGGTCAAGCAAAAGTCATGTTGCCTTAATCGGGGGCACCTTCATAAAATCCATCAAACCGAATTGTCATTCGTACACCCATTTTCCATTTGCACATATTTACATTGCCAAAATGTTTTCAGTCACTCAGCCATTCCTAGTGTTTTAAGCAAACTTCGAAATGCATGTCAAAGTTCTCTAGGGCCATATCACAAATTACACTAAATAAAATCTTGAGTATTGGGAAATGATTTCAAAAGCGGTCTTGAACCTATCACATTTTCACATCTTAAAAACATCTTGTGTCAAAGAGAGATAACACCATCCTTGGGTTGTGCCTTGAAGTGAAAAGGGTAATCCTCGTTTGTCCTATCATGCAAACATAGTCCATAAAACAGTGGTTCTTACCACTATCACAAGCAATCACAAAATATAAATATAAACAGAGTAGTAAGGATAGGGTAAAATTCTCATCATACTTCGGTTGAGAATCCGATTCCCCAAAGCTCTAAGGAAATGAACATTTTTCACACACCACTGATCCCAAATAAGTTGTAAGGATCGTACTACTTGTCCGATCGGACGGATAGGTAGTCATCCCCAAGGCTTACAAAGGTCAAAAACAACATGGACTATGGAGTTAACCTTCATCGGGGCTATAGACGCTTGATTGGCAGTGGAGTATACTCATTGCGTGGCGACATGTCTCTCCTCAAAAAGAGACCTCTGAATGCTCATACGGACAAACTAGCTTCGGGGTCTTCTCCATAACAGGGTTACCTAATTTATGCAAGATGAGGTTAATGAACACACTTGCACACACACAGGTTTTTGATTGCCTAGAGTCACTACCATGCTTCCGATTTGGTTAATGAACTCGCATGCACACACATTTGGTCCTAGTTGAATTAGGCGAGTGTTAGTAAGTTTGTTTGATACCACTAGCATGTTTGAGTCTTTGTAAAACAGTCTTCCATATCAACCTCCATATCACCCTCCATATCTTCTTCCATATTCATGTCATTCCATACGTCATCCATTCACAAGCCACCAAGTTCGGTGCCCCTGATTAAACAATTATGATAACAGTTCGCTAAATCTAACTATCTAAAAGTATGAGTGCTTCTTAGTGCATATTTCATTTACTTAGTCTCGCATTAATCATCTATAAGTTTGCATTCCATTCCATCACATATGCATCAAAAACATTAAAACATATAAAAACATGCATCACAAAAACATAGGCATTCACACAAAAGAGAGTAAAACACCAAATAAATAAAAGCCATGTATATATATATGTATAAAGGTCAAACTGTACAATGAATGCCAAAAGGCTACAATATACAATAGAGCACCAAGGCTCATAAAGAGTGCATCTAAGCACTAAGCTAACCATCAAAAGAGGTACCCCTCATCAGCCCGAACTACCTCCAACCGGGCTGCCTCCGCTAGTCCCACTGCATCCAATATCTCCCAGTCTTCCTGGGACAATGACCTCCTCATCCCCGGAATGATAGGGGAGAATCGGTGTCGTGCCTCTAACACCCTAAGCTGCAAAACAATAAAACAAAAATTTGTTACAAATTTTTCCGAAAAAAAAAAAAACACATAATAAGTACTTGCTTAAATGAACAAATACCTCAGCTGGCTGCACTGGCGCGTCCGCTCCCATCTCCGCCATAGCTCCCGCGTGCTTCACTCTCCCACACAACCTTTCACTCCACTTCACTCCACTCCCTCAGACGCACTTCTCTTAAGCTCGAACGCACAAATGAGCGAAATTCTCGCTGAAACTATTTAAATAGCTGATTTTGGCGCCCTGAAATGTAGTAGGGCATTTCATGGCGGATTCAGACGCAGTCCTGCGTCTGCAGAGCGCCTAAACACCGACGGGCGTCTCTGCCAACCACAAACGCAGACCGGCGTTTGGTGTCAGTATTGAATAAAGGAACAAAACTTACAAAATTGAAGCTTACCTCCTCCAAATTTCATCAAATTGCATTCATCCATTCTTCTTATCATAATAAAACATTTTGTGAAGGTTACAATGAGTTTTGGACACAAATTTTGTCATTTCGCTCAAAAAGCGCATCATTCATCATTGTTTTACAAATTGGGTTAAAAATATTCAAAACCTTCACAAAATTAACCACATTCATCAATTCTGATCTATCGTCAATTTCATTCTTCTTTCATCATGCATATTTTTGCCAAATCAAATTAAAGTAAACCTCGTATCTAGTGGTATATTCTATCACCTTGGCGATTGCAGCGATTTGAATCCATGCAATTCGGTAAGAGGATTAAACCACCATAAGGACACTTACCATTTATCATCATCAATTATTTCATTGTTTGAAAATTGGAAATCAATTTTGGGTATTCTACTTTTCAAGTGACCTCATACCAAGATTAATTTGCTCAACAGTTGTCATTGATGGCCTAGTTCATGGGGCCTTAAACATGGACAATCTTTCATATCGTCATTATTTTAAGTCTTGCTAGAGATTGTGGCTACCTAGGTTGATTGGTTCCGACCCGAGGAATTATCCATACAATCACTAGGAGCATCTCTGAGTTCTGGACTCTTTCATGCATCTTTCATCTCTGCATATCAATGGCGCCAACAAGGCAATTTCATCAACAGTATGGATTCACACACAGGAGTTGGGGCATCCGTTATCAATTTCTAATTTTCCTATAGTGGAATTCATCTTACATGATCATGGAATTTACAGTTTGGCAAAAATCCCTTTATAACCGTTGGGGCAGAAAACGGTCCATCTTTCACATCACTCATATCGTCTTCAATCATATTCTTTTCCGGTTTGTACACCAACCCCTTTTCTGTTGGGACATAAACAGATGGTGCATGCACCAACCCTTTTTTTCACCGTTGGGGCAAAAACGGTTCATTATCTTCCGAATTTCTTCCAATTGGCTTGTGAGAACCATTCTCGCTCGCCAATTGAGGGGGTAAGCTAAAAAATTTTAAATATTCTTTTATTCTTTGGTCTTCAAAGTTGTGCTTTAGTCTTGAGAGAGAGTTGCGTCTGATCCAACTTTTCAAGTGTCTTAAGTTTTTGTGCTACATTGTGTCTTCACACAAAGCAGCTCAAAAGGGGCATCTGTAGACACCAAAATCCAGCCACTTGTAAGTCATCTATACCTTCCTGCCAGCCACGTGTCAGTCATCCATCCTTCCCACCATTATTTGGCCCAAATCCACACTTTCCCACCATTATTTGGCCCAATTTCACTTTTCCCGCCATTTTTCATCCCCAAATTTATTTAAATTAATATTTATATATATATTTTAATATTTTAATATATTTTAATATATATATAAATAAAGTTTAAGTGATTTAATCCGAGCCGTCCATCCTTCATTTAATCTCATCCGTCCATCCATCTTAATCCGTTTCACAACCTAGATTTATTCTCTACCCTTGGATCCACTTTAATCTTAGCCACACGTTCAAAGTGTCGTTAAAACCCTAAAGTGTGCCCTAAGAGTAGATTATAAATTGAGTCACCTTGATGGCTCAAACCCTATCTATCTCTTCGGCTAAACCTACTTATCTTCCCTATCTAAGTCTGGAGTTGGCTATTGCTGTTAATCCTGAGTCTTCTGAGTCTTCTACGGCCCTAAGTCTGAACTAAACCCTTTCGCCGCATCCATCGCCGCCGCCTGGTCTCGCCGCGTTAACAGGAAAAGGTATAGATTCGTCTAAAGCAAGTAATCTTTCTTTATGTATTAATCTGCTGTTGAATTGCTGCATTCCGTTTATTTTTATTTCATAAATCTAGGGTTTTAGACTGTTTCTGAGGGCTCACACAGTGGAGCCCTCTTATTAGTTTCTAACTCTTTGATAATTTTAATGTGTGAGGGATTCTAGTGGTAGATCTGATTTGTTGATAGCAGTTGCTTAAGCTGGAGTGGTCCGAGCCAAAGGATACAACGAAGCCCACTCATTCTGTTGAGGTTAAGGATACATTCTTCGGAGACGCCACCACATTGTGCCAGCTAGGGTTTCGGAGAACCCTAGCACAAATTGTAACTTTGTATCACGAAAAGGGTTACAGGCCCTGTTGTACTTAAAAGGAGTTTCTAAACTCCATTGATTAATAAAAATCATTCATTTTGTACAACTTTTCTGCATTCCTTTATTGTGATTTCTTTATTTCTGTTTGGCGTTGTATCTTTAATCTACACCAATAATACAAAGTTAAAGGTGTTGTTAATGATGATTGTTGATACACATGCTTGATCAATAATTGCACTTTTGGTAACATAGTGTTTTGTGTTAGTGGTGTAAATGATTGCAATAAATATTTGGTATGTTTAAATATTTTGAAATTATGTGATTATTAATGACATAAACTATGGCAGTCAAGAAAACTAAAATTGTTGTATAGGTACTTGAACCAAGTTTATTGGATAATCCATTGATGATGTGAGTGGCAGTTTCCCTACTTTCGTAAGTATTTCTTTTACATAGGTAAATGTTAGTCAAAAAGTGACTAACTACAGAAAAATAGCTGATGCACCTTTTTGCATATTTTCCAAGAAGACCGAAGTGGCCCATATGCTAAAGATCAAAGAAAAAGCAAAACACCGCAAGAAGGAAAAAGTGTCGCGATATCGCGACATGTTGCATTTTCATGGTCCAAAGCAAAGAGAAAGAGCAAGGAGGAAAAAGTGTCGCGATATCGCGACATGTTGCATTTTCACGGTCCAAAGCAAAGAGAAAGAGCAAGGAGGAAAAAGTGTCGCGATATCGCGACATGTTGCATTTTGTGCTAAGAGCAAAGAGAAAGAGCAAGGAGGTAAAAAGTGTCGCGATATCGTGACATGTTGTATTTTCATGGCTAAGAGCAACAAAAGGGAGCAAGGAGGAAAAGTGTCGCGATATCGCGACATGTTGTATTTTCGTGGCTAAGAGCAACAAAAGGGAGCAAGGAGGAAAAGTGTCACGATATCGCGACATGTTGTATTTTCATGGCTAAGAGCAACAAAAGGGAGCAAGGAGGAAAAGTGTCACGATATCAGTGACATGTTGTATTTTCGTGGCTAAGAGCAAAAAAAGGAAGCAAGGAGGCAAAAGTGTCACGATATCGCGACATGTTGTATTTTTGTGGCTAAGAGCAACAAAAGGGAGCAAGGAGGCAAAAGTGTCGCGATATCGCGACATGTTGTATTTTCATGGCTAAGAGCAACAAAAGGGAGCAAGGAGGCAAAAGTGTCACGATATCGCGACATGTTGCATTTTCGTGGCTAAGAGCAACAAAAGAGAAGCAAGGAGGCAAAAGTGTCGCGATATCGCGACATGTTGCATTTTCGTGGCTAAGAGCAACAAAAGAGAACAAAGAGGTAGAAGTGTCATGATATCGTGACATGTTGCATTTTTGTGGGCAAAAGCAAAGAGAAAGAGCAAGGAAGAGATGAATGTCATGATTTCGTGACATGTCTCATTTTGTGGTGGAAGCGGCAGAAGAGCAAAGTAAGAGACGAATGTCACGATTTCGTGACATGTCTCATTTTCGATGGAGGAGAAAAGAGCAAAGTAAGAGACGAATGTCATGATTTCGTGACATGTCTCATTTTTATGGCTGGAAGCGACAGAAGAGCAAAGCAAGAGACGAATGTCATGATTTCGTGACATGTCTCATTTTCATGGGAGGCGACAAAAGAGCAAAGTAAGAGACGAATGTCATGATTTCATGACATGTCTCATTTTCATGGTTGGAAGCGGTAGAAGAGCAAAACAAGAGACGAATGTCATGATTTCGTGACATGTCTCATTTTTGTGGTTGGAGGCGGCAAAAGAGCAAAGCAAGGAAAGAATGTCACGATTTCGTGACACGCCAGCTGTAAAGGAATAAAATGTATTTTTGGCAATCAAAGGCATGCACTGACACCAAGAAGTGATTTCTGACATGATTATCAGAAATCTAGGATGGAGCAGGCTTGCTAGATGATTGAAAATGTGACAGGCTCGTCTAGAATCTAATCTGCAGAGAAGATATCTAATTCATAGAAGACTTGTGTATTATTAGAAACTATAGATGATTGCTTGTAAAATAGTAAGATGTACTTAGAAAAAGATACTCTTTTAGGGTATATATAGGGGTGAGCGACTCCAAAAAAGGGTCGGCTCTTGGACGTTTACAAGCTTGATGTACATGTACTGGATTACAAGCAATAAAAGATTTCTTCTTCTGGCTTCCGAAACTTCTGTGTGCAAGTGTATGTATCTGGTGTTTTAACTTTTATTCATTCTAAGTTTTATAATGTATCTGTTCTAAAATCTGGACTGTGCACGTATAAATCTTGTTTCTAGAGTTGAACATTAAAAGATATTTACATGCTTTTAGACGAACATCTAAAAGTCACACTCAGGAATTCATGTTTTCTATAAAGAAGATATAAAGAAAACTCTGAAAGTAGTAATCTGCATCATCAATGTTTGTTGTTGTCTAATCTGTACCATGAGAAAAGTTTCTAGCTTAGGCTATATTTCCCTTATCTCTTGTTCCCCTTTTCTCTAAAAAACTCAAAGGAACCAGCCTTCTCTGGAGACTAGACAGATGATCTCAAGCAAGATCTGTCTATTCAATGTTGGCAAAGTCTAAGGCGCAACACTATTAACCGAAGGCAGATTTTGTTCCAACAGTTTTTGGCATGCCCGGTGGGACCAGAAATCCCATAGTATTGTATAAGTTTTGGTGTTTTACCTTAAGAGCCTTTTTGTTTAAAAATCTCAAGAAAAACCACCTGGCGACTCCGTTGCAATTTAGACCATAAAAGAAAGACCTTGTCTAAAAACCTTCCGGTTATATAGCCATATGATAACCAGATCCCGAGCTAGAAACTCTGAAGAACCTATCGAGTTCTTTGAACTACATCTCGAAAGCCTAAAAGCACACCCTGTGCTAGCCGCACGATCAAATCCGCCCGACACCATTAGCACCTCTTTAACACCCATTGTAGGAGCATCTGCAAGCAATCCCATAGCGGTTGTAACTCCTTTAGCAATCATGGCAGCCGCCCCTACCCCAACGCATCTTGTGTGGAATCAAACTGGCCCTTTGAACTTGGGAACACACCACCAAATTCCACAAGCTGCACTAAAAGCATTACCGACCTTTGACGGAACAGGCAAAACAACAGATGAGCATTGTTTAGATGTATCATCGCTAGCATCTATTTACAACATCACTCAGGAAGATGTAATGGTCAGATTTTTGATTATATCTTTGAAAGGAAAGATGCTCTATTGGTACAGAGCGCTTCCCACTGGATCCATTACTTCTTGGGTAGTACTTGTCGGCCGTCTGGTCGATGAATTTAATATACATGCGGATCCTTTCACATTGTTGAATCAATTCACTATCATTGAGAGGCATCCACAAGAAGAAATCCAAGATTTCAACATCAGATTTACTAGAACTCGTGATAGAGTACCGCAAGGCCTAAAACCCATGGAAGAACAAGCTATATGCTATTATTTAAGGGCTTTTGATTCAGATCTTAGTATGATAATAAGGCAATCCCGTGTAACCACTTTTCCTGGGATCTATCTAGAGGCAACAAAGGGCGAAGCTGATCTCATCGCTACAAAAAGATATCCATCAAAGAGTCTATTGCCAATTTTACCAGAGCTTTCCCAAGCATCAATTTCTAAACTGCCTGTACTCCCATCAACGCAGGCCCTCCCAGCTATAGCCGCACCTCCTACATTCCTTGCATTACCAGCTACACCCCTTGCATCAGCTCCCCCCAGTGATCAATACACGACCATAATTGATACAATGAAGACATTGTCAAATGAAATGGCATCCATGAAAAAGAGAGAGGCTGAAAGGAATTTTCTGCCAAGGAGGTTCCCTCAGGTAACGAGAGATGCAACACAATCAAGCAATAGGGGACAAGAGAGACCGAGCATGGTATATACAAATGAGACAGTGGAGGCCGAGGAGCCTCCCACTGATTCTAACTTTTGGTGTACTACATGTAACGATCCACATGGGGAAAGTTCGTGTATGATACACCAACATTATGTACAAAGTATAGCAATTGAAAAGAGTAAAGAAAAAATGAAAGGCCATGTAAATATAATTAGAGAGAAGGACCACAACTTCATGATGCCTACAGTAGAACAGGTTTCAGTTTTGACAAGATCGGGTAAGAAACCACTGCAAGTAGACCCTAAAGAGCTTCAGCCATTGAATGTTTCCCCTGCTCCCAAGGAAGTTCCCAAAGAAACTCCTAAGGGAAGTCTCCCTCAGGAAAGAAAATATCAGTTTCCAGCCAAAATTCAAGGGCAAGAAACACACAAAGAATTTATTCCTCGGGGGAAAATGAAACCCAAGAACAGGCTAGGGAAAGGTTGAGATTCCCCTCGCTGACAAAAAGGCAAAGAACTGAAGCTACCCAGGGATACAAAAATAAATATGAAACTTTTGCCAAAGAAAGAGAAAGGATAGTTGATTCACCTACATTCAGTATAGTAGAGGAAATGAAAAAGACTCCTTCTAAGGCAAGTATGTATGATGCTCTTCAAATCCTAGGTCAAATCGATCTCCTACAGGAATCCCTAAGAACAATGAAAAATGGAGGTGGGACTGCATCATCTTCAAAAATGGTTCTAACGAACTTGACGTCTGCCACTGGTAAGAATAGGCCACCACCCTTTTATTTGTCCCTTCAAATGGAAGGATGGGTTGTCCACAACTGCATGATAGATTCAGGCGCTGCTACCACTGTGATACCCAAAGCAGTATGTGATATTATGGGAATGGAGTACACTAGGAGCAGTGCAGGCGTCCTATAGTTAGATGGTACTCCAGTAAAAATTGTAGGAGTGATAAAGGATATTCCCATACGGCTGCATAAAATGCCTCAGATGACAGTCATACAAGAGGTAGTAGTCGTAGACTTGGAGCCCTATTTTGGTATGTGTCTATCCAGAGAGTTCACAACAAATATAGGAGGATACTTATCCTTAGATTATTCTCATTTGGAGATACCTTTCAAAGGTAGAAGGGTCAAGATTTTTAATGAGAAACCATCTACGTTTCATGTAGAAAATATTGGTGAAACTGACCGTGTAAATATGATGACTGAAGAAACAATAGAAGAAGATCTAATGGAAGAAACATTAGAAGAGCTCCAAGATGAGGATGAGTTTTCTCTATAGAATTTTAATGCCATGATAGAAACAGAAATAGGAAACTATTCTATTGAGAAACCAAAAAGAAAATTGATACCCTCCCTAGAAAAGGATGGTTCTGTGAATCAATTGTGGAAGCTTTTCTTTGATGGGGCTAGGTGCAAGAATGGAGCTGGTGCCGGAATAGTTTTGATTTCTCCCATCGGAGAGGAAAAGGTTTTCTCTTATAGGTTGACTTGGAGTTGCTCCAATAATGCAATAGAATATGAGGCCCTATGCTTAGGGTTAAGAAAGGCTGAGAAATTGGGAATCAAACAGTTACTCATCTATGGAGATTCAGAACTTATTGTGAATCAAGTCACCAAAAAATGTATAAGTAAACAACATTATTTGAAGGCTTACAGGAACAAAGTGTGGGATCTCTTAGAGGCCTTTGAGGCCCTAAATATAAAGTTTATCCCTAGAGAATAGAATACCCATGCAGATTTGTTAGCTTCAGTGGGAGCTAATTTTTGTCCTGTAAGTAATGTTATTCAGAAGTCTAAAACTGTTAGACTTATATACAGGCCTTCAGTGCTTGATAAAAATATTTTTCGGCAAGTTTTTGAAAATGATGAACAGATACTAGATTTCTTAATCCATGAAATGAATTGCTCAACCAACCGGGATCTGCAGGATGAAGAGGAAGAGGATATTATTCAGTTAAAAAACAATCATATTCCTAAGGGTCTCATCACCCTTGAAAGCCTGTTTGATAACAATGATAGAGCAGTTGGCCAAAAAATCAAGGTCGATAAACGAAGATACAAAGATGTAGAGTTGGAGCCAGGCAAAATGATTAAGGTTGGAATCAGTTGTACAGAAGAGGAAGTGAACCAGATCAGAGAATTGTGTAAAAAATTCCCCGACATCATAGCTTGGGTGTATAGTGATCTAAAAGTGTACAATAAAGATGTTATTCAACATACCATAGAATCAGAAGAAGGAGCTAAGCCTTTTAGGCAAAAGCAAAGACCAGTGAATCCGAAGATAGAATCTTTGATGAAACAAGAACTGCTAAAACTCCTTCAAGCTAAAATAGTATACCCTGTTAAACACTCCACCTGGGTGGCAAACTTGGTACCGATCAGGAAGAAAAATGGAGATATCAGATTGTGTGTAGATTTCAGAAATCTGAACAGAGCATCACTCAAAGATCATTACCCGCTACCTCAGATTGACCAAATTCTACACACAGTTGCAGGAGTTATGCAACTCTTACAGTTAGAAGAACAAAGAGAGCAATCATACAATCACAATCAAAGCATATGGCGAGATAATTGAAGGATGGTTCAACAAAAAGACAACTGCCAAAAAATTTAGAGTGGGAGACTTGGTTTTGAAATGGAATGTAAAGAAAGCTAAGCCAGGTAACCATGATAAATTCGATGCTTTCTGGGAGGGACCATTTGAAATTGTTTCAGAGAAACAGTTCAATGCTTTCGAGTTGAAAGATCAAGATGGATTGGTTCTTCCCATCACGGTGAATGCATTTCACCTAAAGTTATATTTCTGTTGAGAAAGCAGAAAAGGAATTATATGTACAGTATAATATAAGTATATTCAGACAATATTTGTAAATATTACCATTTTTTGGCCTTAACAAAAAATTTCAGTCGCAGCCAATCAGAAGTCGACATTTTTTTTGAATAGAGATACTAAGGTATAAAGGGAGTTTTGACGAGGTAATGTTCACTTTTAATCTAAGTGCATTTTCCTGTGTTCTTTGTCTTTCTCTGAAAGATTCTTTTTACAACTGCGTTGTTGACTCCGTTTCCCAATGGATGAAGGCCTGGTTCAAAATTTTTGCAAGCAAAAAATCCCCCGAAAGGCGCCAAGAATGTTAGTCAAAAAGTGACTAACTACAGAAAAATAGTTGATGCACCTTTTTGCATATTTTCCAAGAAGACCGAAGTGGCCCATATGCTAAAGATCAAAGAAAAAGCAAAACACCGCAAGAAGGAAAAAGTGTCGCGATATCGCGACATGTTGCATTTTCATGGTCCAAAGCAAAGAGAAAGAGCAAGGAGGAAAAAGTGTCGCGATATCGCGACATGTTGCATTTTTATGGTCAAAAGCAAAGAGAAAGAGCAAGGAGGAAAAGTGTCGCGATATCGCGACATGTTGCATTTTCCGGGAAAGAGTATTTTTGGCTAAGAGCAAAAAAGGGAGCAAGGAGGAAAAGTGTCGCGATATCGCGACATGTTGTATTTTGGCTAAGAGCAAAAAAAGGGAGCAAGGAGGAAAAGTGTCACGATATCGCGACATGTTGTATTTTTGGCTAAGAGCAACAGAAAGAGCAAGGAGGAAAAGTGTCGCGATATCGCGACATGTTGCATTTTCAGGCTAAGAGCAACAGAAAGAGCAAGGAGGAAAAGTGTCGCGATATCGCGACATGTTGCATTTTGTGGCTAAGAGCAAAAAAAGGGAGCAAGGAGGCAAAAGTGTCGCGATATCGCGACATGTTGTATTTTTATGGCTAAGAGCAACAAAAGGGAGCAAGGAGGCAAAAGTGTCGCGATATCGCGACATGTTGTATTTTCGTGGCTAAGAGCAACAAAAGGGAGCAAGGAGGCAAAAGTGTCGCGATATCGTGACATGTTGCATTTTTGTGGCTAAGAGCAACAAAAGGAAGCAAGGAGGCAAAAGTGTCACGATATCGCGACATGTTGCATTTTTGTGGCTAAGAGCAAAAAAGAGAACAAAGAGGCAAAGTGTCGCGATATGGGAAATGTTGCATTTTGCTAAGAGCAACAAAAGAGAACAAAGAGGAAAAGTGTCACGATATCGTGACATGTTGCATTTTCACAGGTAAAAGCAAAGAGAAAGAGCAAGGAAGAGATGAATGTCACGATTTCGTGACATGTCTCATTTTTGCGGCTGGAAGCGGCAGAAGAGCAAAGTAAGAGACGAATGTCACGATTTCGTGACATGTCTCATTTTGAGGGAGGCAGCAAAAGAGCAAAGTAAGAGACGAATGTCATGATTTCGTGACATGTCTCATTTTCACGTTGAAGCGGTAGAAGAGCAAAGCAAGAGACGAATGTCACGATTTCGTGACATGTCTCATTTTCGCGACGGGAGGCAGAAAAAGAGCAAAGTAAGAGACGAATGTCACGATTTCGTGACATGTCTCATTTTCATGGTTGGAAGCGATAGAAGAGCAAAACAAGAGACGAATGTCATGATTTCATGACATGTCTCATTTTTGCGGTTGGAGGCGGCAAAAGAGCAAAGCAAGGAAAGAATGTCACGATTTCGTGACATGCCAGCTGTAAAGGAATAAAATGTATTTTTGGCAATCAAAGGCATGCACTGACACCAAGAAGTGATTTCTGACATGATTATCAAAAATCTAGGATGGAGCAGGCTTGCCAGATGATTGAAAATGTGACAGGCTCGTCTAGAATCTAATCTACAGAGAAGATATCTAATTCATAGAAGACTTGTTGTGTATTATTAGAAACTGTAGATGATTGCTTGTAAAATAGTAAGATGTACTTAGAAAAAGATACTCTTTTAGGGTATATATAGGGGTGAGCGACTCCAAAAAAAGGTTCGGCTCTTGGACGTTTACAAGCTTGATGTACATGTACTGGATTACAAGCAATAAAATATTTCTTCTTCTAGCTTCCGAAACTTCTGTGTGCAAGTGTATGTATCTGGTGTTTTAACTTTTATTCATTCTAAGTTTTATAATGTATCTGTTCTGAAATCTGGACTGTGCACGTATAAATCTTGTTTCTAGAGTTGAACATTAAAAGATATTTACATGCTTTTAGACGAACATCTAAAAGTCACACTCAGGAATTCGTGTTTTCTATAAAGAAGATATAAAGAAAACTCTGAAAGTAGTAATCTGCATCATCAATGTTTGTTGTTGTCCAATCTGTACCATGAGAAAAGTTTCTAGCTTAGGCTATATTTCCCTTATCTCTTGTTCCCCTTTTCTCTAAAAAACTCAAAGGAACCAGCCTTCTCTGGAGACTAGACAGATGATCTCAAGCAAGATCTGTCTATTCAATGTTGGCAAAGTCTAAGGCGCAACACTATTAACCGAAGGCAGATTTTGTTCCAACAAGTAACTTTATTAAATGCTCTTGCTAACCTGATATGAAATAATTTTATAACAATCATTGCGAGGCTTGATTGTAACACTTTTATGTAGTGCACGATTGCTTGCTTGATTGTAACATTGTCATTGGCATCATACCATTTATTTTAGGGTACGTGTAACCTGTGAGTGCTTGCAGAAAAGGTGCAGAGCTCCTGTGTCCCTTAAAAATTTACATCATCATGTTCAGCTCCTCCTCTACAATCATTGGTTCTAACTTTATGGATGAGGTTGGCTCGTCTACAATCTCATCTGTCTACCCAATAATAAAAAAACACAACTACACACTGCCCTCTGTTTTTTATGAAAGCACTTGATTTCCTTTACTTTCTTTCTTTTTTTATTTATTTTGTATTGAGGATATGATAGATGATGTTCTCCGAAGAGAATTACAGTTGATTCACACAAGGTGACGAATCGAAAAGAATAAGGAAATATATAAGATGAACATCCTAACAAGGGAGAAATATTAGGAGGACAAGGCAGATCATGTTTTTGCTCATGTATTTGCTTTGAACAAGAGACGAAGGTGCTTGTGAATATTCATAACTTTAATATCAAATTTATTAAAGTTAATATAATAAACTAATATCTAATCATAGATTTGGTGAGGTGGTAATGGCGTTATTGAGGTGAGTTGAAGTTGAAAGGTGGGGCGGGGATCCACCATTGGGAATGGAGACCCGCAATCTCAATCATAATTGTCAATGTAAAGATGGAAGTTAGACATTTACAACACTAGTGATACTTAACCACTCATATTTAACATTACTTGTCAATACAAAAATTAAATTTTGACATTCACAACACTGGACCTGTCAGTATTAAAATATTTGATCAGTTTGGTATTAGAATATTTGAGCAATAGATACGGTTGCTTCGTTCTTCTAGGTTTTAGCACCGCATTTAGATGTTGAATCCAAGATTTTAACAGAGATCCGACACATATGGTTTGAAGAAATTAACCTCCAGATGTTCAAAATCACTCATGCGCATAGTGATATAGGGTAAAGCTCCACGATTTTGAGATATAAGGTTTGTGCTCAAATTCACTAAAACTATGTAACAACGAAGGGGATATCTGATTTTAATGAGCGATGTAGAGAAAAATATTTTTACCACTCCCGAAAGTGTTGTCATACCTCAATGAAAGAGAGGAACTAGCGAGCGACGACGGGAGTAAGGGAAAAACAAAATAAACTTCAACCTTCAAATCGCCAAAATGTGATGAAAAGGGCACAAAGCGATTTTGAGAACCAGCGATTTTGGGATTTTGCTAAAAGATGAAATAATAATAGGACAAAATCTATTCATGCCCTAAATCGCTAGACCTTGGATGAAAAACCTTAAATCGCTCTTCACCATGAGCGCTAAGGAGAAAAATGAGGATTAGCGAGTGAAAGGTGGAAATTAGAATAAGACGGTTTCATAGGGGACAAACCACTAAAGGACGAATGCATGTAAGACAAAGTAAATTTCCTTTTAGTGGTAAAGTCTAAAAATGCCGAAGATCGCTATTAAAATCAACAAATCCCGTAATCGCTCAACATGGTGAGCGATAGAGAGAAAAATATACACCGACGAGCGATAAAGGGAAATAGACGAAGTTTTATTTATGCACAAGAAACTTACAGATATTTCACCATTAAAGGCTTACAAACTTTTGCAACTAAATGTAGGATAAAAAAAAACAATGAAGAGTCCAAAGGTGTTGTTTGAATCTATCAGAATTTTGCTCCTCTGTAATTCTCGCTACTAGTGTTTGCTCCAAACTTGCACTACTGTGCACTACTGTGATCTCCCCCTCCGATCTACATATTCTAAAAGCATGACCTATATTTTATAGCCTACAAAAGGGAGTATAAGGATTGCCTTCTGATAGGCTTATCTTTTAACATGCTTAGGGTTTCCGACAGCCGAAGTAGAGTTCCTGACCAATCGTCAAATTGCAACAACTGAAATAAATGCGACGATCAAATTTTTCGCTGTCCATGTTGTCAGATGTTAAATCACTCCTGACAAAATGATCCCTAGATCATTGTCACTAATGTGTTTTCCATAGCTTTGGTGCTTGTTTAGAGTGATAGCGAGATGGGGTTCATATTTAATAATTTTAACACCCTCCTTTAAACCTGATCCTACAAGCCCTTTGACTCCTAACTGCTCATGCAGTCTGCTGAAATCCTCCTCCTTCAAAGGCTTGGTAAAAATATTAGCTATCTTCTCCTTCGATCTGCAAAATTGTAGCTGCACCTTGCCTTACTTCACCAGCTCTTTGATGAAGTGATATCGAATATCTATATGATTCGTCTACCCATGGAACACTGGATCCTTCGATAGTGCAATGGAAAAATTAATGTCATAGAATACTATTGTCATGCCTTGTGGAGGATGATTTAGTTCTCCTAGAACCACTCACAGCAAGACTACCTAGCATGTGATTGAAGTGGTAGTGACATATTCTGCTTCAGCAGTGGACAATGCAACGATCGATTGCTTCTTGGATGCCCATGACACTACACCTGACCCAAGATGAAATGCGTAACCGAAAGTGCTCTTTTGATCATTCGTGCTACCAACCCAGTCACTATAACTATAGCATATCAGCTCCAACTGGTCTTACCTGGCATAGAATATGCCATGGTTCCTCGTCCCATTGACATAGTGCAAGATGTGCTTATCTGCTTGCCAATGTGGATCCTTTGGAATATCTATAAACCAATTGATGATATTGACTCCAAACATCAAATCTGGCTGATTTGCAGTCAAGTACATCAGACTGTGAACTAGCTTCTTGAAAAAAGTTGGATTGATGCTTCTAGATTCCAACTTGCTGAACTTTAATCCCATGGGAACAAGTGTGATGGCATGTTTGTTGTCCTCCATCTTGAACTACTTCAGGACATCCTTCGCATACTTACCCTAAGAAATGAAGATGCCATATGCTGATTGGTCAACTTCAATACCAAGGAAATACTTCATCAGCCCTAAGTTCATCATCTCGAACTCCTTCTTCATGGCTATTCTGAATTGGTCAAACAAGACATTGTTGTTGCCAGTGTAAATCAAATCATCCACATAGAGATAGATGATTATGAGCTCCCCTTCTTCATTTGTCTTCAGGTACAGGGTATGCTCATATGGGTATTTCACAAACCCATTTTGCTAAAAATAGCCATCAATTTGGTTGTACCATGTCCTAGGCACCTACTTCAACCCATACAGGGCCTTCTTCAGCTTGAGGACCTTGCCCTCCTATCCTTCGATATTGTAATCGAGTGGATGGTCTATGTAGACCTCTTCCTCTAAAACATCATTGAGGAATGCTGACTTGACGTCCATCTGAAACACCTTCCAACCCTACTGGACTACCAATACCAGGATCATCCTGACTATGTCAAGTCAGGCTATGGGGGTATACACTTCATGTTAGTCGATCCCTGAATTCTACTTGTAGCCCTTCACCACCAATATAGCCTTGTGCCTGTCCACTTCACCTTGGGAATTAAACTTGGTCTTGTACACCCATTTGACCCCAATGGTCTTCTTCCCTACTGGGAGATCTGCTATCTACCACATATCATTCTTATCAATGGCTTCAATATCTTCATCCATCGCCTTTACCCATTTTTGATTTTGACTTGCCTCTTAAAACTCAACTGGATCACACTCAGTAAAGAAGGTGAAGTCAAAATATTCTTCATCTTCATGATGACAGGTTTCCTCGTAGATGTATTGCAAGCTCCTCGTATTCACTAGAGTCAAATTTTGAATCTTGCTTGTAATTATAGGTGACCAGGATGGTGAGGCTGTGCTACTACTGGCACTGCTGCTACTACTGCTGGAGGCTATAGGTGGGTACAGATGGTTCTTCTCCAAGTCAAAAACATCAATAATTACTGGCTCAGGCTGGCTAGTGTTGGACTTCTAGTTCTAGGATTCATCTTCTAGGAACTTCACATTGTGGCTGATGACAAGCTTCTTCATCAGAGGATTGTACAGCCGATATGCCTTTGCTTCCTCGCTGTATCCTATGAAGATACACTTCTCTGCTCTATCATAAAACTTCTTCCTCTTATCTTCTAGAACATGTGCATATGCAATGCACCCGAACACACACAAATGAGCCACACATGGATTCACATCACTCTAGGCCTCCTGAGGAATCTTGTCCATGACGCTTTTTGTGGGACACCTTTATAGCAGATAAACTACACAGGTCATAGCCTCTACCCAGAATTCATGTGGTAATCCTTTTGCCTTCATCATGTTGCGTGCCATCTCCATGATGGTTCTGTTCTTTCTCTCAGCTATGCTGATCTACTGTGCCATGTATCTGGTAGATATTTGCCTTCAAATTCCATTCGCTTTGTAAAATTTCTAGAATTTGTTGGAGATGTATTCACCTCCACCATCCATTCTTAGGGTTTTGACCTCGTAGTAACTATATTTCTCCACCAGATCCTTGATCTCCTTGAACTTGCCAAAAGCTTCTAACTTCTGCTTAATGGCATAGATCCAGGTATTTCGATTGAAATCATCAATGAAGGTCAAAAAGTACTTGTTGCTGATAAATGTGGTGGTATACATCGAACCACAAATCTATGAGTACACCAGCTCCAATGGCTATGATGTTCTCTAGGACTAACCAGAAGGGAACAAATCCTTATGTTGCTTGCCTACTAAGCAGCCTTCAAAAATATTATTAGGCTGCTCAATAAGGGGTAAACACTTCACCATCTGCTTCTTGTGCAACATATTCAGGCCACTAAAAATTAGGTGACCAAATCTGAGATGCCACAGCCAGGTAGCATCCTTCATGAATGCATTCAAGGACATCAGAGACTCACTATGAATCTATAGTGGAAACATCTTGTTCTTCATCATGGACACTATTGCGATTTGTCCATGTGATTTATCTCTAATAGTGTAGGTTCTGTCTTTGAACTGAATAGTGTGTCCCTTCTGCATGTGCTATCCCACACTTAGCAGGTTGTGTTTCAACCCAGGCACATAGTATACATCATAGATTTGCTTTCGTTCATTGTGCCTAGTGTGAATGAGGATCTTGCCTTTCCCCATCACAGTAACCTTGTTGTTGTTCCCCATATTCACCTCAGACTGGACCATTTCATCCAATTGGAAGAACGTCTCTTTTTTCCTTGTCATGTGATTGCTGCACCCATTGTCCAAATACCATATGTTCTTCTGGCTCTCCTCCTCAATGTTGCAAGCCAACAACACGTTTCCTCCTACCATATTTTTTATTTCATCCATGTAATGGGCTTGCTGCTGGTTCTCCTTGGCCATCCACTTTCTACACTGTGAGATATAATGGCCGTATTTCTTGCAATAATAACATTGGAACTTGGACATGTCATTTTTTTGGCCAAATCCACCTTGTTGGTTCTTCGGTATGCCTCTTCCACATTTTTTATGGAAATTGCAATTGGTCTCTCCCTCACCAGGGTTTAACTATCCTCCTTTTCCTTTCCCATGTTTGCCTCTGCCTCTTCCTCCTTGAGAAATAGAGGCACCATGGTGGAAATCTTGTTTGCCACTATCCTGAATGAGACTTATGCATTAAAAGCATGCTCCAAAGAGGACTAATATGAATGAATCAGCCTCTGCTCATGTGTCTACAATGAACCCATGAGTTCATCCATCGATATGGTCATTAGATCCCTCGACTCCTCGATTGCTATGACAATGGAGTCAAATTTTATAAGAAAGCTTCTAAGAATCTTCTCCATGATTATCTAGCTTTGCATGATTTCTCCATTCAACCACATCTGGTTGATTACATCGGTCATCCGAGTGAAGACGTCATCCATGGAATCTATCTCGCTCATCTGTAGGTTCTCGAACTCCCTCCTTAGCATCTGTAGTTTCATAAGCTTGACCTTGTTGGTTCCCTGATACGAGCTGCCCAAAATATCCCAAGATTGCTTTACCTTGGTGGTCGATGCGATCCATAGGAATATGGTCTCTTCAATCACTTGCATGATGTAAAATAGGACCTTTTGGTCCTTCTTGGTGTTCTTCTTCAATAGGTCCCTACCAGCTTAGGAGAGGGCGGCTAATGTTGCTACATCCATCGGTTCAGGGTAGCCATTCTCAACTAGGTCTCATAGCTCCTAATATCTGAATACGATCTTCATTTGTATGCTCTAGTAGTTGTAGTTCTTGCCATTGAACCATGGGATCTACAACTGCAAGTTGTTGTTGTCGGAATCCCTGCTTCAAAACTCCACAAGATGACAAGTTGGCTCTGATACCACTTTAAAGAAATTAACCTCCAGATGCTCGAAATCACTCACATGCATAGTGATATTAGGTAAATCTCCACGATTTTGAGATATAAGGTTTGTGCTCAAATTCACTTTGAATCTTCCACTAGAACCACATCTTCAACCATACTCACTTGGGTGGAAGTATAATGGTTGTACATCACAAATTACACATACTTGCACAATATCCTTTAATTTCAGTCCAAATTAAGTTCAATAGTGACTTATTATGTGTTAATCAGTATGGGGAATATATTTGTACTTATGTGACTTGAAACATGTTTTGATTCTATGATAATCTATATGATTGTGTGATTGTGGTTGATGTACAAGTCTAGTTGTAATCCCTTGTATTGTATGTCATGATTTGAGGTAAAATTTTGATTAACTTATTCAATTTTATATAATCAACAATTTATGAATGGAATTAGATTGAAAGTATCATGACCCTCCCTTAGTAGAATTTTTATATGGATGGATTTATATTTTATTGTGTTGTTTTGTTGATGGATATACTGACTATTTCGTGATGAGTTATGTAAAAAATATACTTTTTATGGAAAATGTAATGTATTTTACTATTAGAATTATTTATTATTCCATGTGTTAGTTTATGTAAGACATGATTTACAAAAATGATATTTTGGTATCATTTAATTTTTATAGGGTACTTGAAACTTATTTGGTACTTATATTATTAACTCTCGTTAACCTTTTACTGCATATCTTAACTTGGACTTATTGGACTAATATCTTACCTTCTGATTGCTCAGGATGAGAAGACTTTGATGAAGGATAAATGTCATTGGTATATATTTGCATGATATCCATGGGAAAATAAGGGAAATGATAGGATGATGTAGTCATCAACACCGAAGAAAAATGAATAAATGGTCTCTTCACATAGTTGCATAACATGATCTACATGAAAGGAATGAATTAAATTTTTCTTGATATTGTTTTTTGAATGCAAAAAATCATTAGAAATGAATGTAGTAGATAATATTTTTTTCAGATAAATTATTTTTAAAATGGAGTAAAATTTTGCAAAAAAAATCAAGGGGATTGATTTTATTATTTTTCTTCTAGTGATAATATATACATATGCATATAGATCTTGTCCATAAGTTGGCACAATTATGGAAAGATTATTGTTGATGTTGTTGGGTTTTGGTAATGATCTAAGCTCATCCATTGATATTGGTTTTAATATTTGTTATCTTTTGTGAATGTTGGTAAGACATTATTTATGTTGAAAGACCTTCAAATGAGACTAAGATTTTTGGTATTTTGATTTTTAAACTAATATTTCAATATAAATATTGAGCTATTGAGTCATTTTATTAAAGGAAAAGAAATATTTAAATTCCAACCGATATGTGGATGGGAACCATAAAGAGTCAATCTAAATATTGGACTAAGAGAATTGTTAGAGACTCAATATGTTCTAATCTCACTCTCAACCCAAATCAAACTCAAATCAACTCATAGAAGCATAAAGAGAATTTTTAGAGACTCACTATGTTATAAAGTCACTCTCAAACCAAATCAATCTTAACTCAACTCATATCAAATTAACTCAACCAATCATCACAAAGAACAACTCTTTCTCACACAACCCTAGTCCAAGTATGTATCAACCAAGTCAATTTTTTCCAACAATGCTCAACCACAAATATTACATAACAATGATACTCATGTTATTTTCTAACTCAAGTTATTTCACAACCAATGGGCTTCAACAACTATGCTTATCAAACAAGTTTTAGACAGAACTCTCAATTTAGAAAACCTTGAAGCGTTAAACCAACCACTTTTGAAAAGGAAACCACAAACAATCCTTTTCCCTCCAATGATATTTCAAAAATGAACCACCATAAAAAATCAATAGAAGAATGTGCCCATACCTTTTATGAAGATAAAAAAACCTCTTTGTAAATCTGCCATAATCACAAAATTCTTTTACTAATCTTCACAAGGGTTAGTAGATCACAAAATAATCAACATTACTCCACTTTTCAATAATCATCAGCAAGGCCTTTAATTGCACAACTTCCTTATCTCTCCTAAAACCACTTGTACCATAAAATAAAATAAATCAAAACGTTGCATAACCTTTTCACTACCAAAACCACTTATACCATAAAATAAAATAAATCACAATATTGCATACCTTGTCACCTCATGAAAGAATTAATCCTCTTGAAAAAGAACAAGACAAATATGCTCCCTTTCTGAAATAAATTGAAACCTGTATATATATATATATATATATATATATATATATATATATATATATATGTATATATATATATATATATATATATATGTATGTATATATATATATATATATATATATATATGTATATATATATATATATATATATATATATATATATGTATATATATATGTATATATATATATATATATATGTATGTATGTATGTATATGCCAACCTCCATTAATTGCACATAGGTCAGCCCTCCATTAATTTAAACTTAAACTTTAAACTTTAATATCTTCATCATCGGAGGTCCTTTTTCGATGATTCCACCTTGGATTTTAATAAAAGCCCTTTCCACATAAGCCCACCATGGTTTTAAATAAAACCTTTTATTTTGCCTACCTTGGTTTTCATAAAAATCCTGTAAATAGACATGCTTTCCAAAATATCATAAATGCTTATTTATGAAATATTTTGACCACCAAAACCAAATGTGATCCATGTGACATCAATGATCCATGTGATATCAATGACAACATAAAATACCTAAAATTAACTCAAATTTCCAATAGGAAATAATACATTTCTACATTTGATTAGGGTAATTTGGAATTATTAATTACTAAAATTCTTGTGGGATGTTGGATGTAGGTTAGAAATCCAAAGTTATATTATTTTTTTGATAGAGGATTGTGTGTTTTGGTATTTGTGTCAGCCATTGAATAGAAATATACTAAAAATATAGAATGTGATAATTTTTATATGTTTTAGTTATAGATGATTTACAGTATTAAGTTTATTATTTATTTTAAAGAAAATATTGATTCTAAGAATGGTTATTGTATAAGGAATAATTAAAATAGTAAGTTGATTTGATATCAATATGTGTCACATTGTAACCAAATAGTTTTGGAAGGAATCAATCTTCTATAGAAATGAGATTTCTTGGGAGTTTAGTCTATATTTGATATTAAGAATAATGATGACCTTATGTTGGAGAGAAAAAGTCATTATGGGATGTCCCTAACATAAGAGTTTGTAATTAGGCAGTATGTGTTAAGTATAATCTTGTTCTTTGTACTGACATAAGATAAAATAAATTCTTATGCTAAATAGAATGGGCACCATGGTGTGTCTTGTTCTTAATTGTTTGGTCCATTTGTACTTGGGATTTACATAACTAACTCTTGTTGTAAAGACATAAGTAATGGAGAGATCCTTATTATAAAGGAAGGAACATTATGGATTGCTCCTTCAATGTAAGAAACCAAACTTCTATCGAGATTAATAAAAGAAAAGGATTTGAGGCTGGGTTTTTCCTTCAGGTTTCCCAAGATAAATATGATGTTGTGAGATTATGTATGTGGTATTTGTTTTTATGGTTTCACTATGAATAAATTAATAATTATATTTATATAATCTCATTTAAATTTGGATTTTTTTTGGATTCTTATATTTCATGGTTATGCACCAATTATTTTTATATGAACTTCATGAATTAGTTACATGTCTTGATTTATCATATTTTTCAAAACATTCAATATAGTATGTGCTTAGTTATCATTAATGATGTGAATGTATAAACTCTTAAGGACCAAACATTATCATAGCATCCATAATTATTATTTTATGAATATAATAAGAAGAACAAGGTTAGTGCTTGTCTTTCCGAAAAAATACATTAAGAAGAATCCTTGTTGTATTTATCAAAGAAAGAGAATCACACACTTAGAATACTCCTATCTATGGCAATGTGAGAATACTCTCAATGGATGGACTAACTCATAGAATTATGATATGGATAGTCAAAATCCTATATGCTTAATACTCTTACAATGATGGACTTGTGTAAGCAGTAGTGCTTACTTACATAGATGGACTTGTGTAAGGAGTAGTGCTTGCTTACGTAGATGTACTTACGTAAGGAGTAGTGCTTACTTAAATAGATGGAATTGTAAGGAGTAGTTCTTAGCAAGCCACAAGATAGCTCATTGAAAAGTGAGAGGGATAGCTTGAGTTCACCTAGTACACTTACAATATGGGATTATGTAAGATGTAAATATGGGTAAACTAAAAGGTGGATCTAAGTGAGAGGAGTCATACATGAATTCGTGATGAACAAACAAATTAGATGGATTTAATTCTTATAGGCTTAGAATCTCTAAAAAAATAGGTGAAGGTTTTGGGTAGTGATATTTGGTATAATAACGTGGTTCATAGGGATACACGTTTCCTACATAAAATTTTATGGTGGTGTGTATGAAATACATACCCACATAAGATTTATACCCTAAATGAATATTTTAATTGTCGAAAGTAAACCCCATCTATATAGTTAAGATAACTAGGTATAAAGTTAATAGTAAGGGAAGCAATTCAAATATGTAATTGTGAACTAATCCATATTATCTCTCCTTTGTGTGTCCAGGGTAATGACACAAAATAGGAGAGAGAATGTTTCCTCATCAGTGATGCAGACACGACAAACTCATATAGAGATCATAACGATAGATGTAGGCATGGACAATCCTAGTAATGAGAGGGAAGATCTTGCTACAACAAATGCCTTGATTCATGAACATAAGAAAACACAGAAGCAATTGTTAGAAGTTGTTATGAATTGAGATTCATAGGATAAGAACTCTAGAGTGGTACAAGTTAATAAACCTCTTTTGGAGGTACAATAGGCCAAAATTTGACTTGAGGTAGAATTGAGTAAAGATATGAAGCATTTAAAATCTTCCAAGTTCAAGGGTAAGGAAGATGGTGATGTAGCTGAAGCTTCGCCAAAGGAGATAGAAATTTTTTGCAATATGAATAATTATTCTACTAGGAAATAAACATCATATGCCACTCTATATTTATAGGATGTTGGTTTGGATTGATGGGAAATATTTAGTGGGGAATGAGAAATTGAGGCTAAAATTTGATCTAAAATATGAAGACTTCATGATAGTCTTTAAATAAAGGTTCCTCACATAACACTTTTATACTAATAAATTTGAATAATTCACCAATATTAGATAGGAAAATAATATGGTGGAAGCATACTACCAAATTTTTGTCAAGCTATTGAAGTATATGCCCGCATACAATGAGAATATAAAGATATATAAGTTCATAATAAGAGTTGATACCAGGGTAGGATATGAAGTGAACATGAGAAAACCTAGTACTATATATAAAGCCTATGACATGGATAGGAAAGTTGAGACCAATATTAAGCCCTAATTTTATTATAAAGGGGCTTTTGAGAAGGACAAATAGGCTATCAATAAAATGTGTAGTGTAGAATTTATAAAGTGGGAAGCAGAACAAGCAAATAAGAGCTCCTCTAAATAGGCTAGAGATAATGACAATAAGCAGGGAAATTTTAGGAGAAGGTTCTAAGAAAAGAACCATAATCATAACAATCACTACAACGGTAATAACAAACCACCACCAAGGTAGCCTAATCCCCCATTAGAAATGAAACCAAAAGAAGAATAGAAGTAGAAAATACATCCAAGGCCCAAGATAGGATGTTTTGAATGTAGTGGACTAGATTATAAAAATAATTTCTCACTCTAAGTAGGACCAAGTTCAAAAGGGAAAGAACAAGTATATAAAAAATTTGCATAGAAGGAACTTGCACACAATATTTATGCAGTGACAAGGAGTCAAAATCTAGAAGGGTAAGCCACTCCTCTACTAATAAAGGGTAATATATTAGGTAGAAATATTAAAACCTTGATTGATAGTGGTGCTACTGATAGTTTTTTTTCCACTATCTTAATTAAATATATACCAAAAAGGCTAGGAATCTTGGCACACAGATGGAATATCGAGTATGGTTCAGGATAAACCTACTTTGTAAATTAGTGCTATCCTATGGGAATAATTATATTACCTAGTGGTAAAACCATTGGATACCTGTATGTAGCAACATTACATGCTTTTGATGTAGTCCTAGGAATGAATTGGTTATAAGCATATAAGGTTGTGATCAATTTTTAGGAGATATGGATTGAGTACAAGGATATGGTAGGAAAGCACAAAGGGTGTATAGTTTGTAGGGGTCATTTCAATCCCAAATCATATTGGAAATGAAACTTAAGAAAAACATAAAAAATGGAGGAACATTTTATATGGTTAAGATAAATGAGATTGAAAAAGAAAATAAGGAAGGGATGTTTGTGAAACACCTAGCACTTTAGGATTTTAAGGATGTATTTCTAGAGGATTTACCTGGATTACCATCTAAACATGAATTTGATTTTACAATTGAGCTTCAACCTGGAATAGAGCCTATACATAGGGCTCCTTATAGAATGAACCCCATTGAGATGCAAGAACTAAAAGTAAAATTGCAATAATTACTAGAAAAGAAGTGAATTAGATCAAGTGTATCACCATGGGATGCACATGTTCTATTTGTTAAGAAAAATTATGGTTCTTTACAATTGTGCATAGATTATAGAATGTTGAATAAGGCAACTATTAAGAACAAGTATCCTCTACCTAAAATTAAGGATCTCTTTGATCTACTGAGGGATACCACTATTTTCTAAAAGGTCGATCTGAAATTCAGATATCATCAATTGAGGATCCAAAAAGAGGATACTCATAAGACAACCTTTAAAAATTGTTATGAACATTATGAGTTTCCTGTTCTACCTTTTGGTTTAAAAAATGCTCCAATAGAATTTATGAATTTGATGAATAGTATTTTTAGGAAGTAGTTGAATGGATTTGTTCTTGTGTTATTGGATGATATTTTGATATATTCTTAGAATAAGATAGAGCATGACAAACACCTTAGGATAATGTTGGAGCTACTGAGAAAGTATCAATTATACGAAAAAATTTCCAAGTGTAAATTTTTTGTGCTAAAAGTGCAATACTTAAAGCATATTATATCAGCAAAAGGGATCGTGATGGATCCTAAGAAAATAGAAGTTATACTAAATTGGGCACAAACCAAAAATGTGATAGAAGTCTAGAGTTTCATGGGTTAGTTGGATACGATAGACATTATGTGAAGGATTATGCCCATAGTATGGAATCCACTCATGGGCAATGTGGAGTACGTGTTGTCTTATAGTTTTTTTTTGAATATGGAACTCAAGTTAGTATTCAGTAGTGATAATATTAACTTCGAGATGTTCATTATTAAAAAAATGGTGTCAAAAATTAGCCAAACAAAAGGGTATCCTCCAAAATCATATAGTGAGGACCACTCATCTAGGTTCAGATACAGTGTTTATGGGGAGATATTACACCCTTGTTTTGGCCTTCAACTGGAGATGTAGTCAATATGAATGCTTGAAAGAAAATTTTCAGCGAACATCATCGATATATTGTTCACACGTGCGGTAGTGTGCCATGTGGGGGAATCAAAGTGGAGAATGTTAAATTGCCATAAAAAAATAGAAACGATTAGTTTGAATGCTGCAAAAATAAGTGGCTCCTACTTTCCTTTATCATGCACAAAAAACTACCAAAATTAATAGCTAATCTAATCAAACATAATCAATTACAAAAACAACCACCACTGATGTGATATGTTTACACAACTAATTAAATAAAACCATATCATACTTCAAGCTAAATTGTCATTGGGATCAAGTTGTTGGAATTGGAATATACATTGTACACCATTACAAAGTTAAAGGATTTAATATTAAATTACTTGATCACTTGCGGATACATGGTGCACTTAATGACCATACTTGATTAAAATTCCTTGGTGGATATATTATCCTGCATAGATATTGGAAATAGCAAAGAAAATATTACAAGTAAGAAGATGCATTATTGGAAAAAACGTTACAAAACCTAGTGATGGGAAGAGGAACCAACAAGGGGAAACAAAAATGAGGAGCCAATGTTGGAAATGTTAAATATCCAATCACATGCACAAAATAGGGGCTAGAAATTTGGGAATAGGGAGGCATGAAGAGGGATTGGAAGGCTCTCAAGCTATTGCAAATTATATTTATTCTCACCTTGTATGCAACCAAAGAAGGTTTTGAATACATGTTTTATTGCATATTTTTCCCTACATGTATTGAGTTCATTTGATTATGTTTTATGTATGGATATGGTAGCATCATTTAATGTTTTTAATACATGATTGTTTTCCTCAAACACTTGCACTTAACCAGATTTAGTTTGTGTGGATGCAGGTCTAACCTGGTTTTGTTTTAGTGTTAATAATCTTATATTTTTCTATATAATAGGAGGAATTAATTTACAGTAGCTCTCATTGGTCGCTTTTTCACACTTGATTTCTTATTATTTTAGATTTTTTATTTTTTCTAACCCTATATTTTGTCATTTTTTTCATTTATTTTCTTTAAGTTCCATCAAGCACTCAAAGCCCTAAAATGTTACATCATTTTGCACTAAAATCAATAATGGGGGTTTTGAAGTAATTAGAGCATCCAAATAATTTTGTTTCTTAAGGCTAACTTGTTAAATTATTTGGACACATTTAATTAAGGCATTTTTATGGGGAGCCAAAACACTCACGCCAAATCTATGTTCTCATTCATCAAATTGGGAAAATATTACAATGATGGCAGCAGTCTGCCAAATAAATTCCTTTATCCCGAAAGATAGTTTCTATTACATCTTTCGCCTTGGAAGAAAAACAGCCCAAATAGGTCCATAATGGCCCTCGTGCCTTTCAACTCTGTCTCACAATTTTCTGACCCTTGTGCATGCCTTCGCTTCCCCTTTCAAAATATCTGGCATGATTCTCTGTTTCCCTTTTCTGATCCTTCATTTCATTTTCCATACCTCTTTGTTGTCTTGGCTTCCAAAACATTTGCCTCTTCGACTCTTGATCTTCGTCTGCTTTCATTGCACCTTGGTGCCATGTGCTTGTCCAGTGCTGTCATTGTAGACTCTGTCCACCTGTCAATCCATGATGATTTTTGAGATACCCATCACCCAAAAATTTCTTCTATAATGGCCCTTGTAACCATCTGCCTTTCCTTTCCTTTTGTTTGGTCACAAAAATGCGACATGTCGTGATATTGTGACATTTTTTCTTTACTGCCTTCCTATTCCTCTTCGAGTCGCAAAAATGCGACATGTCACGATATCATGACACTTTTGCTTTTCTGGAATTCCTACCCTTTGCGAGTCATGAAAATGTGACATGTCGTGATATCATGACACTTTTTCTTTTTGGCCTTCCTACCCCTTGTGAGTCCTAAAAATGCGACATATCGTGATATCACGACACTTTTTCTCTCCTGCACCTCCTCTCGCCTTTTGGCCATGATAATGCGACATGTCGTGATATCGTGAAACTTTTTCTCTCCTACGCCTTACCTCGCCTTTTGGTCATAAAAATGCGACATGTCACGATATCACGACACTTTTTCTCCTTTGTGCTTTCTTTCATCCTTTGGTCACGAAAATGCAACATGTCACGATATCGCGACATATTTCCTCTGTGCTTTCTCTCGTCCTCTGGTTGTAAAAATGTGACATGTTGCAATATCACAACATTTTTCTCTCTTGAGCCTTCTCTCAGCTTTTGGTCGCGATAATGTGACATGTCGCGATATTGCGACATCTTTCCTTGCTACCTCCTCCTCACCTCTCGAGTCGTGAAATCAAGACATGTCGCGATATTGTGACATCTTGGCTCCTTTCTTTCTCTCTCTATCTCGGGTCATGAAATCATGACATGTCATAATATCATGATAGTTTCCTTCCTTGCTTTTTTTCTGCTCCTTCAGTCACGATTTCATGACATGTCGCAAAATCGCGACATTTTCTCCTCTAGCCTTTCTTGTCTTCTTTTAGTCGGGATTTTGCGACATGTCATGAAATCATGACATTTTTGCTCTACGCCTCTCCTGTCTCCTTTCTATCGTGATTTCATGACATGTCATGGAATCATGACATTTTTGCTCCACGTCTTCTCTCTCCTTCCTGAGCCGCGAAGACACAACATGTCACGATATTGTGACACTTTTCTCTATCATGATATTGTGACATTGAGGCAAACACTTAGAATTTTTTTTGTTGATGTAAGATTGCTCTGCTACCACTGGATGCTCCTGCATCAGACAACCGGGGTGGATTGAGAAGTGTCCTTCACTTCTATACTGTTGGAGGAAGACCCAGGTGGTTGACCTCTATTTTTGACAACCAAGTTGCATATTCGATAGGCATGCCCTTCCACTTGACCAAATATTTAGAATACTGCCTATTCCTAGTACTTCTTCCTGCTCGAGTGTCTAGTATTTCCTTGATCTCACCTATTTCTAGAGTAGATGTTGGAATACTCCATAATTTTACACTTGGTTTCTCACTACTGCCTCTTTCATGATATTCTACCAAATCTACAATTTTGAAAATAGGTGATATGTTAAGGCCACTAGGAAATTCTAATTTATATGCATTGCCTGAATTCCAATTTCCTAGAATTCGACATGGTCCAAACTTCGTCATCTTCAGCTTATTTTAGGTTTTAGAAAGAAATATTTCTTTTCTTAGATGGACCATGACCTCATCTCCCATAGTGAATTCCTTGAATCGTCGCTTCTGGTCTGCACTTGTCTTATATTGGTTATTCATAGTAGTAATGTGCTTCTTTACTTCTTCATGCATGCTTTTTAGATGCTCTATAAAGTACTTAGCCTCGAAACTGCACCTTTCCCCTGTATCCATCTTCCTCAACTCAGAAGCATTCCTTGGACTGCTCCCATACACTATCTGGAATGGAGATTTGTTAGTACTCCTGTTGACAGAATTGTTATATGCAAATTCTGCCTGTGGCAAAACCAAATCCCATCCTATGGGCTTATCCCCTATCAAGCATATCAATAGGTTTCCTAGACTTCTATTCAACACCTCTGTTTGGCCATCAGTCTACGGATGGTATGCAGAACTGAATTTCAAATTTGTCTTCAGCTTCTTCCACAAAGTCCTCCAGAAATACCCCACAAAATTGGTATCTCTGTTAGAAATGATACTCTTTGGTAGACCATGAAGTCATACCACCTCTTTGAAAAATAACCCTACAATGTGAACTGTGTCACTAGTTTTTTGGCAGGGAATAAAATGTGCCATCTTGGAAAACCTATCAACTACCACAAATATGGAGTCATTTCCTCGTTGTGTCCTTGGTAGACCAAGAACGAAATCCATGCTGACATCCTCCCATGGTATCTTTGGTACAGGTAATGGCTGATATAATCTAGTGTTCTGGTGAACACATTTCACCCTCTGGCATACTCTACAGCTTTGCACAAACTTATTCACATCTTGCTGCAGTTGCGACCAATAGTAGTTCTCACTAACTAGGGCAATGGTCTTATCTTGACTAAAATGTCCGGCCAGCCCTCCACTGTGTTTCTCCTTGACCAGATTTTCCCTCATTGAACTCCTTGGGATGCATAATTGACTTCCTCTAAACAAAATTCCATATTGGATCAGAAATTCCAACCACTTGGTCCTATCCAAAGTGACAGGTGCCAAGAAAGCCTTCCAGGCTTCTACAAAATCAGGATCTTCAGGGTACAAACCCTTCAGTTCATCAAATCCTACCACTTCCACCTTCATTTTTTTCAACAAACACTGCCTTCTACTTAAGGCATCTGCAACTCTGTTTGACCTTCCACTCTTGTGCTTCAACACAAAGGTATAAATCTATAGAAACTCAACCCACTTTAGGTGCCTCTAATTTAGCTTCCCTTGGCTATTAATATACTGTAAGGCCTAATGATCAGTAAATAGAACAAACTCTTTTGGCAACAGGTAATGTCGCCACTTCTTTAGAGCCTAAACCATAGCATAAAACTCTTGATCATAAATTGAATACTTCTTCCTAGCATCATTGAGTTTCTCACTAAAGTAAGCAATAGGTTTACCTTCTTGACTCAAAACAGCTCCTATGGCACTGCCACTAGCATCAAAATCTACTTGAAATACCTTATTAAAATTTGGAAGTGCCAAAACAAGTTGCTCTGTAACCTTCTTTTTCAATAGATCAAAGCTCTTATCTACTCCTAAGGTCCACTTAAATTCTTTCTTATCCCCTCTCATTGTTTCTGTAAGGGGTGCACAAATACTGCTAAAATTCCTAATGAATTTCCTATAAAAACTTGCTAGACCATGAAATGATCTTACCTCAGTCGTGCTTCTCGGAGTAGGCCATTCAATGATAGCTCTGACTTTTTTTGGGTCCATTTTTAGACCTTCGACTGAGATGACAAATCCTAGGTATACTAACTCCTTCTTCACAAAATTACACTTCTTCAGATTAATTAACAACTGCTCCTCCCGCAGCTTCTCAAAAACTCTTCTGATATGCATCAGATGTTCATCCAGGGTTCTGCTAAATATAAAAATATCATCCAAGTAGACAATGACGAATTTGCCTAAAAATTATTTCAATACCTCATTCATCAATTGTATGAATGTGCTTAGTGCATTGGTTAGCCCAAATGGCATGACCAACCACTCATACAAACCCTCTCTGGTTTTGAAGGTTGTCTTCCACTCATCTCCTTCTCTGACACAAATCTGATGATAACCACTCTTCACATCAATCTTTGTGAAGTACTTGGCTCCACTCAAATAGTCCATAATGTCATCCATCCTTGGCAATGGAAATTTGTACTTTATGGTGATATTGTTAATGGCTCGAGAGTCTATGTACATTCTCCACTCTCCATATTTCTTTGGTGCTAGTACTGTAGGTACCGCACATGGACTCAAGCTCTCCCGAATCAGTCCCTTCTCCAGCAACTCCTGGACTTGCCTGTTTAGCTCTTCAGTTTCTGTAGGAGTCATTTTATGTGTTGCCTTATTGGGTAAACTAGATCTTGGTACCAAATATATATGTGACTGATCTTCCTCACTGGTGGTAAACCCTTAGGCACATTATCAGATACAATGTCTGGAAATTCTTCTAATAGTCCTAAGACTTCTATAGGGGTATCTTTACATTATTCCTTCCTAACTCTAGGAATTAATGCATAGCACATATGCTCATGCTTTAAACCATCCAAAAATCTTCCCCCTTCAACTAAACAGATTCTAGCGCTGCCACATACCTTTTTGCTCACTTCCTTCAAGGGATTCAGATTATGGCGCACTCCATTCTTTGTCACTGAGTAAGTTTTGGCACGACCATCATGCACTGCACACCGATCAAACTTCCATGGCCTTCCCAACAACAAATTACAAGCATCCATAGGAAGGATGTTAGACAGGACCTCATCACAGTAATTCCCAATATTGAATTTCACTGATCATTGCTCACTGACCAAAGCCCTATGGTCCTTCTGTAACCACGCAATCTGATATGGATGCGGGTGGCTTCTGCTCTTTAACTGTAACTTAGTAACCATTTATTTGAATACCAAGTTATTAGTCCTACCATTATCTATAATGATATTACATACCTTACCTGAACTTCTGCACCTTGTGTAGAACAGGCTCCTCCTCTGGTTTGGTTCTTTCTCCTCATTCAATAGGGTCCTCCTGGTGACCATAAATTCTCCTCCCTCTGCCTCCTTAGAATGTTTTGATTTAGCACCTTCATCTACCACAATAGCTATGGTAGGACCCTCAGGTCTCTTATTCACCCTTTCTTGGTGTTGTGGGCACTCGTATGCTCGATGTCCTTCATCTCCATAGTGGAAACAGGTTCCATGAAATCCTCCCCTTCCAAATCCATGTCAAGATCTACCTCTCCCTCTCAGGTAACCATTGTTCTAATTATAGGGTTGGTAGGTGTTCCCCTCTTTTTGGTCCTGGGTATTACTGGTTCCACCAGCCTTCATCTGATCCTTGTATTTTTCTCCATTGGTCCTTCCACTAGTTCTTCCACCATGACCTCTTCCTCTTTGCTTATCCTCAAACTATTTGTTTAGCTTCTCTTCAACTTTGAGGGCAAATTGGTAAGCATCCTCAATGGTGCTCATCCTAACTAGACTCAATTATTCTTGAATACTGGTTCTCAACCCATTGATGTAACAGGCCACCTTCTCCTTGTTAGCCTCTGAATGGCTAGTTCTGATTGAGATCTAAAAAAACTCCTCTGTGTATTCTTTGACAGACTTGTTTGATTGTCTCAAACTCTACATTTTTATCAACAGGTCCAATTCATAATACACAAGAATAAATTGTCTCTTCAATTTATCCACCATTCGATCCCATCTGGTTATCTTTTCCTTTCTTCTTCTATTCCTTTCTAGTTGCACTTCTTTCCACCATATGCAAGCATGGCCCTTCAAATTCATTTTTGCAAACTTGATTCGATCTGAATCTGCAACCTCCTCATACTTAAAATACTCCTCCTTATCATTTATCCAATCAATCAACTCTTCTAGATTGAGATTCCCAGAATACATGGAGACATCAAACTTTGTCTTCTTTTCGATCTGAGATATGGCCTTAACCAATATGGCTTCTACAGGATTCATTGCTTGTTCTTCTTCTAAGGGATTATCAACCTCCCAAACTTCATCTTCACTATGATCTTATCTTCTTGGTTAAATCCCTCTTCGTAACTCCTCTTGCAAGGCTTGCACCTGCATCTACAAAGCTCTAAAATCTTCTTTAGGTACCATATTTCTCCCACCACCACAGTTTCTTCATGGAGGCATTCTTTCTCACTCTCTTCTCACAACCCTTCTACAGATCCTGGTGCAAATTGCCTCACTTTCGACGATCTGCTCACACACTCAGGAACTCCTGCTCTGATACCACTTGATGGGGAGCCAAAATTCTCATGCAAAATCTATGTTCTCATTCATCAAAATTGATAAAAGATTACAATGATGGCAGCAGTCTACCAAATAAATTCCTTTATCTTGAAATATAGTTTCTATTACAACATCTTCCACCTTGAAAGAAAAACATCCCAAACAGGTCCAGAATGGCCCTCATGCATTTTCGTTTGCAACTCTATCTCATAGTTTTCCAACCCTTGTGCATGCCTTCACTTCCCCTTTTAAAATATCTAGCATGACTCTCCATTTCCCTTTTCTGACCCTTCGTTTCATTTTCCATGCCTCTTCGTTGTCTTGGCTTTCAAAATGTTTTCCTCTTTGACTCTTGATCTTCATCTACTTTCATTGCACCTTGGTGCCGTGTGCTTGTCCAGTGCTATCATTGTAGACTCTATCCACCTATCAACCCATGATGACGTTCGAGATACCCATCGCCTAAAAATTTCTTTTGTAATGGCCCCTATAACTGCCTGCCTTTCCTTTCCTTTTGTTTGGTTGCAAAAATGTGACATGTCACGATATCATGAAATTTTTTCTTTACTATCTTCTTGTTCCTCTTCGAGTCATGAAAATGTGACATGTCACGATATTGCGACACTTTTGATTTTTCAGCCTTCCTGCCCTTTGCGAGTCGTGAAAATGCGACATGTCGTGATATCGTGACAATTTTGCTTTTTGGCCTTCCTGTCCCTTGTGAGTCATGAAAATGCGACATATCACGATATCGTGACACTTTTTCTCTCCTACGCCTCCTCTCACCTTTTGGATGTGATAATGCGACATGTCGTGATATCGTGACACTTTTTCTCTCCTACGCATTCCCTCGCATTTTGGTCGCAAAAATGCGACATGTCGTGATATTGCGACACTTTTTCTCCTTTGCACTTTCTTTCATCCTTTGGTCACAAAAATGCGACATGTCACGATATCGTGACATATTTCCTCCTTTGTGCCTTCTCTCGTCCTCTGGTCGTGAAAATGTGACATGTCATGATATCATGAAATTTTTCTCTCTTGAGCGTTCTCTCGGCTTTTGGTCACGATAATGCGACATGTCGCGATTTCGTGACATCTTTCCTTGCTGCCTCCTCCTCGCCTCTCGGGTCACAAAATCGTGACATGTCATGATATCACGACATCTTTTCTCCCTACTTTCTCTCTCTGTTTTGGGTCGTGAAATCACGACATGTCGCGATATCGCGACAGTTTCCTTCCTTGCTTTCTTTTTGCTCCTTCGGTCACGATTTCATGACATGTGAAATTGTGACATTTTCTCCTCTGGCATTTCCTATCTTCTTTTGGTCGCGATTTCGTGACATGTCACGAAATCATGACATTTTTGCTCCGTGCCTCTCCTGTCTCCTTTCTATCGCGATTTCGTGACATGTCACGAAATTGTGACATTTTTGCTCCATGCCTTCTCTCTCCTTCCTGAGCCGTGAAAACGTAACATGTCATGATATCGCGACACTTTTCTTTGTCGTGATATTGTGCAATCGAGGCAAACACTTAGAAATTTTTTTGTTGATGTAAGATTGCTCTACTGCCATTGGATGCTCCTGCATCACATTTCTTAAGGTTCCAAAATGGATTCTTGCACTCCACAAGTTCTATTATTTTAAAATTTGTTTAACAAAGCAAGATAAAATATCTTTCACAAGGTAAGATAAAAATGAATTAAATCACTATTCTAGGATTCACATTTCAAAATTAGATTTAGTAATTTTATTTCATTCTCAAACATAGCTTAACAAAAGAAGATAAAATTTGTTAACAAAGTAAGATAAAATTCATTCACAAAGCAATATAAAATGAATAAAATCACCGTTCTAGGATTCACATTTCAAAATTAGATTTAGTCATTTTATTTCATGCTCAAGCAAAGCTTAACAAAACAAGATAATATTTGTTAAAATTTTGTTTAACAAAAGAAGATAAAATCTACTTAAGACACTTTGAGATAAAATGAATTAAATCAGCATTCCAGGATGGTCATAGAGGACCAATAATATATATTTTTTAATTTACATGGTGGAATTGGTAGCCACCACGAATCTGGGTAGGTTGTTTGGCTTTTATATATGCCACAATATTCTATGTTGTCTAACCCAGAAGCCACCACATATATATTTTTGTAGTACACCCTTATCACTACCATATCATAATCATTTTAAACCTTTTATGTCGTCGAACCAATTGGTCTACACCTTGGACCTTGAAGACCAATAATGTTACTTTTTATTTTTTTTTTCAAATTTTATGAACAATAAAGAGCATAGCATATAAAAGTAATACCAAACCACAAATCCCTTATTAACAGTTACTTGCACCTTGTAGCACCCTAAAATTGGCGCAGTAAAATTACAATAATTACATTCACCTTAGTAAATAATTTAAAATTCAAATTTAACCTCCCAAACCGCCCGTTAACCGTCGGGTAATCCGTTTCCCCCTTTTTCGTGCCATTTTTAGAGGTTGTTTTGACCGTTTGACGATATCGTCGCCGATCAGACGATATCGCCCCAGATCTGACGATTTCGTCTGGACTAGGACGTCCAGACGATCTTGTCGCAAAACTAATTTTGCAAAATTAGCTTCTGTTCCAACGGGTCTCCAATCCGGGCAGAAGCGTGTCTGCGCCGTTAGGGACCCTCCCCCGTTGGAGATCTCCCAAATTGGGATGATCTCCAACCTCCTAACTACTCCCCTAAGCCTATTTAATCCTAAGCTATTCCCTTAGCACCCCCCTGGCTGAAATTCTCTGCAATTTAACTCCATCTACGTTGAACCATCCCAATTTTTCATTTGCACTGGTCCCATACCAATTTTGTTGCAGGTACATCACTATTTTTCAGCCGGAGCCAGCACACATCGTCGTCGACGAACCTGTTCAGATCGGAGGCGAACCTGTCGAATTCGAGGCGATTTCGTACTGATGCGAGACGATCTCGACTGCAGTCCATATTGAGGCAATCAGTGCCTGAAGTTTGCATTTCTCAACCTTTTCTCTGTTGTTTTATTCTGCAAATTAGATAGTTTATTCAGTGTTTATGTTATTTTGCATTTGGAGTTCACCCATTTAGCTTAGATTGCATACTAAGATCATGATTTGTCATTAGAATATCGTAATTTGCTTGAATTTCTGTTCATAACTATTACTCAGTATTCATACAGTCATTTGGTGTTGTTTCCCTCTGTTAGCACAGTAGTATTCGTTGTATTTTGTATCTATTTTTTTGCTTGCAGGTCTCTGACGAATTCGTCGATCGAGATTCGTCGGATCTCGGATGATTCTGTCGGATCTCAGATGATTCTGTCAGATCTCAGATGATTCTGTCGAATTCTAGATGATCCTGACTGCTTCAAACATCAGAATCATCACCAAACATCCGGATCAGGTATTCCTCATTTGTATTCTGTAAATTCTCTATTTTATGTCTTTAAATCTATTTTTTGTACTCATTGAATTTGCATTTTCATGTAGATTAATCTAGATTCATTTGGCCAAACCTAGGATATGAATGCTTAAAGTTAAAAATGAACACATTAAAACACATTCCAAACCTAGGCGTGCCCTTAAATGTTTCCTGGTGAACCCACCATCCATCGAAAAATCATCAAAATACACCTCCCTTGAGAGGCGGGACCTTCGCAAAGTCCTCTCAGTCCGAGGTACCACGACATCCTTTTCCCATCCTCCTTTCGGGCACGGATCCAATAGCTTGAAGGTAAGGATGCGAAAAATTTGGAGCGATACATTTTGGTGAACCCGACGTGAATGCATCATAACCTTTTGAAAAACAAAAACAAAACAAAACAAAATATATATAGAACAACTAAAACATAGATGCATTTTAAATCCATTTAAAGTTTGAAATCATGTTTAGATGGTAGCTCCTAAGAAAAGGTTAGCAGTTACTATAAATGTAGAAAACCAATTGGCAGCCATAGAAGTCAATTCTGTCCTTAGTGTGCCTGAAACAAGTAGGAATCAATTCTTGTGGAACGAACTTGATAGAAGACTTAGTCTCATCTCATCTAGGTCCACACAACTTAAGCAAATCAAGAGGCTAGTCCTAGATAGAATCTTGGATCCTCATCAACTAGTTTTTTATCATGAACTTCAGAGAGCCTGCCATAGATGGTTAGCTTATAGGAGAGCTCTAGTATCTTCAGAATTATTCACCTTCGAGGAATACCTCGAGAACGCAACCATTGTGCACCAGTTCCTAGGTTGTGTAGAAGACCAAGAGGTTGTTCTTACAGATAGGGAAAGATGGAATAGAGTTCCGCGAGCTGTGCTATATCGAGAGTATTGCCATGAGCTTTACTTTTATCAACCAACATCTAAGACAGATAATATCACTATAGCTCTTTTCATCAAATTTTTAAAAGAAAACTTTCAATTTGAAGAAGAACACTTCATGACTCTGGAACAACTCGAACCTATTAATGATATTCATAAATTGTTTATAGAAAACTAGATTATTACTTCAGTATTATTTCTTGCATTTATTGTGTTATTTGTTGTCTTTATTATATTATTTCAAAAACTAAAAAAAAAAAATAAAAAACCAAAAACTTAGCAAAAACTTAAAAATTTCATTTCAAATATTGTAGTAGGTATATAGTAAACATATACCTCTTAATTTGTTGCATATATATATATATATATATATATATATATATATATATATATATTATATATATATATATTTGCTGAAAATCAAAAATTAAGCACCATGCCTAAACTTAGGAATGGTAAAGAAACTTTAGGAGAAGAAGAAGATTGGTTACAAGATACAACTAGAGACCCAAATGTCCTTCTTGGAGATCCAAATCCGGAAGGAGAAACTCTAGGTCAATCAGAAGAAGACTTAGGTGAAGATAAGGAACAAGAAGGGAGTGTTAAAGAGGATGGATCCTCATCCCCTAGAGTAGCTCCAAATGGAACTATTGCTTTTGACAATGCAGAGCATTTTCAAAAATTTCTCATTGATAACATTGATGACCTTAATGTGGCAATTCGTATTGATAAAGGGCAAATTAGTAACACTCAAGCAGCCATGGAATATATGTGTAATATGCGCACTAATCCCTTGTCTTTCATTGATCAAGAAAGTGACAAGGCTGGGCCATCCAATACGGATATGGTCACTATGGCTCAAAACATGTCAAAACAACAGGTTACCCAACCTCCTAAGGAACCTGTTATTCAACCTAAAATCACTCCCACACAAAAGAAACCTTCCTTCACTACTTTATTCCGCCAAACTATTGAGCAATATGCTTCAAGTAAACAAAAACCTAAAACAAAGCCAAATACAAACTTTCAACAATCCGGAATACAACATAATACAACTTCAAAATTCCTTCATAATACTTTTCCTACCAATAATTTACACAATAGTAACATGGCATCTAATCTTCATGTTCCTCCATCATATGCCCATAAAACCCATGTCAATGCCCTACCGAACCAATATGGGGGGCAAACTAGTAATCTGGAAGCCATGGTGAAACAATTAGCTTCACGTATGGACCAGATAGATCCCTACCGTCCCTCGTATAATTATCGAGAGATATGTAGTCAACCTTTGGATCCCATAGTTGTAGCTCAACCATACCCTAAGCATTTTCCCATGCCCATCCTACCTATATATAAAGGAACCGAAGATCCCATAGAGCATCTTCGCATGTTTAGGATAGCATGTCATGATATATCGCATGATGACTTGCTATTACTAAAAATGTTCCCAAAAAGTTTAGGTGGAATGGCATTAGAGTGGTACTATCAATTGCCCACTCATTCTTTGAGAAACTTCGAAGAAACAGATGAAATCATTTGTCCATCAATTTAGTGCCTACATCGAGAGGCATGTAACTATTAAAGATCTATACAATTTAAAACAAGACAAGGATGAATGTTTTGCCGATTTCTTAGCTAGATGGAGGCAATTGATAGGAAAACTGCACTTTGTGCTGCCTTATAGGGAAATGTTGGACATTTTCATCAACAATTTACAAGAACAGATATCTTATGAGCTATCAACTGCTACTTTAACTACCTTCGATCAAGCTATAGATTTAGCTCGAAGAGTAGAAGATGCCCTCATTAGGAGAGGCCAACTTAGGAAGAAGGATGATGAGAAAACATCCAGAAATCAATATAAAAACAAACAAGTTGTCGGTGACGGAGTCACTGACAACAGAAATGTTGCTAATATCAATGCAACGAAGACAACAAAAAAATTTATATTGAAACCTCCTGACAAGCCTCCTCGAGAATTCACTAGATTAAACCAACCCTTATCAACTATTTTACCTCAATTACTCGAAAGAGGTTTGATCCAATTACCAGCTATCCAGGAACCTGATCCAACTATACCCGGATATAGAGCTGACTTACACTTGTGATTTCCATAGAGGACCTGGACATTCTACCAACGCTTGTAAAAGGTTGAAACATAAAATACAAGATTTGATTGACAATAATGAAATGGAAGTGCAAGCCTTCCAACCTAAACAAAACCCTCCTAATAATACTCAAAAGACCATTCCTCAAAATCAAAATCAAAATGCCAATCAAACTCTAGACATATTTCAACACCCTTTACCAAGACATGGTAAAGAGGTAGCCAATCAAATCGAACATCATAATGTTCCCCCTCCTACCCGATATGTAGGAACCATTAGCGGACAATTACCTATTCAGGATCCTCAAATATTTGACACGACCTTATCCCTGGTTACGACCAGGCCCTTACATAATTTTCAAACTTCTGATTCTAGTGATATAGAATCAGATAGTGAAAGTGAACTAGACATTACTTCAAACCAATCGAATAGTTCTGAAAATGAATCAGATCCTATTCAACCCGTCACAGATGCTATGGTTCCAGAAGAACCATTTCCTAGAAGAGTCACTACTCGACCTTCTTCTAATATATTCCTTTCTAATGAACAAGCCATTAATGCTCAACCGAGACCAGTTCAGCGTCTTCACTATAACATTGTAGGTACCATTGGAGTCGTTACTCGACAACAAGCTCAAAATTCTCAACAAGAACCAAACCAGAATGATGGATCGGCTCCATTCGTTTTGAAAAACCCCAATAAAGGGAATCATGCTCCTACTGTTCAACCTAAACCCCCTTACAATATTAATGAGCAATTGTCCAATACTACGGCCAGAATTTCCCTCTTAGATTTATTAAGATCCTCTCCCACCCATAGGGATGAGTTGATGCTTACATTGAGCCAAATGATGGTACCTCAAAACATTCAACCTGAAGCTATGGCCAATACTATCATCACTCGAGAGATTGATTGTATTGACTTTCGGGATAAAGATATCCCACAACACAGTTTACATAAGGACAATCCCTTATACATTATTGCTCTAATTGGAGATGTAGTCTGTCAAAAGAGTTTTGATTGATAATGGCTCATCTCTAAACATTTGCACTTTTGACTTCTACCAACGATTTGGCTTTAGAAGTGATGAAATGAAGAAAACTGATATGATTATCAAAGCTTTTAATGACGAAACACAAGAAACGTGTGGAGTTATTACCCTCCCATTGCAAGTTGGTCCTAGAACCCTAGAAACAACCGTGTTTATTGTACATTGCCCAACATCGTACAATATACTTTTGGGTCGCCCTTGGATCAACGCCATGCGAGCGGTCCCATCAACCTTACACCAATGTGTTAAATTCGAGTTTAAAAATCAGTTGGTCACTATCCATGGTGACCCTAGACCTTTTGATATGTGTGCTTTGGCAGAACCCGTTGGAGTGCAATTTTGCCCTGCTCTGTCATCCACACATCCTAGTTCTTATTTTTCATCTAAAACTGTGAAACATACACCCATAACTTCACCTATTTCCCCTCCATTAATTTCATCCTCCTATATAGATCAACAACCCTCTAAACAAATCACTTTAGAACCTCAAAAAGATCTTAAATCTACAACCAATCCTTCAAGTTCTACCCCTATAAATTCAAATCTTCTAGAAACAACTATCATACCTTCCACATCTCAAGATATAGGTAATAAGCCTTCTACATCTTATGCCCTTTCTGATGAACTTTTACCAGATTTATCCACAACCTTAATATCAGAAAAAACAAATGCTTTCATGCAAGATTCAAACCTTTTAAATAACTTGCCGCCATCTCCTCGTACTTTGGGCCTCCCACAACCTATGGGAAGTACTTACCAAGTCGGGAGTTGTGCCTTCATTTATAAAGGATATGACTTGGGAAGAATCCCTCGAAATATCAAAACTCATCATGAAGGATATGCTCGGTGTTATTTTACCAATGATTATATTAAAGCTAAACCCATGATGCTTAAAATGGGATATAAAGGGAAAGGCTTGGGACCTTCCCAAAATGGCATGAAAGAACCTTTCGAGGTAGAACCGTGGCCTGCCCGCTGTGGTGTGGGCCTATTTCCTAGTAAGGGTCAACCCTTTCCTTTTGAGGATGATGATCATCTCATATGTTATCAAGATTATTTGGATAGGCATGTTGATTTGCCTCTTAAAAATCAGTCGTTTTCATGCAACATGCTATCCATAGCTTACCCTGAAATGATTGTCGACCCCGATGAAGAGTTGGAAGGAGATATCTTCCATGATGTCTCTGTTGAAGAGATGTTACACAATGGATTTTATTTTGATGGTTCTATACCAACTATAGCCCAACTTGAGGCCACTAATCCTCAAGATGAATTATCTAAATTAACCTTACAAGAATTACAAGAATTGGGCGTTTCACCCGCCCCACCTAATTTTGAAAGAGATCTACACATGGAGGTAGAAAACGTCATTAAAATTAATATTGGAACTGAGGACAATCCTCACATAATCAATATTGGATCAGAATTAAGTCAAGAAAAACAAGAACAATACATTGCATTCCTTAAAGAGTATGAAGATGTCTTCGCTTGGACATACGAAGATATGCCAGGTCTAGACCCTTCTGTAGTCATGCATCATCTAGTGGTCCATCCGGATGCTAAACTCTGTTAAACAAAAACTTAGAAAAATGCATCCCAAAGTGGCTCTGCTAGTCAAAGGGGAGTTAGAAAAACTCCTGAATGTTATCTTTATACAAGCTATTGATTATGTTGAATGGATCTCAAATGTAGTTCCAGTCACCAAGAAAGAAGCTACCAAAGTTAGGGTTTGCACAGATTTTAGAGATATTAACGTTGCATGCCCTAAAGATGACTTTCCTCTTCCAAACATGGATCAAATCATTGACTTCACTGTCGAAAGTGGGATGATGTCCTTAATGGATGGATTCTCCGGTTATAATCAAATTCGGATAGCTCCTGAAGACCAGGCTAAAACAACCTTTATTACCCCTTGGGGTACCTTTTCTTTGGAAAGTGATGCCATTTGGCTTAAAGAACGCCGGTGCAACTTATCAACGAGCTATGACCTACATTTTTCATGATATGATGCATGATATCCTACATGATTATGTGGATGATATTATAGCTCGCTCTATTATTGAAGATAATCATTTAGATGATTTGAGAAAAGTCTTTAATCGATTACGAGAATATCTCATTCGATTAAATCCAGCAAAATGCATATTCGGAGTTAAATCCGACAAACTATTAGGGGTTTTAGTTTCTTTACGTGGTATTGAAATCGACCCTCTCAAGATTGCGGCCATCACCGATATGCCCGCACCTACTAATATATCTGAGTTACGAAGTTTACAAGGTAAACTTCAAGCCATCCGTCGCTTCATCGATAAGCTGGCGGACAAAACTGGTCCCTTTCTTAAACTCCTTAAGAAGGATGTCCCTTTTAATTGGGACACAGAATGTAGAGAAGCTTTTGAACTTCTCAAACAATACCTCCTTAATCCACCTGTGCTTTCACCACCTAAATCTGATCGCCCATTTCTCCTATATATTTTTGCTTTCGATTCTGCCTTAGGGGCTATGTTAGCTCAACTTGATGATGAAAAGCGAGAACGTGCTAATTATTATATTAGCCGAACCTTCATCAGTTATGAAACCCGCTACACAACGTTGGAAAAACTATGTCTAGCAGTCGTGTTTGCTACGCAAAAATTATGACATTATATGCTTAGTCAAAAAACTTATGTCATTGCTAAATATGATCCCTTAAGGTATCTCATGAGTCGACCTTATTTATCGGGTCGCACAGCCAAGTGGGTTCTTGCTCTAAGCGAGTTTGATCTCACATTCATAGGACAGAAGTCTATTAAGGGTCAAATCATAGCAGATCAATTAGCTGCTTGCACCCTTAGAGTCTACCCATCCCCTCATCATCGAGTTTCTAGATGAATGCCTTCAATTAGAGGCAGACCATATTGAACAATGGTCCTTATACTTTGATGGAGCCCGATGCATGAGTGGGGCTGGTGCGGGTATTATTTTAATATCTCCACAAAAACATCTTATTCCTCTGTCCTTCAAATTGACATTTGCTTGCACCAACAATACTGCTGAGTATGAAGCTCTAATCCTTGGATTACGAGCTGCCCTAGCGCTAAAAATTAAACATCTTTTAGTTTTTGGTGATTCTCAACTGGTTATAAACCAAATTAATGAAGTTTATCAAACCAGAGATGATAAACTGCGCCCATATAAGGCCTATGTTTTACAATTAATGTCTTTATTTGATCAAGTTACCTTGGAAGCTATTCCTCGAACTAGCAACCGTGCAGTTGATGCTATGGCCGCAGTTGCATCTCTCCTGCCCTTGGAGTTAGATGACGAATATGCCACTATCATTATTCGTCGACTCCAGGAACCCGCTTCAAATAAGTCATGCTTAGAGCCTTTGGATGTGTTTCTAATCAATGAAACTACTCCCGAACCTTGGTATATGGACATATTTGATTTTCTCCAAAATGGGACTTTCCCTGCCAATTCTAATAGAAACCAGCGTCGGTTATTACGTCGACGAGCAAGTCGATTTGTAATAATTGGCAATACTTTATATAGGAGATCTTTTGAAGGTATCCTATTAAGATGTTTAAACTTAGAAGAGTCTAAATCAGCCTTGAGTGAAGCCCACGATGGATCTTGTGGAGGACACTTTAGTGGTAGTGTCATTGCTAAAAAGCTCCTTCGGATAGGATACTTTTGGCCTACCATGGAAACGGATGCACATGAGTATGTGCGCCATTGCGACAAGTGTCAAAAACATGCTGACCTTGTCCATGCGCCTGCACAAGAGCTGCAGGCTATTTCATCTCCTTGGCCCTTTTCTAAATGGGGCTTGGATATTATTGGCAAAATCAATCCTGTGTCATCTGATGGACACAAGTTCATCATAACCGCCACTGAGTATTTCACGAAGTGGGTCGAAGCTATGCCTTTAGCTTCCTGCACTGGCACACAAGTTTCTAAATTTATTTTTAATCAAATCATTTGCAGGTTCGAAATTCTTGCAAATCTCATCTCTGACAATGGAACTTGCTTCAAAAATAAAGATGTTAAAAAATTATGCCAAAAATATAAGATTCAACATCGTTGGTCCACTCCCTATTATCCTCAGGGTAATGGTCAAGCAGAAGCATCTAACAAAACCTTAATCAAAATTCTCAAAATATTAGTCAATAAAACTGGCCGTGACTGGCACATTCAATTATATCCAACCTTGTGGGCCTATCGAACTAGTGTTCGAACCCCCACGGGAACTTCACCATTTGTTTTGGTTTATGGTGTTGAAGCGGTTTTCCATTTGAATTGGAAGTTCCTTCTTTGGCTCTGCTACTTCAAGATACCGAAGTAGGAGATGAATATCAGTGTGCTAGACTCAGTCAGCTGGAACTCCTAGATGAAAAATGCATCAATGCTTTGGAGCATCTCCGTGCTTACCAAAACAAGCTTAAAAGATCATATGCTAAGAAAGTTCGTCATCGATCCTTTGAGATCGGCGACCTTGTTTTAAAAGAAAATAAAAAAAATACAAATGCAACTAAGGACCTTAAAGGTAAATTTGAGCCCAATTGGCTTGGACCATACATTATTACTGCCAAATTTGAATCAGGAGCATACAAATTATCTACCTTAGATGGTAAAGAACTTAAAGAACCCATGAATATTTTGCATCTTAAACGTTACTATGCATAAATTTGGTCATTTCATCCTTGTATATAATTGTTTAAAATATTTCAAAATTTTTATCTTATATTTCTTTCAAATTTATAAAAATCCAAAAACATCAAAAATATTCATAATCATCAAAAATCTTCAAAACTATTTATTGCATTTATTTATGGCACTTGTTAAATTTTTTGCTCAAAAACAAAAATCAAACCAAAAATCAAAATAATGATAAAAATATAAAAACAGCTATATGCTTGACTCTTTCGAAACCAAAACAAAATAAAGAAGAAAGAGAGAGTCAACATTCTCAAAACTTCTCAAAAGTGTTTATATATATTATTTTCTTACAATTATTGCAGTTATATGTTTCAAATTATTTTGGATAAATTAGCATTTATTTGGAATCCCTCACTTGCACACTCACAAAAATAAATATCTTGATTTTATCCGGCATGATTACTAATCTCTCTTATATCAAAGTCCACAAAATTCAATTAAATAAAGTTTGAGCATAGAGAATTGATCTTGTTATTTACTTAAACCAAGCACATCTTTTCACAATAAAATGATTATATTTGTAATTTCCATGTTTTGCTACATAGTAGAAGTGATTTCTTGAGCGAAAAGTTTCCCCTGCTATCCTATCATGCACATGGTCTAGAATCTTTGAGAATTGGCAAAAGGACAAGCTCACCCCTACCCAGAATAAAAATCCCTTGCTCTACAGCTAATCCGAGCAAGTATCCCTAGCAAAGAAAAAGAAAAGAAAAGTTCAAGAAAAAAGAGAAAAGAAAAATGTTCTTTTATATCATTACAGCAATGTTCCAAGCATTATCAAGCAAAAATACAAAAGAAATACAAAAAGAAAAATAAGCAAAGTTCAAAAGAAAGCAAGAAAGCAATAAAATCCCTTTCCCTACCCTTTGAAAAGAAAAGAAGGGTTGATGAGCTTGAATCCCTGGAATTCTCAATTATTCGAAAACTGTGAGGTAAGCCCCATAACAGGTGGTTTGTGCCCAACCTGCTTGGCCTTGGGTAACTCCTAGCGTGGTGATATGTCTGTCACATTAGCGACCTTCTTTTGTACAGACCTATGTCCGCTTATGGATTAGCTAGCTCTTGATAATCCGACCTACATAGTAGCCTAGTATGGTTATATGCATCTACATCATGGTTAATGAACACTTATTTGGTTTCTTCAAATCACTTGTATCATATTATCTTGCTCAAAAACTGGTAAATGAACAATGCAATTGCACACACATTTGTATTTGAGAGATTTTGTGTATCATTATGATAAGTCAAGATTGGAAATGAATTCACATATGCACATGGGATTCCTTATAAATCTAACTTTTGTCTTCAAAATACTTTGAAATATTATTTTTGCAACTTGTTTGGAATAAATCAAGTACAATTGTCTACCACAAAGACAACTATATAATAGAAAAATCAAAAATTTCTTTCAAACTATACAATCAAAATACATATATATCTGGTTGACTTTCGCGACGATGGTATAGTTCCAAAACCAAAATTGGAATTTTATGCCTAGCGCAAGTCCTCATTTTCATATTTTCTGTTTATCAAAAATCAACCATGCAATAAAACTATCTTTTTTGGATTTTTGCGATGATGGTATAAGTCTATACCTACATATTCTATGCCTAGCGCAAACCATTGTAACAATTTTTATTCCCCATTTATTAAAAATCATGAAAACCATATGACTTAATTCATTATGTTACACAAATTATGCTTTTAAAAAGCAAACACATTTTCATTATTTCATGTCATTATGTCAACCTTCAATTTTGCAATGATGGTATAATTCCTAAAGAATTATCCAAAAATTTTATCACACTTAGGAATTTATGCCTAGCAAAAATCATTTTAAACATTATTTCATGCACAATATTTTTTATGGAAATCTGAAAACAAACCATCATCACCATCATTTTCATCATTGCACCAAAGTCTTAAGACAGTCTCTTAAGCACTCTTTTACTTTTAACAATATTTCTATAAATGGGATTAGCTTGACGACCGAGTGAGCAGCGACTCCATGAAATGGTCTATAATAGCGACAATGTCCTTTGAAATTATTGTTAGAAGTCTCTTTTTATTTTTATCACATCACATTACAAACAACCAATTTGTTACATCAGATTATTTCATTTAAAATATTACCAGCATGACATCAAAATTATAATATTTCCAACGACATAATTTCATGAATCATCAATCCAATTATCAAATCAATCAATCAAACATAAAAGCATCATAAGCACCACATAATACAAGTCATATGATCAAAACTATATCATCTCATATATATATCAACAACATATATACATCATCAAAACTGGATTGGTATGCCACAATCTGTACCTCGGCATACTCAATCCTCTATAAAAATAATAATAAAACAATGTCAATCTGTACAATGTCAGTCCAGCCCTCTAGCCTCGAGAGCCCCTCGAGCTCTCCGCCTCATCTCCTCCCCCGCCCTGAGGTGGACGAGGTGGCCCCATCACCGTCTGTGTAGTCCTAGTCCTCGATCGGGACGTGGTCCTCGATGACCCGATCTTGATCGGATCTGCAATGTTGGCTGGCAGGGGTAGTCTATCCGCCTCTGGCACCAGTTGGAAGTACAATGTCTGATAGAATGTAAGCTGGGCGATAGCCCGTGTCAGCTCTCTAGAGCTCGCCCCTCCGCCCCGTGCCCTGAGGCATGCAATCTCGTCACGCAGCTGTGACACCTCAGCTCGGTGGCATGCAGCCTCATCCTGTAGAGTCTGCACCTAGGCCTGGAGATGATCTCTCTCCGCCTAGAGAGTAGCCATCTCGCTACTCTCTCCTGTGTCTACACCCTTGCCCTTATCGGGCGATGGTGGCCTCTCCCTCTATGGAGATGGGGGTCTCGCCTCCCTCCTCTCCCTCTGTCGCGGCCTCTCCTATGCCTGTGGCCTCCTCGGCTCTCTCCCACCGTGACCCTGGGCTGCCTCCATAGCCGCCTGGCGTCGCCTCCCTATCCGACGCACAACCGCATGAATCGGACCCTGTGCCCTCGTCATCCGAGGAGGGTGGATGCCTACGTACCAGGCATCGTAGCCATCGGCTACCCCTGCATCATCCCCATCCACTGGCTGGATGGGGGCATCATCCGCGTCTTGGCTCTAGAATCGCTGCATGTCTGGCGCCTCGCTAACTGTAGTGTTATCCCGGACAGTCCGGAAAAACTCGTAATCCCTCAGAGATGGGATCCCCTACTGCAGACCGAACTACCTCAAAACTCGGTCATAGCGGTGGAGCTCCACCTCTCCCCTCTCCATCCATAGCCAGTAGACTCGCCTGATGCGAGCCAACTCTTGTCCATCCTCGGCCCACCCTGGATGCTCCCTCCATGGTCTCCAGGTGATCTGGTCCGGGACTAGGTCATCCAATAGTCTCCGGGACATAGGGAGGTCGATCCGTCGCTGTGACCCTCTTCGGAGCCACCAGTAGAAGACTCGGGGCCTCTCCCCGTCTACCCCTATCAGAGGAAGCCCTATCGGCCTCCGCACTGCAATGTGCTCCCGCCACCAAACCTGTAAGAGCGATGTCATGACCAGACATCGGCCGCCCTTGTACACGACCCCATATAGGATCCTGTACAATCGGCATAGAACATAGCTGCCCCAAGAGAACTTGTACTCGTGGTCCCACATATCGTAGATCACATCTGCGAGCATCCACGACACCCTGCACCCGCTCTGGTGGCACAACAGAAGTCCACCAACCACTCCAGCTAGTACCCGTGTGAGCCTAGATGCCCCAGGCATCTGGCGTAGTGCCTCGATATTAACTCCGCCCTTCTCCAGGGCGAAGCTCGGGTCACCGCACAGTCGTCCCATAGCGTGGCCCTGATTGGCCGTAGGAGTAATCATCCATCCTTGTATGGGGATTCTCAGAATCCTCCATACATCCTCTAGTGTGGGAGTCATCTCCCCTGTCGGTAGCCAAAAACATGAGGACCCCGGATACCACCTCTCTGCTAGGGCTGTTAGAAGCCCCATATCTGTGGATACTTGTGGCATCTCTGCCACATGCTGCAAGCCGGCCTGTGCCAGCTGATCTCGCTCTGCCTGTGTGAGAGCGGCCAAGTCATCTCTCAACCCTCCATACTTCCATTCCCTGCTCTTTAGTAATCCTCTCTGCAAACATAAACAACAAAACAACAAACAATCATTAATAAATAATTCAAGTAATTAATAATGCAAGTTAAAAATCAATTTTTTTGCAATTGATGATATCGCCCACTATTGGACGATATCGTCCCAAATTTGAGCAGAATCGTCTCCGATTTCGCAAGCCGAAATCGTCTCTAATTTGACGAAATCGTCCCCCTTTCGCCGATTTCGCCCTTGGGCGAAATTGCCGAAATTGAGACGATTTCGTCGAAATCGGGACGATTTCGTCCCAACGACGTCGACGGCCCAAAAATGGCCGCGATGCTCAAAATTCACCTAAAAATTACCTACAAAGCATGTAAAATTCAAATTAAAGCATCCTAGTTAAGTCTAGACTCTTACCCGTAGACCGCGTCGGACCTCTGTCGATCTGTGCGTCGTCTCCACCATTTTTGCTTCAAAGCTCTAAAAACCGGAAAATAAACAGTAAAAATGAATTAGGGTTTTACCCTATTTTTCTTAATTTTATTCAAAAATAATTTTTTGCTTTTTCGCGTTTTTACCTCAAACGTTCGATTTGGGTAAAAACACGGAGGGGGCACCATAGTAGGCTGTCGTACGATTCGACCAAGAATCGTCGCCTAAAAATGGGAATAATTTTTGCTTTCTCGTAGATCGAGAAGAACTCATCTTTAACGCATTTTCTTCGAAAAATTCGCTAAAGAGGGGGCAAAATGTAGCACCCTAAAATTGGCACAGTAAAATTACAATAATTACATTCACCTTAGTAAATAATTTAAAATTCAAATTTAACCTCCCAAACCGCCCGTTAACCGTCGGGTAATCCGTTTCCCCCTTTTTTGCGCCATTTTTAGAGGTTGTTTTGACCGTTTGACGATATCGTCGCATCACCGATCGAACGATATCGCCCCAGATCTGACGATTTCATCTGGACTAGGACGTCCGGACGATCTTGTCGCAAAACTAATTTTGCAAAGTTAGCTTCTGTTCCAACGGGTCTCCAATCCGGGCAGAAACGTGTCTGCGCCGTTAGGGACCCTCCCCCGTTGGAGATCTCCCAAATTGGGATGATCTCCAACCTCCTAACTACTCCCCTAAGCCTATTTAATCCTAAGCTATTCCCTTAGCACCCCCTGGCTGAAATTCTCTGCAATTTAACTCCATCTACGTTGAACCATCCCAATTTTTCATTTGCATTGGTCCCATACCAATTTTGTTGCGGGTACATCACTATTTTTCAGTCGAAGCCAGCACACATCGTCGTCGACGAACTCTGTTCGAGATCGGAGGCGAACCTGTCGAATTCGAGGCGATTTCGTACTGATGCGAGACGATCTCGATTGCAGTCCATATTGAGGCAATCAGTGCCTGAAGTTTGCATTTCTCAACCTTTTCTCTCTTGTTTTATTCCGCAAATTAGATAGTTTATTCGGTGTTTATGTTATTTTGCATTTGGAGTTCACCCATTTAGCTTAGATTGCATACTAAGATCATGATTTGTCATTAGAATATCGTAATTTGCTTGAATTTATGTTCATAACTATTGCTCAGTATTCATACAGTCATTTGGTGTTGTTTCCCTCTGTTAGCACAGTAGTATTCGTTGTATTTTGTATCTATTTTTCTGCTTGCAGGTCTCTGACAAATTCGTCTGACGAATTCGTCAGATCTCAGATGATTCTGTCAGATCTCAGATGATTCTGTCAGATCTCAGACGATTCTGTCGAATTCCAAACGATCTCGACTGCTTCAAACATCAGAATCATCACCAGACATCCGGATCAGGTATTCCTCATTTGTATTCTATAAATTCTCTGTTTTATGTCTTTAAATCTGTTTTTTGTACTCATTGAATTTGCATTTTCATGTAGATTAATCTAGATTCATTTGGCCAAACCTAGGATATGAATGCTTAAAGTTAAAAATGAACACATTAAAACACATTCCAAACCTAGGCGTGGAAACTGCCCTTAAATGTTTCCTGGTGAACCCACCATCCATCGAAAAATCATCAAAATACACCTCCCTTGAGAGGCGGGACCTTCGCAAAGTCCTCTCAGTCCGAGGTACCGCGACATCCTTTTCCCATCCTCCTTTCGGGCACGGATCCAATAGCCTGAAGGTAAGGATGCGAAAAATTTGGAGCGATACACACCTCTAAGATATTTCAGTATATTTAACATATTTTCACAAGCATTCAAGCACACATGAAGCAAATAAGAACCTTGGAGATATTTTAATTTCTTTGCAAGAGAGGGTTTTTTAACAATACCTTGACTGTGGTGATGGTTTTGCAATTGGGTAAAATTATCACTCAACAAAATTGGTGCTAGAAGGAGGGTATGGATTGGTCATTTCATTGTTATTGTAAATTCTAAATTATTATTTGTTACCGAAAAGTCTTATTTGAAGGTATTGGTCTTGACTTATGAGATTTTATTGATAGGTGATCACATTCGTTGATTGGAAATTTCTTTAATTAATGATGCATTGATGCTAACCTTTTACAAAATGAGAATATTTCTTATTGTCATGGTTTAATTGATGCATTGTTAACAAACACTTGTTGTTGTCATTGTTAAGCTAGAACGTAAGTCTATTATTACTAGATATAAGGCTATAGAATATACCATTTTCCAAAGCCTATATCCTACTCAAAGACACATAATATCCAAGAGTGAAGTAATTGATATTCCACCTAGTGGGATTTCAAGTGAACCACCTATTGTTACTTTAATCAGACCACCACCAAATCCAATGGCTAGAAATGATTCTTGGGTGGTAGGGCGCACCATCCCATTGAAAATTGTTGGGGATGCCCATGATATACCTAGGAAAATAGAGAAATACTTGCCCAAATACAAATATGATGACACCATATTAGCAAAGGAACATATTTAGACTTATAAATATATCTTGATCAGATTGTAAGGGGAACATGAAGATGTTGCTTGTAGAATGTTTCCTTTGATCCTAGATGACTTGGCATATGATTGGTACATCAGTATACCTTCTAATTCCATTACGTTGTGGGTCCAATTAGAAACTACTTTTGTAAATCAATTTAGGTTACCCTTAGATCCTACCATAATCTATCATCAATTTGCTTCTTGTAGGAGGGAACCTAATGAGCCATTGAGAATGTTCAACATGATATTTAAGACTAACTACTCCTTATGATCTCAATTCCAATACTGGCCTTCAGATATACTTTAGGGAATTAGATCCCATTACTTCCATGTTTGTTAGGAGAAACCCATTGATCACTACTCTTGCCTTAACATACATGAAATCCATGATTTTCGAGTAGTATTTTATGCCATAGAGTTATGGGATAGGACAATTACCTACTATAGGAAACCCTTAGGTATACAATCAAATCCTAATGATAAACCAAGTGTTGTCATAGTAGACTCTGATGTTGAATGCTTTACCCTACAATTAGTTTTACACTACCATGTCCACTTTACTTCCATATTTACTTATCTGATTACACCCACCCATATGACCACTCCATTACCCTTAGAAATTCAATTCGTCACCCATAGAACCACATAAACAAATTCTCAGTATTTACCTACATTCTTAAATACAACACCCATACATAATTTGAGACCATTTCAAAATCCAAATATTCAAACTCAAGGTACATTACAAAATCAAAATGTTCAAAATCAAAACATAGTACCAAATCATAACATTTCAAGTTTTGAGAGTCCAACTAATCCTACCACTACTATAATTCAACCTAATGAGTCTAATTCAAATGTAAAATGCCTTCAAATATTGGTCCAAAAGCTAAGTAGTGATATGGTTTAGTTACAAAAACAAGCACAACAAAACTCATAATAAAATATAATAGTTTCCAAAGAAAACAATGGAACACACGACCAAACAATGGGGGTGTACCTACTCCTATTGCTAATCAAAATATTTCATCTACTAATTCTACTCAATATCATACAATTGTTAATATTTCTGATTTGACTATGAACAATTGGTGTAGGATGTATTCCACAAAAGAGCACAACGAGAATTCATACCCAAAATTTAAGGTGACCTTAGATATTTTGCAACAAGATATGGATGATTTCGAATTAGTACCTAAGGAGGACTCTTATCATCAAGCTCGTTCAATCAAAGGTAAGGTAAATTATTTAGTTGTTGAAATGTTTGATCCAATAGATGATGAAGAAGAGGAATATGATGATCCCATAGAATAAGAGGTTCAAGCCTTTAGATAATTTAAAAAGGGGAATCACATATACCAATTGAGAAATAAGAGTAAGACTCCAAAAACTTCTTCTAATCCTCCAAATAATTCCATAATTCCACCAGATACTAGGGTAGATAACAATCCTACACCTCCATATCGAATTGACTCATCCAAACCACTATAAAAGCTACAAAATATTGATAAAATTGCTTATAAGATTTTTTATGATTTAAAGAAAATGAAAGTTAATATCACTTTGTTTGAAGTTGCACAACTGAAAAACCAACAAGACACTTTGATTAATATTTTGGGTGGATCAAGTGAAATTGATGTTAAGAAAACTACAGAGGCACATTTGGTATTACGAAAGGATAGAGGAGAAGCTCCTCCTTTCTTGTTAACCATAAGAATTGTAGGAAATAATTTACATAATTGCATAATAGATTCAAGTACATCAGGTAACTTAATGCCTCATCATGTTTATCAGATATTGGGTTTGAAGCCCATTCCTTCAAATAGGATTGTGGTACAATTGGATAATTCTAAGGTAAATGTTGTAGGCATGCTTGAAAATATTCATATTCAACTTTCATAGAATCCTATAATTTAGTAATATATTGATATTCATGTTGTTGATATTTTTGAAAAATATGGTATGTTGTTGAGTAGGGACTCATCAACATACCATATTCATCTTTCAGATGAATCTCATCAAGGGCTTACTCCATCAAGTCCACTTCTTTCACTTACTCTATCATCATATTAACTCTGCCAGTGAGCTTTTCTTCTTCTTAGAGTCTTTCTATATGAAAAGTGGAAGGCTTTTCATTATAGATCTAGATTATTTTTCCCCTAAAAGGGATATCCAAATGTGAATAATCCAAGGAAATATATCCTCCTAGTTTCACTATGAACTCCCTTGAAAGACACATGTTTAAGTATGGTTCCAAGTCAACCACCATTAATTCTTGGATGATAGTGATCTACGACATGCTATATAGAATGATAGAGATATTCTTGATACTCCTACTATTTTGATTGTAGTCCCATCCAACTGTAGAATGCCTGGAATACTCCTTTTGTACTCCATCTCTATGAATTCACATAATATCTTTGGCATGACATTCGAGCACCGGAGTCAATCGTACAATTATGCAGATCCATCCTTCCATTATGAGAGACAAATGGAATGGAGGTGATATATTCTTACCATTGGCAAAGGTTGGAAGCATCCGTGTTAACACTGTTTGGGTAAGAATTTTCTTCTAATATTTCACAAACTTGAGAGACTCCTACAATAGGTTAACTTGTCTAGGTAAATGTAGTGCATCATACAGACTCACCTTTGCAAGTATCTTGTTCATTTCCTCAACAATGTTGTAATCAAAAGTACCAGGAACCTTTTATCCACTAATTATCTTGTATTTATTTTGGTACTATTGCGTAGCCTCCACCCTTTGTTGCTTAGTCAATAATGGGTATTTGAGATGCTATTTAGCTTGTTCTTTTATCTCAGTTTGCACTTGAGTGGCTGCAGGTTGTGAAGTTGATATTTTCGTGTGCATATTTTGTTGAGTTTTCTTGGGCAATAGATCCTTCAACAAGATAGAATCTCCAAGGACTTTCACTTGCAGTTGTACTTTTTTTGTACATTTTTTTCAAAAAGGACTTTTAGAGACTCCATTTTTACTGGATCAACAGTCATTAGCTTCTTTCCCACCCTCATAAGGACTGAAACTTACTCAAAGGAGGGGACCATAAGGTTATGATCAATTGATGTTATTGTAGTTATTTTTCCACCAGTATAAATCTCTTCTAATGTTTGTACATATTTCAAATTAACCATGCACATGTCTTCTCCATGAGGATCATTGTACGTGGAACCCCAATATGCCTGCTCTGATGTACTAGCTTCTTCATTTGCCAATATATTTGTATTTATTTTAGGACCTTTGCTAGTAGTTGGTTATTGCCTAGTAATTGGTGGTGTTTGATACCTCTATGACTAAAAATCACCTTCAACCTACTTCTTCTTAATATATGTAATTTCATTTGACATTGTTCTCACTATTGAATTGAGTGACTACATCTCTTGTAATATCTTCATGTAGGGATCTAGATTCGAGGGCACAGAAGATGCTGGCAGAGGTAGAGGTACTGGTGGAGATGGAAATTGTAATAGAACAGGTGGCACTAGTAGCATTGGGAACAAAATTGAGGCTGGTAATTATGGAACAAATGGTGTAGGTAATTGTGGAATACTCAAAGTAGGGAGTTGTGGAACTAGAATTAGAGTGATTTGAGGTAGACCCAATCTTCATGAGGGAACATGGTACATAGAAGGTATAGGCTATTAAAATACACTCTAATACAGGTGTTATGGAATATCAATAAGAATGGGTATGGTTACCTTTGGGGGAAGCTTACCTATGGCAATCATATTTACCTTAAATTTTTACACCTGTGTGTAAAAATTTGGAAACGTATTGACATTAGGTTGTCATACATCCATGCCAATATCAAAGTTAAAGGATCATAGATAGTAAAACATAGCTTGCTCATGCATGGGCCGAAGGCCATCAGGGACTCTCTACCAACTTTAAGAAAATATGATGTTGAAGTCCACTATCTCCTCCTGTGGATGTCTCTGGATATTCATGAATTGGTGCAACAAGCAAAAAGGATCGGCTTGCTCATGAAAGTTCTTAGTCTATAATTCAACCAACTAGTCACATGTATTAATAGTAGCAGATGGTAAGGATCGATACCAATACAACAACTCCCATCTAAGTGATAATACCAAAAATCTTACCATAATATATTTGTCTACGATATTGTGGATTGTCGCTAAAGAAGCCTCATCTTGAATATGCTCATAAGCAGTTTTACCAGTTTCATCATAGGTAGGCAAAGCCTTCAATGCTTCTTGAAGGACTAGATTTTGTGCTTATATATTCAAGGCTCCTGAGCTATTCCATGCTAGGAATTACCTTGGTGGATATGGTTGTTGTGGTAGTGGGTTTTGAGCCATATTGACTAGTGTGTGAGGTTGAGGAGGTGGGATGATAGTAGCAGTACTAGCTAGAATTAAAGGAATGAAAAACACACCAGCTAATTGTGAAGATGTTGTGACTGATATATGAGGCAGAGTGATCAATATGGTATGTTCTCCTAATTTTTGGGTGTCGATTTCAAAAAAATCAATGAGATTTTTAGATTTTTGGCCTTCGATCTTGTGATCATGAAGTAAAAATTGCATTGACTTCACATTCGGAGGTTCTTGGGTATAGCTGAGTCACCAGATGTTCTAATCATATAGCACAGAGGTGAATATCAAACCTCAATACTGTTGAAAGTGGAACTTTTGAAGGTCTCACCAGGTGTGCCAAAAACTATTGGTCAAATATCTGCCTAAAATACAAACATATGTTTGTGCACCCTAGATACGACCAATATTGAAAGGTTGGATGAAAGAAATTTCTTCCATGGCAATATCTAGAGAGGGTTGACTCCCTTACTAATCCTACACTAGTTTAAGTCTAGAGTTGTATAAAATGAATTGGAAATAATGGAAGGAAATGGGAAATATAGCCACATACCAAAGATGTAAGATTGGGGACAGACTAGCAGTAGGAATTCCAACCAAGTATTAGAGCAACATAGAATAGAAATAAGGCAAAGAATCCACTTACAATTTTACGGAGACAACTTCTAGAATCGCATTCCAGTACTCACTCCTTCACCAGCAGTGCTCAAATCTAGATGTATAATTTAAAATTAGCAGTAGATAACATACATGAATATAAAATAGAAATGCTTAGAGTAGAAATAAATAACACATAGAAATTACTTGTGAGAATCAAAAGCTAAATTAGTTCTATTTATGTAAAAAACATTAAGAGTTTTTCTAGAGAGTGTCTATCCTCCTTTTACATTGAAATTGTTTAGTATTTATAAAGGTTTTCACCTTTGTCTATTTAATACACAAAAGACAAAATGTTTATAGATCAAGAAACTTTGTGAATAAATTTCTTCTTGATTCTCTTGAAAATATTCCTCCTGTGAAAACGATCCAACTCTTAAGGTAAAACTCCTAAAAAATTAGCAAATTCAGGAATGGATTCACGAAAAACTGTAAATATGGTTGATGACTTGGTACATCGGTTGCACCTTGGAAATTCACCCCTGTTTAGAATGTCTTGAAACTCATGAAAATTACCTTGTGATTTTAATATTACAGCTCTTTTAGCGTGAAATCAAAAATTGTAGCCACTCTTCACCTCAATCATTAAATTCTCATCATTTTTTTTTATCTGAGCACCTTTTAAAAGTCTTCGTTGATGCTTAAAATAGAATTCACCAAAAATAGAGCGATGATTAAAAGCACTTCCATTAAATTTTATCACTTCCTCCTTATTCATGCCTCTTGGTGGAGAGGGCACCCATGAAGCAACAATATTTATAATTTTACTCAATATGTAGCTCTGAATTACGCCTTTCATTTTTACTTATAATTTTTCCTAGGAGAGAAGTGAAAAATATTTATTCAATCATTGGATCACCTCTTGCAACTCTCACATCATTGTGCTCAATGTAAAACCTTGACTTTACTCAAATTAAAATTCTTTGCATTGCATTCATCTCCTCATCATAGTAGTAGTCAACCTAGAGGAAATATGGGCAAAAATAGCTTATTATAATGCTTTGAACCATATTTATATCATTTAGCCCCTCAAAGGTGTGAATGAGAGCTTATCCTTTTTCCCAGGGTAAAAGCACCTCACATAAGATGTTTCACTTCTTAAAATATATGTTCACCCCCCAAAGAGGTGAAAGGCATTTTCACCTTTCACCTTGGGTGAACATGGATTTCACTCATTTTTAATGCTCACCCAAAGCAAAAATAAAACCCTTGATGCACTTGTGGGGACATCTTCATGTAGATTTGCCTTGGGGAGGGGCAAATGGGACTTTCAACCCTCACCTAGGGTGAAAGTGCTACCACCTTTACTCCTCTCAATTCATGTTAAGGTGGGGTCTACACCCTATGTTTTAGATATGCATTCACCTGAAGGAAGGGCAAAAGGTGTTTTTGTCCCCGGATGAACGAATATTTGAATTTTCAACGTATCGACTAGGCGCAACACCTTTAAAATTTGATGATTTTTACCCTAGAGTGGGGTGAATGATGCTTTCACCCCTTCTTTGGGGTGAACGTACTCCTTTAAATTTTCATCACACTTCAACTTTAGATCCGCATCAAACTCAATCACTTGCTTTTGCCCCTCATTTGGGACAAAAGTGCTTTTGCCAACTTAACATATTTTCTTCTCTTTTTTAAATTTTACGTTTACCCAAAAATTGGGGTGAATGGGTTTGTCAGTCCACTTTTGGTGTGAACACACCTTTGATCTCCCTTTGCTCAACAACGAGTTTTTTGAATAAATAAAAATGACTTCACCCCGAGGAAGGGTGACAAGGATCTTCGCTCTGACAAGGATCTTCGCTCTTCATTCGAATGACAATGTTGTTATGTCTTTCTTACCTTGAACTTTTAAGTGATGTTTTATTTGACATCTTTCAGATGATATTTATTTATTTGTTATATCATTCTCCACAAACAAATTGCCTTGTAGCACCCATTATTCCCAAGCATGAAATTCACAAAAATTAGAAAGAAGATTAACACACAAAAGTACTATAACTCGTTATAGAAAATACTACAATATTAATTTAGTGTATTTGTCACTTTTACAATGATAGTGTGAATCAAAACTTCATCAAAATTTAATGTGACATAGTGCAAACCTGTCAATAATATCTTATATATTTTATTTTATTTTTGTCATAGCTTGATGATTGGTTCCTTCTTCTTGGTGTATATATGTTTCCTTAGGTATATTGGAACTTATTTTATTATCAATGAAAGGACAAGATGCATTCAATGAAGGATAAAGTTGAGCTTTCAATTTTTTTATTTGATGTTTCAGCAATAAGAAAAATAATTATGGTTAACCACTAGGCTATATTATTTACCTTGATATTCAAAATTGAAACACTAATGGTAAGTTGAGGGAACAAATTGCATTTCATGGATCCAAGATCAGCTTAAAATGAGGTTATAGTTTAGCCCACATGATAAGACATAAAATAGCATATTTAAGATCTGAGGCCCCATTTTTATTGGTAGAACTATGGTCCTTGAAAATTTCCATTCTTCTTGATCATAAGATTTTATGACGATGTTTGATTTTTTAAAATATTACTTGTTGAGCCTTATTTTATGAATAAATATAAGACTACAAATATTAATTGATGATCCATTATCAATGAGAATACTTTTTATGGATGACTCAAAAATATTTCAAGGGATAATCAAGTTATCTCTTCAAGCGTAGAGGTTGATGGAATGACATCACTAAAGAAGGATATAGTCACATGGTTTACACTAAGTGACCTCACCATGTTAGCCAAATTGTTAGGAGTGATATTTATAAGCACTATTTATTTGCTTAAAATATTGAACAAATTCTCTCTATGACTTGGGGAGGTTTACAACAATGCAAGTATAGAGATATTATTTGGTGTGTTTTCTAATTGTTGTTGAATATTAAAAGGTTTTTATATTGTAGTTTTAGAACCAAATGTGGTTCCTTAAAAGTGTTTTTATATCTTGAACACAAAAGTAGAGGGGTTTAGGAGGCATTTCAGAAGCTTGACCCTTATTCCTTACCTATTTCCTAGTCGTGGTGCAAACAAGAATTATACCTACCATATTCTAATCTAGTGGAAGGATATTCTTCTACTATAATCGATTGATAATATTTTATCCATGTTTAGGTAATATATATTGAAATATATCTAAATATTGATTGGGATATGTTTCTTTTTTAGCAGCATCACCCACTAGATGACCTTGGTCAATAAGATCTTGTACCACATTCTTGAGAGTGATACACTTATTCATGTTGTGGCCATTAGTGTGATGAAAATTATATTGTTGGTCAACCTTGAACTAAGGGAGATTCTCCCTTTTTAGGTCATGTTATCTTATAGGGGGTAACTCTATCATCTGAACATTTAACAACTGTGTTAATAAAAATAACAAAGATTGGTTTAATTTAGTATTCCTATGAGGCTTTTCTAGATATTTAGCTAAGAATAATTGTCTTAGTGCTATAGCTATATTGGTATTACCTATTTTAGGGTTGATTTTAGGTTTATAATCAATTAAGCATCACTCATAGCATGATTGTTCTTATACTACCCTTTGGTGTTGGGAGAAGGTGGTTTCTCTTATTTTTTATTTATTTTTAGTTTCCCTCTTTGTTGATGGGTAGATTCCATTTTTTTTGCGAGATCAATCACATTATCAAATTACATAACACGATTTATATCTAAATGATATGAAAAATATTCTTGTAAATTATGTATGAAGATACACAATAATTTCTTAGGTGGCAAAGCAAAAGGTATTTTTCTAACTAGCTTTCACCACTAAGGTAAGAATTCATCAACAAATTTATTCTTTTCATGTTTAAGCTAATACAAATCAACAACCATATACTTTTGCACAATGTAGGTTGAAAATTTTGGATAAAAAATTTGGCTAATTTAGAAAATTTCTTGATCAAGTGATGGGGTAGTTGATAGAACCATTCTAGGGCCTCATCCCCAATATTCGTGTGAAAAAGCTTTAACAATAACATTTTTTCATACTTGATGTTGTGGCATACTATCCTAAATATTTGAAGGTGTTCTATAGGATCACCATCTCCCTTATATAATCAAAACAATGATAACACAAAGGTTAAAGGATAAGGTGTATTTGTTAAACTAGGATCTATAGGTTCATTACAACAACCCTTATAAGAATACCTCTTAGGCATACCTCCTTTAATAGAGGTTAACTATTGTTTGAATTTTAAGTCTTCTCTTGATAATTTTTCTAACCTAACATTCACATCCTAAAATCTAGGATAATGGGTTAATTATACTATAGACTAAAATTGGGGGTTAACTAGAGGGTAACACTGAGTATTTGTATGGGATGATCCATAAGGGATCATTGGGTAACTAATTCTAGGATTAAATTGAAAAAGTATTTTAGTAAAATAAATGTTAGATTGTGTAGACATGCTATAGAATGGATTATAAACAACCATATTTTAAGAATTAGGTATGCTAGGAAGGATATCTACATATTGGACTTGTGGATAGCTTAGGTGTGGAGAAACTAGAGGGTTTAACTTGAGTGGCTCTATATTGGGAGGTATAGATCCCAAATTCCCTAAATAAGATGGGATACTTGGTGATATCCTTCCTAAGGTTGTAGTGACAATTGAGTCTCGCTATTGAGCACTCATGAGGTTTGATCTAGGTTGGTGCAAAAGTTCTAGAAAGGGTTCTTCCATGACAAAATGAAGCATTTATTTTGATTTAAAGATGACTTCCATGGTTTATTTGTTTCCTCACAGGAAAGCAACAATATGATCTATGTATTTGAATAATACCTCTTCATGTTTGTTGTAAAAGAGAGAAAGAGTCTCAAAAGGAGGATCTTTTTCCTCTTCTTCCTCATAGATAGGGTTTTTAATCAAAATTATATTTTATAGAAGGCTATATGAAGCACTAAGATTTTACACCATTTGTTGACCAACATTTCAAGTGATATAGGGAGGTTTGGACATGGTAAAGAAGGATTTCAATTTATTGAGTTTTGTTTTGAGAGTACTTATAGTAAAAAAAGAAGATGTTTTATATCCTTATGTCACCTTGAAAAATAACCCTCCTTGTGACTCCCACTAGTCCACCATAATATACTAGCCAAGAAGGATTTCTCCCCAAGGTTTGTATATAGGTTTGCTCAAGGGGTTGTTAACCTTCCCTAGTAGGACTAAAAATAGGTTATGTTCTTGTTATCTTGATTTAATATGATTCATCTAAGAAAACAATATTAACTGATCTTGATTAAAGTTTAATATTTTTTATCTTGATTATGGATAATATATTAAGCAATAATATTTCTGGATAAAATACCCAAGTGATATGTTCATGTCAAGTTCACCAAATATGTGGGACTCCAAAAATACCACACCATGTCTTGGGAGTGTTGGCCCTTGAGGGTGCATTTTTCTCTTTCTTGGCCATACCCATACTTGGGTGGGAGAACATTGCTACTAACCCATTTTTATAGAGATGATTGTATTTGGCATACAGTAATCTCTTTGGTAGAAGAGTTTTAGGTTCACCAAGGAATTTATAGATTCCCTAATCTATTTAATATATTAAGTTTAGTAGATACCAATGTTTTGGTCATCTATCTTAGGATCTAATATGCAAGATGAAGCTGAAATGCAAAATGATATGAAGATAGTGATGTAAGAATATAGTTCTATCCTACATGCAACATGATTGTTGATGATTTTACTACCTATGTTATGAAAGGGATTTTTTTCTTTTTTTATGAATACAAGGTTGCAAGAAGGGTAAAATAACATAAATTTACCTAATACAAGGCTACATGCAATATTGTTTTTGAATGCATAGGAAAGCGAGATAAAATGTTAACTAGACTAATTATTCTTTTGATTTTTCTCATTTATATGTTCTAAAATTAAAATAACAAGATAAAAACAAATATGACATGAAATAGAAAACTAGAGGATTTGGGGTACTTACCTATTTTGATGGTTGATGTGAATACTTTGTCTAGAGTTGAATATGATTCCTATGCAAATACATCACATAGAACTCCTTTTAGCTAGTGGATTCGTAAAAACCTACAAAACTGATAAAAAAATATGTTATAGTTTTGGGACCTACCAGATAGCAAAAATATTATTTCTTCTTAGTTTGCACAATCAGGCCCTCTGTTTATACAAACATTGAGGTGACATTGCCTTGGATGTGAATAAAAAGATATTTGTAGCGAATACATCAATTAAAATTATTTTATTTTGTGGATTCACTATAATGACTAAAATATATGGATGATAGGATGTGCTAAGAAACAAGGACATTTCATCTATCAAAGGTATGCAAGTAAATAAATTTTGTTAGACTAGATACTAGAGGGTGAGAATTTGAGGTTTCTCAAAGTTTTGGTAAAAATAATACCTAAATTGAGTTTAGTCAATGGATTCGCCTTGGGTACCAAAAATAAAAAATGGTTGTTATTCAATGAGATAAGGGCATAGGAAGGCTATGCAAATATACTACCTAAAATAGGTTTGGTTAGCATATTCACTCAACCCATGAATGAAATGCTAAATCCAACCATAAGCTATGTAGGGATGATCTTGGATGATGCAACATATATTTTGATGGTGATTCCTATCTTGCAATCACTTCTTAATATACCTATGGAGTTAATTAAAGATAAATGTTTTACCAAAGTGGTTGTTACATTCAAAAATATAGAATATATGAGTTCATACTATGAATTTAAATTTTAAAAATAAATTTTTTAATGATGATTGATAAAAAATTTGAATGCATGTTAGAAAGGTATCACCAAATATCAAAACACCTAATGTCTGCTTTTCTAGATTCATGGCAAAATTATTGATAGCTCCATGAAAGGAGTTTTGGTAACACTTCATTACTTGTGTATTTTCCTTGTCAATAAAACGATACTTCGTTGCAAGAAAGAGTCATTTTTAAATGCTCCTCCAAGCGTCCAACTTATAGGGTTATTCCCTCCTAGATATTTCCAAATGGGAGAGGCAAGGTGGCTAGCATGTTGTCTAGTTTTATTGGCTGACTGGTTGAACTAAAGAGTGGTTTTGTTGACTAGTGAAATTTGGGGTATATTTTGGACCATTTGGAAAGTGGAAGGGGATTCATATCTTTCCTTCCTTTATTGATGATGCTCTACACTTGTAGTCTACCAATAAAGTAGTATTTGCATCTTAACAGGCTTCTACAGGCATAACTTAGATTTTTTTTATTTTTTGGGTGTGAATACGCCACCTAATACACCACTATGCAAAGTCATAACTCAATGTATTTTCTCTATTGACCATTAGAGGTCAAATTGGGTGGTCAAAGGGAGAATTTTGAACATTCATGAATATGCTAGGGTAAAATAAAAAATTACTTCAGGGTAGATTCACTCTAAGTCAACGAATTTACCCCTGCTAGGTTTTGTTTGCAATTTTTTAGGTTGAGTGATTTGTTATGATTAACTAGGCTAATTTGTTGGTTTACTTTGAGAATTGATGGTGAAATAGGTGATCCAATTTTAGGTATCTACAAATATGTCCCTTTCACTTTCTATCTAACCTTCCTCATTTTATTTATTTTTATTTTCCACATAATATGGATCTTTACTACTCTTACTTTTAGAGTCAAAGGTATAGTGTCCTTTTAGACTTGTATAATTTTAAAAAATATAAATAGGTTAGCTAATTAGAAAATTGATCCCTGTAATTATAATTGGCTTAAAGATATCCAAGAATTTGTGATATTGAAATAATAATAATAATAAATGTTTTCTTATGTTTACAATACACAATTATGTTGATTTTAATGTATTTGCAACATTTTATTTATGAAATCAACATGGTGTAAGGGGATTAGTCCTAAAATTTATATTTATAGAAATATACTAATGATATTTCTTGATGGGAATGCCCCTCAAATAATTGTTCAATAGCCAATTATATAACAATTAATTGACTTTATATTTTTATCATTTTAATCAACAAGATAAATTTATTTAAATGGTTAGTATTTAAAGAAAACCAAGCACGTTATGGTTAATGAATTTGTTAGAATATCTTTTCTATGAGTATGGTATCACACCTCAATTAGATAAGGGAATAAGCTATGCTATATTTCTTATGAAATCTAATAGATTTGAACATGATTAAATTCTTTTAGTAAGTACTTATTTACACAACATTTATAATCAAATAATGAGCTAAGAAAATATATTAAATTATTTAAGTAAATAAATATTTTTTTTAAAAATAACATACAATTGTATAATATAAATTAAATATTTGGCTTTAAAATAGCAAAATGACTATGAACTTAAATGATTTTAAAATTCCTTAATATGCAACGTACTTTACATATACAAAATAATTTTAGTTATGATAATCAATACAAACAATTTAATAGAAAACTTAATTAAAATTTATAGTCAATTTAACATAATATACTAACTTTGATAAAATTTCCAAATATATAAAGGATATAGACAAGTCTAAAAATAAAAAAATGACATGTGAGGCTTGTATTATGTAAGGAATATGAAAGGTTGCAACTCTTGGATATGTGAGGAGTGCAAGAGTCAAGTATTAAAGAATCATATTTCTAAAATTATATAATGGAGACAAATATTCATGTTGTATATATCAAATGGATCTACGAATATCATATTTAAGTATTGATTAATATAAAATTTCGTATGCATATTTTGATCAATTCTATCGTAAGTTTCTTCATCTTATTACATGAATGATTTTGGCCATTTATATTCATAGTTATCAATATAATTTGAATATTTTTGTTAATTGTTTTGGTCATATAATATTTTAATTGCTCTTTATTTGAGGCCACTCTATATTCAAAATATTAGGACCTGAGAAAATCTGGCTTAAAATTCAATAATATAAAGATAAAGGTGTTGTTAATGATGATTCTTTATACACATGCTTACTCAATGGTTCCACATTATGTAATAGAGTAATTCGTGGTAGTGGTAGAAATGATTGCAATAGATATTGGTATGTTTAGATATTTTAAAATAATTTCATTATCAATTATATAAACTATGGTAGTGGAGAAAACAAATTGTTGTATAGGTACTTGAACCAAATTTATTGGATAATACATTAGTGATGTCATTGGTAATTTCTCTACTTGCATAAGTATTTATTATAATTGGATAACTTTCTTAAATGATCTTACTAACATGATATGATTTGATGTTATAACAATCATTGTGAGGTTTGATTGTAACACTTTTATGTAGTACATGATTACTTGCTCATTAGGTAGGCACATGTTAATTGGGATCCATCAATAGTGTATGCATAAATTTGATATTAAATTTATGAATATCTGTTTTAGGGTATCTAATCATAGCACTTATTTCAAATAGCTATGAATATGCTACAGTAATAATGCCATTTTTTTATAAATGGATCAACAATTATGGCATAGTCAATAACATATCCATCTTCGAGATTCCTATGTCATATTGTCGATTTATCTATTGGTAAAAATATGGATAGTCACACCATTATATCTTCTTCCTTAATTTGATGGATAAATTTTAGTGTTTATAGCTCCTTAATATCCTCTAATATTATTTTTCTATCATCCCTATTAAATATTGATAGGTATTGTTATATCACCTACAATATGGACATATAAATAAATAGTTTTAAGGGACCTTGATGACTCTAGTTTGGAAAATTACTTTAATATGGAACTTACAACTATAGGTGGAACATAGATTACCCTTACTACGTATTGTATTTGTAGATCCATTTATCCTTACGAGATATATCATGCTTAATATATGGATTGCATTTATTACATGCCTTCATGGCCCACTTATTGAATCTATTGTTGGTAAACCTATGAATGTTATGCAATTTGTTGTTCTTGTTGAGCATTTGAGAGTTAGCTAAATTTGATGAGCATTTGGTTAGTTAAATTAATGGTTGTACTTGTAAAATAATGTGTTGTATTTATCACATTAGTCATGTGAATTTACTAGGCTAAATAGGTTGGTGAATATTCATAACAAAAACAAGGTGACAATGAAATAAGCATTTTTTTCTTTATCTAGGTTCTAGGTGTTTAGAGTTTTAGGAGGGTTTGATTTTATTTCTTTCTTCCAAGTAATATGATTTTTTCCCTTAGAAGCCCTCCTTTGTGTCAAAGGTAATTCAACAAAATCAATACCTTATTCAAATTATTTCAACTTAGATATTGAACTCACAAACTCTTAAAAGCATTTATTTTAGTTGAATCATCATAGAAAAACTTTAAAATTGCACGTAAGTTTAGATCTATAGGAATTTAACATTATTTTTTGGGTAATTACTATTTTGTCAAATTTTAAGTTCAAAATTTTTGAATTATCACTTTCAATGGTGATTTTCATTTGTTAGAATAAGTGAATATTGTCTTAAGTTCTACTAGGATAGACACACTTGAGTTTCCACTCCTCCATGTGTCATGTGAACTCTCAGTGGTGTCTTCATCAAGTTTGATGAGTTGTTGTAATCCACTAACTCTTAATGATCAACTTTGCTATTTATACAAAGTTGATCCTTGGAATAAATCAATCAGTTCTATTTTGTTTCTTCAAACTCTTGTAATTCTTTGCATGTATATTTTAGGAAATTCTAACATGGTATCATATCAGGATAGATTATGCTAGCATTCTCTATTGAAGGAGGTTTCTCGAACTGGTTCTTAATATCTTTCTTCTTTGTTTTTTTTAAATAGGAAAGAGGTTTTTATATATTATAGATTGATATTAGTTGCATTTTTTTGAGATATTTGCATATGGTAATACTTTTTCAGTTTATCTAATTATTATTTTAACCATTTATGAATTTTTTTAAAATTTTATTTCATTGTATTCACTGCTCTGTATATGCAACTTGAATGCATTCTAAAAATTTTGTTTCTCTGAAATTTGCTTCATAAAAATCTCCTTCTAAAACAAATGCAACTTGCTTTAAAATAATTAAAGACACACCGCATCTTGTTCTAGGCGATTTTTTTTTTTTTTATCTTTATTGCCCTCCTCATATGTTAAATTTATATTTTTTATCCTTCATCAAGTGCAGTTCATCTACCTCCATAGCCATCCCTGTGTACTCTATATACGGAGAATTTTATAAATCTATGAATTTTTTAAGAGGCCATTTTTTTTCCCACTCGCCTATGTTTTTCCTTAATCTTCTTCTCCAAATAATTTCAGGTTGTTCGGCTTCCAAAGCCTTCACTGCGATTCATCTATCATGGAGTAAAGATTCATAGCAATTATTTCTTTTGGTGGGCAATCTTCTAAATTTTTTTATTAGCAAATCATTGTATCTTCATCTATAAAATAAATTAATGGAAATCGCTCTTCGCATCCTATAAAGAAACTCTAGGTCTAATTAATAGACCATAGTTCTTTATCTTAAATGTGGACTTATTTGACCACCGTTTAGCCTTGGCACACTTGAGACTTCGCCTCAACACAACTTATCCATTAATTACATTTTGAAGATCTCATGATTTTATAAAACTTGATTCTCTTCCTGTTTATTTTTCCTTCGGTGCTTCAAGAGATAATCAAGTATTTTTGCTATATAAACCACTTACTTAAGCTTAATACCATAGTTCTTTACTGCTATGAGTCTCTTTGACAGAGCTTTAAGTGATTTGTTTTAGGCCCATTGCTATTTGTTCTCCTATTTTGCAAGCTATTTCTATTTTGTAGGTCTATGGAGACGTCACAATCAAAACCCCTTTCTCTTGCTCCTCCTCTTTGAATTCATTGGTGGTTGTGGCGCCATCACCTTCTCTGCATGCAAAGCACTCTACACCTTCCTTTCAGTACCTTCTGGTGTGTGGCACCATTGTCTTCCTAGAGAAATATTAGTGCCTCCTCTTAAACTTCTCTAATTGCTAGTGTAATCCTCTCAAGCGCTCCCTCTTAGTATTGTTTTTTTTTTTTTTTTTACATATAACATATTTTTTGTGTAGGTTAAGTGCTTAAATATACATCATTTTATCGGATTTCATCTATGTTGTGGCGTCCAATGATTCATCGTTGAAATACACTGGTATTCTAGGTAACCCAAAAATCTAAAGCAACTCTGACGACTCACCTTCTTTCTCTACACTTTTTTAGGCTTCATTATATGTTACCTTTGTTTTTTGGTAATTTCAATATTGTAGCCATCTGGAAAAGGTTAATTCATTCCTTTTATTTTTGGCCTCTCTTGGCTCGAAAATCAAAGCAATTGTAAAATTTAATATAATTTTCTTTAGGGGGGTTGATAAGGTGCTTTTTCCACACCTATCTCAGATTTGGGGGGGTTTCTCATTGCGTCCTTTCATTTCACCTCCTCTTTATTGCCTTATATTTTAGTATAATTTTTTATTTGCTTAAAAAATTAAGGAAAATATAAAAATTAACATTTTGTCTTTATAATTTTCCATTAAGCAAAACTTTATATTATACATTTCTAAATTAATTCTTTCTTACATAAGTTCTTTACTATATATTAGTAACATATAAGTGGAAAAGTGTATATTTATTTTTACATTTCTCTACAATTTCAGAACTTATTATTTGTTTATTTAATTTGCTAAATCAAAAGTTTTTTTATAGATATAAATATTTTTCATTTCATTAAGCAAAATAAAAGAAAAAAATAATATTTATTTTTTTGGTAAAGTATAACTTAATTCTCAATTTTTTAAAGTTATATCTAATCTTGGGAAATAAAATTTATTGTCTCTTCCTTAACTTTAATTTAAAAATTTATATCACCACTCACCCATATTGGACATCCTACATAACTTATAGTTTCCCTCAAGTAAGGGCGAGTTATTAAGATAACCAATATTGGCCTGGATGATATAAGCCTAAGTTCCAAGTATCAAATATTATCAATACTTATAGTTTACCTCTTGTAATGGTGGGTATTTGACAAGACAAGATATATAGGCTTGGCATATTTGTAAATACTTAAAACAAACAAACTATCAAATATCCTCAAAATACTTATAGTTTCCCTCTCATTAGGGCATGTATTTTTTGAGTTATTTGGTGTTCCTAAAAATATTTGGCATATTTGTTCTCATTACCCTCATTGAATATCACGTATCCTCAAATTACTTATAGTCTCCCTCTCGTTAGGGCAGGTAATTTTTTGGAATTTGGTATTTCCTTGGGGCTTCTAAAAATTAATATCCATTGCATTCTATATTTTAAATTTAAAGGGGGGAAATTTGGGTTAACTTCAAAATAAATCCAATGAATACAATTGATCTTCTCACTCTTCATAACTACCATACATGGAGATCCAAAATTTTAAATCTCATTTTTCAAAAAGGGCTCACACACCTATTAGAAGAAAAGCAACCTAAGTTTGAAAAAAATATGAAATAATTGTTCACAAAGGGAAAATGTATGAAAATATGGGTATTATTAGCTCTAATGTTCATGAAAGTTTGTGGTTTCACATTACAGATTGTAAAAATCCTCATGAAAGTTGGGAGAAACTAAAAAATTTATTTGGAAAAGTAGATCAAATTAGATCAATGCAACTAGAAGCAGAATTAAGAACTCTATCTCCCGAGGACTTCAAAAATATTGTTGACTTCCTAACCAAATTCAAAGAGTTCCTAAATCAATACAAAGGTAGTGGGAAGACTAAGTCTGAAGAAGAATGCATTTATCTAATCCTTTCTAAAATAAATGGCATATTTCAAATATTTGCTACCACATTTCTATCTACCAAAGATGCTCTTGGTGCAACCTTTAAAATGCCCTCTTTAGAAGATTTTTGTGATAGACTTACTAGGGAAGAAAAAAAACTTGCAAGATATGAAATATCTTCTTATTCCTCTTTATCAAAAGCCTTAGTAGCCTCCACTTCTTCTAAAGAAAAATTCCAAAATAAGGAAAAGAATCCTATAACTTGTACTCATTGCAAAAAGAATGGTCACTTTGTAAACAAATGCCGGAAAAGGTTACAATAAATAGAGGCAGCCATGAAGGATCAAAAGATAGATAGTAAAAAGAAAATAGGGAAAGCCCTAAATATTCAAGGGAAAAGCTCCAATTCTTCCTCTAATTATTGGGTCCTAGATTCTAGAGCTACTCATTACATGACTATTTCAGATGAGTCATCCTCTTCTATCTCCTCAAGTTCTACATGTACAATAGAAGTGGGTGGCTCTTCCTTTATCCCATTCAAATGAAAGGGGACATAACCATTGATAGTGGCTCTATAAATAATGTTTTCTATGTTCCAAACATTTCCATAAATATCCTGTGTCTATTATATTTGTACTTATGGAAAGGAGAAAACAATTCTCTTCTCTCAAGCAGGAGTTGAGATAAGAGACTTTCAAGATCCCAATTCTCTCATAGCCAAGAGAGTCATTTATCACAACACTCACCTATTTCACTTCAAAGGATTCAAAAATCCATAAGGGACCTCCTATTTTGTAGCTCATGGATATCTTGAAAGTAAAATTTGTCATGAAAGGTTTGGTCATCTTAGTTACAACTACATAAAGGAATTGAGCACCCATGATATGGTAACAGGTTTACCCAAATTTTCTTCTATTGATGGATTTTATCCTAGATGTGCCCTTGGAAAGCAACATCAAGAACATTTCCACCCAAGTAGTTCTCTAAAAGCCTCATCCCCTCTAGAATTAATCCATAGTGACTTGATGTATTTTCCATAACCTTCTTTCAAAGGAGCAAATTATGCTCTAACCTATATTGATGAATTTTCTAGAAGAACTTGGGTCTACTTCCTGACATATAAAAGTGATGTTCTATCCCACTTTAAAGTCTTCAAAGCCTTAGTTGAAAATAAGGACTCTTAAAAAATCAAGCAAATTCACATAGATAATGCAGGGAATACTACAGTACTAAGTTCTCCATATTTCTATAAAGTCGTAGCATCCTTCATCAGCATTTTGTCTTCCTTAATCCTCATCAAAATGGTATTGCAGAAAGGAAAAATTTAACATTAAAGGAAATGGTGAATTGTATGCTCCATTCAAGAGATATTTCAATTTTTTTTGGGGCAGAAGCTATTAGATGTGCCAATTATATTCAAAACCACACACCTCATAAAGCTCTAGATCATTTAAATCCTGAAGAATTATGGATAGATTCAAAACCAAATGTTTCCTTATTCAATATTTTTGGGTGTACTGCTTGGGTGCACATCCCAAATAAGAAAAGGAAGGTTCTATATAATAAAAGTAGAAAGCTCATATTTGTTGGTTATTGTGAGAAAATGAAATCATACAGGCTCCTTGATCCCTCAACTCATGAGGTATTTTTCATAGGAATATACAATTTGATGAAACATTCCCTCAGAAATATCCTTAACTCTCCTCTTCCTCCATTGAGCCTTCTCGTATAATAGAACCTCAATATTATGAAGAACCAACTTTAGAGGTTAACTTAGAGATTGATAATCAAGATGAGGAACATGTAACTCCAATTCAATGTCTTTCCACTCCTTCTACTCCTTTCTCTATGCCAAAATGGGTATGCACCATTGTTAAAGAAGCTAATCCTTACATCCAAAATCTTCCATCATCCAGATCAACCAACTCCATAGGTATTGGTCTTGTTTTTAAGTCTATTTTATTTGATCTTCAATCCTTCAAAGAAGCAACTAGTATTAAAGAATGTGATGATACCACGAAAAATGAATTCTCTTCCTTAATCAAAAATAAAACTTGGGATTTAGTTTCGTTGCCTAAAGGAAGGAAATTAGTTTTTTATAAATGGACATACATAACAAAGTATGGTTCGAATGGAGAAATTGACAAACACAAAGCTCACCTAGTAGCCAAAGGTTTTTCTCAAATTGAAGGAATTGATTATGCTGAAACCTTTGCTCTAGTTTCTAAAATGGATTCTATAAGAGTGGTTATTGCTCTGGATGCTTCCAAAAAGTGGCCTATATTTAAAATGGATGTAAAAAGTGCTTTCTTACATGTGGATTTAGATAAAGAGATATACATGGAATAACATGTTGGTTTCACTCAAGACTCCTCTCTTGTTTGTAGGCTAAACAAGTCTCTCTATGGTCTCAAACAAGCTCCTAGAGCTTGGTATGAAAATATGGACTTATTCCTTCTTTTTCTAGGTTTTTCTCATTGTGAGTCTGCTAAAACAATCTACATTTGGAGATATGAAGGAAAAATCACCATTCTTGTTTTATATGTTGATGATATTCTAATCACTGTAGTACCTTCAATCACATTTAGACTATAAAATACTCCCTCTCTAAAAAATTTAATATGGTTGATTTAGGTTTAGCTCATTACTTCTTTGGGATTCAAATAAATCAAACAAATGCAGGTATTTCATTGTGTCAAAAAAAATACACTCTAGATCTTCTTCAAAGGTTTAAAATGTCAAACTGCAAATATTCTCCTACACCTTTTCAATTTGGCATAAATCTAAGTATTTCCTACTCATCCCCTCTATGTGATGCAACTCTATACCATCAGCTTGTAGGGAGTCTATTATACCTTACTCATACTCATCCAGATATATCATATGTAGTTGGCCTCATATCTAGATTCTCCTATGAACCTCACTTTAGTCATTGGCAAGCAAAAAAAAAATCCTTTGCTATTTGTAAAGAACTACTCAATTTGGGCTCTTATATAAGGGAAAATCCATCGATATCATTGGTTACACAGATTTATATTGGGTGGGATCAGTATAATATAGATGCTCAACTTATGACTGTCTTTTATCTTGGTTCTTCTCCAATAGCCTGGTTATGCAAAAAATAACAAGCAGTATTCTTACCATCTACAAAGGCAAAATATAGGGCAGTAGTTTTAGCAAGTTAGGAAGCTCTTTGGCTTCATCAAATTCTCAAGGAATTTATTTTATCCCATGACAAACCTATAACTCTTTGGTGTGACAATCAGAGCACAATTCACATTGCACAAAATCCAGTTGAGCATCAACACACCAAGTACATTGAGATACATATGCACTTCATTTGACATCACATTCAAAATAGGGACATATACTTAGACTATATTCCAACTGAGAATCAAATTGCAGACATCTCCACCAAGTCATTTCCTTCTCCATGTTACCTTCAGTTGTGAGATAAACTTGGAGTAATACAATTGCATTGACACAGAGGTCTTCCACCTCTCAATATATTATTTGGATAATGGTTTTTTTCTTGTGGTTTTTTTATCATCTCTCCAATAGCATGTATATTATGACGACAATCTTCACCATCCGAAGACATGCCTCTATCTTGAATATTTTTTGTGACAAATGGTTTTTCCCCAAGGGGTTTTTTCACCATCTATAAATTGTAAATGAGTACCTAATCAGGCCAAGTTGTTGGGACTCTATAATTGTATGAGGACAATCTTCGCCATCCGAAGACACGCCTCTATAATAAATATTTTTCTTATGATAGATGGTTTTTATCCAAGGGGTTTTTTCACCATCTCTATAATGTAAATGAGTACCTAATCAGGCCATGTTACCGTGACTCATCATTCTCTTTGTATTAAGAGGACAATCTTCACCATCCGAAGAAAATCCTCTTCCTTATTCCTTTTTTTTATTGATTGCTTTTTCCATAGGGTTTTTACAATCTCTTCAAAAAAGGAACTCATTGTACATGAGTACCTCATCAGGCCTTCTTGTCGAGACTCGTTTATAAAAACCACCCCTAGTATCACTTAAGTGGGGGTGTTAGAATAAGTGAATATTCTCTTAAGTTCTACTAGGATAGACAGGATAGACACACTTGATTTTCCACTCCTCCATGTGTTAGGTGAACTCTAAGTGGTGTCTTCATCAGGTTTGATGAGTTGTTGTAATCGAATGACTCTCAATGATCAACTTTGTTATTTATAGAAAGTTGATCCTTGTAATAAATAAATCAGTTCTATTTTATTTCTTCAAAATCTTATAATGCTTTGCATGTCTACTTTGGGAAATTCTAACATCATTTTTAGGAATGGTCTTATTACATGGATCCAAGAATTAAATCCTTTCACTTCTATTAAGTCTTCATTTTCCTATGCAACATGCTACCAATATATATCATTGTTTTCATTTATAATTGAATAGTAAGTTGGAATTTGTTGTTAAGTCTCTTATTATATTTTATTTATATAATTTTTAATGATATATTATCAATACATATCTTTATCACCCTTATCTTGGGTTATGTGTGAGTACTTAAGATTGGATTTTTTTGTTAAATCCTTTATTATCCTCTATGTCAAATTTCTATGAAAAAAATATACATAATAGCGATATATATTTATGGTTCTTATCCTTGGTTATAGCTAAATATTTTTAAGTTAGGACTTGTTAATAAATCCTTTATTATTTTCTCTTTAAATTATTTCTTGAACAAATCTTTAAATAAAACTAATTATTCATTAAATAAGATGATGAGAATGTTTTCCACATGGTTGGGAGTGGAGGAGACAATAGGACTAGGGATCAATTTTGCCATCTAATGAATCACTTGATGACTGCATTTATTACAATCATAAAGTTACTTTACTTCTGATTTCTATAAAGATCTAATTCCTTTAATTAAGATTTGAGCATGTTATAGTAGAGCTTTTAGTTTTGTTTTATATTTATTTAATAATATTTTTGTGAAAGGTAAAATAAATATCTCATTTAAATCTCAAAACACTTTACCATGAATTCTCTCCAAGTTACCTTGTAAGGCTCAATGAAAGTTAACTAAGATAGAAATCCAAATTGGTAAAAGACTATAATATTATTATTTCACCCAAGCATTGTATGGTATGACTTCTTTTAATAAATACACATTATACAATTTATTTATTTATTTATTATTATTATTTTTTTTAATTTACATGGTAGAATTGGTAGCCGCCATGAATCCAAGCAGGCTATCCAGATTTTATGGCCGCCACAGATAAGCCCACGAAAATTGGGGGCGTGGGGGGTATAACCACCATGCCACAATCATTTTAAACCTTTTACGCCACTGAAAGCACCAGAAAAAGGACAAGCGTTCAGTCCAATACAATTTATTAAAACACACTTTTTTTCATAAATTTTAATTGATCAACCTTTCTAAAACCTTATCTTCAACTTGAAACACACTTTTTCATAAATTTTAATTGATCAACCTTTCTAAAACCTTATCTTCAGCTTGACCAATACTTATCTAAACACATTTCAGTTAAACATACTTAGTATGGTTTTTTTAATAAATACAAACGTTATACATTGCATAAAATTCATTCAAACAACCTCCTCTTCTCATCACTATCTAAACCCTTCTTTTTCTATAATATTATTTGATGAATCTTTCTAAAAACCTTGTAGTTATTTTAATCTATAAATATTTTTATATAATAATAATAATATCATTAGTTAAACATGATGAAAAAGTCTAATGAGCGGCGATTGTTTAGTAGCGGTAATATATCCTGAATGCGTGTGCACAATTTTCCTTGTTTTACGGCGTGCTGAGGTGGTAAGAGCGTTATTGAGGTGAGTTGAAGTTGAAAGGCGGGGCGGGGATCCACCTTTGGGAATGGAGACGCGCGATCTCGATCGTTGGCGAGGGACACCAAAAACCGCATTGGAACGTCTTGATGGCCGTTCCGTCATATTCCATAAGGAGGAAAGAATAAATTCTTACGAGCAACCAGGGTGGAATGTTTGCACCGCCCTAGGTGTGAAGAAGTTTTTAGTATTTATTATTCTGTGAGATAAGTTTATTTAACTAAACTTTTGAACTAAATTCTAAAGTAGTTGTATCAATTTTAACCTTAGATTTTTATTAAATTTTTAGTATTAAACCTACTAAAATTATACAATTGCTTTGAATAAAATTAACGAAACTTGTTAAGAAGTAGTTATCCATCCTTTAACCTGTTAAATTTAGGATTCTGGATTCTTTATAACGCCCAGAAATTGATGGGGCAAACTAGATGACCATAAGAATTAGCCTTTCGTATAATTTTGCATATGCTACAATGTATTATGTTGGATTTCAGTCTGTATCACGTTAATATAGAACATATTGTAGGAATATAGTTTTTACTTATAAAATAATTTTTAATATAACAGTAATATAATCACAATTATATTTATTGGCTGTGACAGCTATCTAATCAGACTTGTCATTATAAAAATGGAAGTTAGAAATTTACAACACTAGTGATACTTCACAACATTGGACCCGCCGGTATTAAAAGATTTGATCAGTCCGTTTACGTCTACTTTTATGAAGAAAACTAACCAATACCCGCAGGTATTAAAAGATTTGATCAGTCCGGTTACGTCTACTTTTATGAAGAAAACTAACCAGTATATTATCGTTGAAAACATTAATAGATCAACCTCCACCCTGTGGAAGCAGATAGGTTTGGTTGTCTTAAATTTTGAAGTAAATGTAGCTGCGTCTTAACGACGTGTGTTAACAACTATTCATTTTGTCGATAGTATATGCGTTAGTGAACAGAATGTTCTTATGATTTTTGTGCATAAAATTATAAACTATTAGCTGGCAGTGGTATACAGTGTACCCTAATCGAATAAATAACGTGGCGTGTCGGTTAATAGTTTAAAAACCGAAATTTTAATTATAAAATATATTATTAGACTTGTATCATCAAATTAATGGGTTAGAAAACAAAAGTGCTAGTGTTTCACGCAGAAGGTGTAACCAAATTCGAATAGACTTTATCACTTTAACATGTTAGAAAGCAAGAAGACCAATCATGAATATACTACTAGACTTGCATTATGAGCCTCAGCTCCTCACATACATGCCCAAAATCAATGTTAATAGGGGTGAGGAATCCCACATGTGGGACCAAGGACTTGCACCTTTAAACCTACTACCTATTAGCAAGACAAATGTTGGTGTTTATAAACTATTTAAGTTCCAGGAAACAGTGTAAGATTTTTCACAAACATACACTACACTAACAAAACAAATAAATATTTATTAAAATACACATAATAATTAATAAGAAAATATTTATTAAAATCTTTTCTACGTTTCACAAATTATTTGGAGCAGACGTACTCGATCAAACTGGTATTAAGTGCAAATCCGAGCATGCCCAAACCATTGGAGGGTTGGTATATGTATGAAACTAATAACTTTTGCAAATATTTTATTTTAGTGATTTATTTTTAGGTTGAAATTATGTTTTATTTTAATATATATATATATATATATATATATATATATATATATTTGTTTATTTTTAAAATTTTAAAGTATGATGGTTTTATTTTAATAGGTTTTTTTTGGAGAGTTTTTCTTCTTTGAAAGTAATCAAACTTTAAAGTATGAACCATGTGATTAGGGTTTTAAAATTTCTTTTAAGAAACCCAGGTTTAAACCGTGAGATGCGTGTGTTTGAAACCACACTCCCACAAATAAAGTGGCATAACTGACATTACATTTCCTAAGAGAGGGCAGGATAACTAAAGCCACACTCTTCCAAAATAACTTAATAACAAGAGGCCCTCCATCCTGTAATTAAAACTATAATTACTAAATGAAAAGTACCAAGAGGCCTCCATCCTGTAATTAAAACTAAAGTTACTGAATGAAAAGTCAACAATTAAGATGTCACTATAATAAGTCTTCATTATTATTTATTGAAATTATTTTTTAAACAAATATTTAAATAAAATTAATTATTCATTAAATAATATGATGAGAATACTTTCCATATTGTTGGAGTGGATTATCTCCTCATATATATCGGAATAGGAATAGGGATCAAAAGATTTATGAGATTATAAATAATGAGTATTAAAATTATATAATTATTTTATTTTTAATTTTTATAATGATTTAATTTTTTTAATTATGATTTGAGCATGTTTAATTAGAACTTTTATTTTTTAATTTTTTTTAATATTGATAATTATTTAATAATATTTTTGTGAAAGGTAAAATAAATCTGTTATTTATATCTCAAAACACTTCACCATGAATTCTTTCCAGGTTGCCTTGTACTATTCAATAAAAATTAATTAAAATCAAATTCAAGTTGATAAAAGCCTATGATATTATCATTTTACCCAGAACATTAGGTTTTTACCCAAAACATACCTCTCAATACACAAACATACTTAGATATACATATTATATTATATAATATAATATATTATAATTTATTTATTGAAACAACCTCCTCTTTTGATCATTATAGAAACACTTTTTTTTTCATCATTTTTTGAACTTTTCTAAAACCTTATGTAAACACATTTTACCTAAACATACTTCCTATTATAAGGTACACACGTTATAGATTACATAATTCATTTAAACAACCTTCTCTTCTTATCCAATATCTAAATTTTTTTCCTAATTTTATTTTTTTTTAATTTTTCTAACACCTTATCTTTAAGGTAATCTATTTCCATATAATTCATTTTAACAAACTCCTCTTTTCATCAATATCTAAATCGTCCTTTTTCTAAAATTTTATGTGATTAATCTTTTAAAAAGTTAATGCTTATCTATCTAAACTGATACCAAAATTAATTAAATATAATTAACAAATTATATATATTCTATACTAACCCATTAACCATTATAAAATTCAAATTTTATATGATAATAACTTTCATTTTAAAATTTATTTTAAATAATAAAAATAACATAGTAAACACAAAATTATATTGTGTACGTTTTAAAAAAGGAACTGACTTGTGGCTAAATATATGTTATCTTATATTTACAAGACATTTCAATACTAATCACTAAACCTAGAACTTCTGAACGATATTACTATACCGGGTGCATATCACCTTCTTATCTTGAAAAATGGATTATATTGTTCCCAACTAAAAGTGATTTGATTCATTCCCACTTTGGTGAAAAGGATTATTTTACTCAGACACGCACGCAGTAACGTGCAATTCTTGGTATCCACCATGAAAGCTTAAAAGTGAATAGTCTTTCGTATATTTTTGCATATACTACGATGTACTATGTTGTATTCCAGTTTGTATCACCTTAATATAAAACATACAGTGGGAAATAGTTTTTATTTATAAAATAACTTTTTATATAACAGTAACGTAATGGTCAATTATATTAATTGGTTGTGACAGCTACCCAATCATACTTGTCAATATAAATATGGCAGTTAGACATTTACAACACTAGTGATACTTAACCAAACATAGCTAATACGAAAATGAAAGTTTGACAGTCACAACACTAGACCTGGACCTGCCGGTATTAAAAGGTTTGATCAGTCTGGTTACGTCTGCTTTTATGAAGGAATCTAAACAGTATATTGTCGTTGAAAATATTAAGGGAAGGAGATGTATATTTTTTTGATTATATAGGAGAGTTGGTTAACTAGTTAGGGTTAGCACAAGATTTAAACTAGAGGGACTACTCCAATAAACCTTTCCGTCTCATTCTTGTTGATTGTGCGTCAGATGGGAACCACCGGTTCCTCGGGATTGATACCACCATTCATCTTTGGTTCCTCCGGATTGATACCATCGTTCGTCTGACGCGTACTAATAGGATTCAGAGCAAACTACTACCACAAAGGTTTTTTTATGAGGGTTTAAACCAAATGGACTACTCCCAACAAACCTATACGTCTACCATAATCCATCCATCGTGGAGTATTAAGAGGATTCAGAGCAAACTACTACCTTTGCAAAGGATTTTTTTTTTTTAATAATATAGAAGAGTTAGTTAACTGGTTCACGTAGGGTTTAAACCACAAGGACTATTTCCAACAAACTTATTTATGTCGTTCTTGTTGTATTTATGTTGTTCTTGTTGATCTAGGGTAAGATCGTCCATTGTGTGGCAGGTACTAAGAGAATTCAAGCAAACTACCATCTTTGCAAAGGGTTTGCCTCCCAAAAATTTGAACCTAAGTCTCTTCTTGGTAAGTGCCCAACCATACCTGGGATAACAGCTGTTACGGCAGGTATAGTGCATTATAAAACAATGATAAAGACCCTCCGGAAGGACACGCTCTTATCGGAACACCATGTCTCCGCTCCAATTCTTCTCTGCTGCGATTGCTTTCCTGGCCGTAGTCGTTTGCCACCGCCGGCTACGAAGAAGCTTGAAAGGACCTACGGTGTGGCCTATCGTAGGCTATCTTCCCTCGATGATTTTGCATCTCGAGCAGCTGCTCGAGTGGTTTGCTCATCTCCTGATTTCAAATGGCGGCACGGTGAGACTGCATGGCCCATGGAAGAGCCGAATACTAACGGCCGATCCTGCCAACATAGAGTATGTTGTGAGAACAAAGTACAGTAATTTCTGGAGAGAGGAGTCCTTTCGTGATATCTTTGGCGATTCCCTTCTTCTGCAGGACGGGGAGCGTTTCACACAAGTTAATAAGTCTATCAAGTTAATAAGTCTATCAGCAGGGCATTCGCGTCCGCCGGCTTCCGCAACACGGCCGCGGTGGCCCTGCCCGAGGCGGTGCACCGCAAGCTTCTTCCCCTTCTCCGCCAAGCCTGCGAGAAGGGCGCCGTTATTGACCTCCAAGATGTATTCATACGGCTTGCGTTCGACATCGTGTGTGAGGTAGGCTTGGGAACGCATTCCACGTCGCTGAGCTCCGACCTTCCTCTGCCCCGCGTTCCATACCTGGAGCAGAATGATCAGGCCATGGATGTTGCCATGTTTCGGATGGCTATGCCAACCTTCTGTTGGAAAGCCATGAGATATTTCAACACCGACCTGGAGAGCCGCCTCCGACGAGCTGTGGACTGTATGCACGGATTTATCGACAAGATCTCATCTCCACCCTTCCCGGCCGATGCCGATGCCAGCACTTGGGACATCACCTCGGCCTTCTTCCGCTTCGAACGGGAAAGCGGGCGGGAATATTCCCAAAAAGAGCGGTCTCCAATCGTCGCAAGTCTCATTATGGCCAGAACGGAGACGGTTGCTTCGGCGCTTACATGGTTCTTCTGGGTTTTAGCAATGCATCCAGATGTTGAAGCCAATATTTTAGCAGAGATCCAACGCATGGTTAAGAAGAGGCCTGATCCAAACCGTCGTGACGAGTACGATCCTTCTCCTTTGGAGCCAGCAGAATTGAAACAGATGCATTATCTGCACGCAGCATTGACGGAGTCGCTCCGTCTCTACCCGCCTGTTCTGATGTATATCACGGAGGCCGTGGAAGACGACGTTCTGCCCAGCGGCACGAGGGTGGAGAAGGGTTCGCAGGTGATCTATTCCATGTATTCGATGGGAAGAATGGAGAAGGTGTGGGGCGAAGACTGCCGGGAATTCAAGCTAGAACGGTGGCTAAAGGACGAGAGGTTTGTGAAGGAGTCCGATTTTAAGTTTGCAGTGTTCAACGCAGGACCTTGAAGTTGTATTGGAAGAGAACTTGCTTACTGGCAGATGAAGTTGGTTGCGGCTTCGGTTATCCTTCGTTACCAAGTAGAAAAAGTCGATAAACTTTCTGTAGTTGTCAAATATAGACCATCACTCTTGATGAAAAATGGTCTGCCAGTGACGATTCGCCCGAGAGTTGAAGGATATCACAAACCTACTCTTAACTCTGACGGAAAAAAGACTTGAATAATGCGCCTTCTCGCGAATAGATCCCTCTCCAGGTGCTCTCGATATACAGCTTATATAGAATAATGACAATTTAAATATTGGAAGATGCCGTATGCATATGTCCAATGGGCTTAGGTTCGAGTTCCTTGTATTATAGAATTTAAATTTATTTTATTATTTTTAATTTTATGTTTTGTTTAAAAATATAAAAATTATTCATGATATGTGTAAGTATAGATTTTATTAGTTATAATGAGAATAGATTTATTGGGGCTATAGAAATTAATTTTAATGAGACATTCTAAGTTAGAAAAACTGATACTAAGATGCAATTGAAAGTATAAAGATAATTTTTTTTGAACTTCACCTAAATTATATAAAATTACAACATATACTTTTGTGGATGCTAAATCATTTTAACAAAAAGAAAATTCATTAATAAACATAATAGCTTTTATATATATATATATATTTTTTGTTACTAAGAAAAAGATATGGTAATTATTTTTTATATATTTTTTAATTTAATTAGTTTTTTTTTTTAAATATGGTAAAACTTAGGATAAAAATAAACTTTTTTTTTTAATGTATCTCAGTCTTTTTAATCTTTCCCTTCATATCATCAACAACACTTATTTGAAAATATATTAATATCATATTAATTTAACCTCTAGGTTCATGTTAGGTATAAGCACATTTTACTTAGTGAATAATACCTACTTTTCAATTACCATTACACATATATAGTGTTATCAACATAAAAGAAAAAAAACTAAAATATTTATCATTTTTTGATGACTTTGAGCATGCTTATTTCATTACCAACCTTAGTCAATCAATGCTTATATTGAGAGGATTCATATGTTAGAATTTCACAAGAGATATGCAAAGCATTACAAGAGATGAAAAGAAGAGTAGAACTGATTGATTTATTCCAAGGATCAACTTTGTATAAATAGCAGAGTTGATCATTGAGAGTCGTTGGATTACAATCATCATACATGATGAAGACACCACTAAGAGTTCTCCTGACACATGGAAGAGTGGAAACTAAAGTGTCTATTCTAGTGGAACTTAAGAGAATATTCTCTTATTCTAACACCCCCCCTTAAGTGATACTAGGGGTGAATCGTATAAATAAGTCCTAGCAACAAGGCCTGTCGAGGTACTCATGTACAAAGACTTATTTTTGAAGAGATGGTAAAACCCAATGGGAAAAAACCATCAATCAAAAGGAAGTTAAAGGCTTATCTTTGTATGGTGAAGATTGTCCTCCTAATACAATAGATAGTTGGTGAAAAAACCCCTATGGGGAAAAACCAACTATGAGAAGAAGATAGGCATGTCTTCGTATGACAAAGATTACCCTCTTTATGCAATAAAGAAAGATGAGTCATAGAAACTTGGCCTGATTAGGTGAAAGCACGAGATTCCGGTCCAAGGAAACACCAAGTGCAATTGCATTCAAAATTAAGCACGCTTAAGTCCTAGAGATGTAAATTGCATGAAACGAAAAAGAGACATATTGGAAGAGACACAATCAGATAAAGAAAACACAACCCTTTCATTGATTTCCTTTGATCTTTGTTACAATAATGCCTCCTCCATTTTTAGGGGCTAGGAGCACAAATAGGGTTTGATTACAATCACTGAATGATTCCTCTTTCTACGTGCCCACGATTGCAATGGGCGGGCCAAGATGATGTCGCCGCTGATGTCGATGAGTTCTTCGCATCTGCTGCTTCTCCTGCGAACAAAGAAATGACCAAGGTGTTAGTAGCACCTGCTGCAAATGAAAAGCATTCTCTCTAAAACTAACGAAATATGCATATGAATATTTGCCTGAAACAGTGAAAACAGTGAATCCAAATTGCTTCAAAACTCGATAGAAGGTAAGAAAAGTTACCAGAAGGCCACTGCCACTGAGGCAGCTGGCCAATCCACCTTAAACTGGAATTCGTCCCTGGGCAGGACAAATTCTGACTGTAATTCGTCCCTGGGTGGGACGAATTCTTCTGAGTAGGAGAAACCGACTTGCTGCTGCTCCAATGTTGGATCCCGGGACCTGAAAAACTCCTGCAAATAGGGGGTTAGGTAATTGGGGCCATTTTGGGATGACCCAGATGGTCGGATTTTCCCAATTTGGCCTCCACCCTCGGGAATTTGACCTTGACACCTGCAAGTTAGCGAAACGACAAAGCAATACAAAACACCCTAAAATCTGACCAAAAGTTACAAAATTTCAATTATGGACTAATCAGACCTAGTAACACAGAATGCAATCTAAAAAATAATCTAAAGTGCTCAAAAACTAAAATTAGGACTTCGGAGGTGCGGGGGTGCCCAAGTAGGCCTCCCACCGTTGGCCCTCTATTTTTGAGCCAATCCACCGGGGATGGGCCCAAAACCTTTTAGGATTGGGGGGTCGGCGAATTGGTAGGTTCAGATGTCCATGCGTCGTATTTGAGTAAGGTTCGAGCTTCCAAAGGCCACCCAACAACCTCCCTTGCAAAAGAGATTGGTGGATGTAGGAAGGTGAACAAAGGGGGATGCAAGTGAGTCTTCGATTCGGAAGCACTTTGTTGCTTGAACACTCCTTCAACCTATCTATTTTGGGTGAGAAAAGTCCCACCTTTTATAGACCCAAGGGGTCTCTTTTGGGAGGGAAGCACAAAAGCCAAGTGTTGGCCATAGGTGCCATGTGGCAGTCTTGTCTTCCCATGAGGGAGGGGAGTCCTTCATTGACTTGAACTTTGATAAATGCTTTTTGTAACGAGTCCTCTAACGGCCCCTCTGTCCACTTACACATGCATGCAAGGCAGGAGCCCTTAACTGACTGTTCTGGGCTGCCACTTGGCACCATTTGCCTTTTTTCCCGTTAAGCTTAGAATTCGTCCCACCCAGGGACGGATTCAGAATTCGTCCTTAGGTGGGACGGATTCTATTTTGAATTCGTCCCTAGGTGAGACGAATACTAGGCAAAGTGTCCAAGTGTGCCAAATTGCTTCTTGACCTCACAAAATTGCTATGAAAGTGGTTAAGACCACTATTTAACCTCTGAGGGCTACCCTGGGGGCTGTGTTTGCCAAAGCGATCAGTGTTTGCAGTCACATAATCGGGTTGGTGTTGTTTTGGTGTCTACAGATGCCCCTTTTTGGGAAGCGCTGCGGGTGACGCAATGTTGAGCAAAAATAGATAACCAAAGCACTAATGATTAGGGTTTCTTGGTAACCTAACCAACTTTTGATGCCCCAAGTATGGAAAGGGCATGCATTCTTGAATCCTTGCTTCGACGAGCTAAGGAATTTGATTTCAAGTATTAACTCTGTTTTGGTGAGGTGTGACTTGAACTTAGACATTGATCGATCATGAACAAGTGAAGGGCATTTTTATCCTCAGGGGAAACCTTGTGTTCATGATTCACGAAATGCCAAGTGTTTGATTGATTTGATTGTTACTTGTTTACTGCCCCAAGCAGGGGCGTGATTGTCTTTGTCAATGATTCTTTGAATGCATGTCGTTTTCCTTAATTGGGTGTGTGATTGTTGGTTGGTGACTAAGTGTGACTACCCCCTCAAGCGACGAATCGATGAGGGAATGACCTTCGTGAGAGAAGCGACGAGTCGCTTGACCCAAGATGACTTGTGCAAGGTTGCCTTTAGAGGGTTTACCATTAAGCGTGTGCAATTTTTCCAACATATGGACCTATTTTTGGTGGGTGTTAACCCTTTTGGTGATGTCATAATGAGGTGAAATCGTCAAAAACCTATTTCCCGTGGAGCGGTCCGGCTATGATAGCCTTCTTGGGGAACTAGGAGAGCGATAATTTGGACCTCGACATCAATTTTCTTTGCCCAGAGTTTAAGTGCAAGAGCACTTATGTCCGACAATGTTTTTGTTGTGTTTTTGTTGAATTTTGTACTGTTTTTGTTGTTTTTGTGACATCATTTGGTGATTGAATTGTCGGCAATCCGTCCTCCCGTGGAGCGGTCCGGCTATGGTAGCCTTCTTCGGGAGTAGGATAGTGACAATGCAAACCCTGAAATCAATTTTGCTATGCCAAGAGGTTAAGTGCGAGAGTACTTGTGTCTGGCAATGTTTATTGCTTGTTTTGTGTGTTGTTTGTTTTTGTGACACCATTTTGGGATTAAATTGTCAAAATCTGTCTTCCCGTGGAGCGGTCCGGCTATGGTAGCCTTCTTAGGGAGTAGGATAGTGATAATTTGTGACCCCGATGTCGATTTTGTATGCCCATGTTGTTAGTTGCATTTGCAATCTTGTCAGGCAGTTTTATTGTCTGTTTTTAGTGCATTTTTAGTCATTTTTCTTGATTTTTTTTTGTGCTGGCCTGAATTCGTCCCTAGGTGGGACGAATTCCAACTGGAGAATTCATCCCTGGGTGGGACGAGCACTGATCAGAGCGCTCGTCCCAGTCAAGGACGAATTCCAGTGCAAAGGGCCTATTTAAGGGCCAAAACTTGATTTTGGGCTCATTTGTGTCATTTTTTTCTTGCGATTTTGGAGCTGCGGGAGGAGGAGGTAATTGCGAAGCGAAGCGCTGCTGGAATTCTCTCTGCCATCATGATTGCACAAACTGGTTCGAGCGGTGGAGCCGAGGTGAGACCTGTAAGTGACCCTAGGGTTTATTTTGCTTTAACTTAATGCATTGTTTTTGTGTTGCGCTTTTCAAAACTTTAAGATTTTTTTTTTGATGTTTTTGTTTAACAACTAAGGTTAGAAACCCTAGAATTGAAAATTTTATCTTTTTCATTTATTTATTTATCATCATTTTCATTTTTTTTTTTGCTTGCAGGTTGTTAGGAGCCGCTACCGTGTACCCGTTGCCTTTACTGAGGCGCGATTGGCCTTGACTGATGGTGACTGGGAATGGCTTGATGCCCTTGGGCTCAAGCAGGTGGCTCGACTGGAGCCTGTGGTTTTGGATCAGGCCTATCTGATGGCCCTGATCAAGCTTTGGGATCCGCGGACCAATAGTTCCATCTCCCTACAGGGGAGATGACTATGACTCTTGAGGACGTCTATCGGTTGCTTCGGATTCCGATAGATGGTCTGCCTATTAGGACATCTCCGTTCGATCAGCGGACTGCTATACTCACGAGATGTTTTGGGCATGGGGGGGAGCTGGGTGTAGCAGACCCAGTGGAGACAGCCGAGGCGGATTGCCAGGCTGGCGGGATTTTGGTTGGCTGGTGGAAGGAGAGGGGGGTGTTAGGAGTGAGGCACGCATTCCTGATGGGCCTCATTTCTAATATTCTTCTCCCTGATTCGTCAGGTGCGAGGTTCCCATGGAACCTGCCTGGATTTGGTGTGGCGGTTGGCGAGTGCCCGATAGAGGCACCGTTGATCCTGAGATGGGGACAGACTTTGTTGGCACGGCTTTACGGGGAGCTGTACGGGGTCCGCTGTCGACAGCGGAAGGGTGTCAGTTGCAGCTTTTTGTTGCAGTGCTGGGGTTGGCAACACATAGCTATTGAGAGGCCTACCGGGTTACCGTGGATGACTCGGGCGGTGATGGAGGATGATGAGATTGGTTATGCAGCTTTGTGGTGACGGTCTGCGGAGCAGGGGCAGAGTCGGCGATGGGCAGGTGCAGTTGATCACTACATTGATGCCTTTTCGCGTCTCACTCCATGGGAGGTGTTTTGGCATCCCTATCGGGACTGTCCAGCTTGGCCTGAGGCTGGAGAGTGGCTCCAACGGGTACGGAGGGAGCGATGGTTGACTGGGTGGCACGGGACGGAGCATGAGTTCTTTTCGTACCGCCGGGTTACACGACAGTTTGGGGTGCACCAGGGGTTGCCTGGTGAGCCCGTAGGCTATCGACATCGAGGAGATGAGAGGGATCTGGAGCCACCTGTCCTCGTGCCATTGGGCAAGGAATCAGATGCGATGATTGAGGCGTTGGATGTGGATGACGTAGGTACTACCACTGAGTATGACTCGTGGTGGGTTTTGCAATGCTGGAGAGGAGAGGGTCCACTCGGAGGCACGGAGGCAGCAGTGGAGGATGCTGAGGTGGCAGGGGGTGATTGGGGAGGGTCGTTGGATGATGCAGACATGGTGGATGCGGGAGATGAGGATGTGGACTTGGGTGTTTCGGAGCAGCCGGACATGCAGGATGTGGAGGAGCAGTTGGAGCCTGAGCAGGCTACTGTCCCTGTGAGTCCTATGAATCCGACAGATACGGAGGGGGTGGGGTCGGATGTAGGCGATGAGGTTGCGTGGCTTACAGATCTGCTATGGATGCGGGATCTGGAGAGGGATCTTCTACGGTCTCAGTTGGCAGAGCGAGATAGAGTTTTGGTGCAGCGCGATGATGCATTGTCTATCTATCATCGGTGGGAGGCAGAGTGGTGTCTGTACCGGATAGACTTGGAGAGGGAGGTCATCCGCCTTGGCGGGCGGCTCCCTGAGCCTTCGATCGGCGAGATCTTCTCGACGGACGAGGGATAGTTTGATCGAGCGAGTCAACATCATCTCACCGCAGGCGGTTAGATGAGGGGGGTGGTAGTAGGCATGATGCGGGGGCTAGCAGTAGCCGCCCTACAGGGTCTCGTAGGACCCACACCACGGGGGGTAGTTCCCGTCGCACCGATCCTATGTGATCATGGTGTCCGACGCCTTAGGTTGGGTTTTGGATATGATTGCGGGGTCTGAGGACCTGTTTTGTAGCCTACGGGCATCTTTTTGACGATATATAGATATATACCGGTTTTATTTTTGGATTTGTACATGTGATGATGTGATTGATTTTTGTTATGCATGTTTATTTATTTTGATGAATGCGGATGTTATGACGAATTGAAATGTTTTAGATGTCTATGTGATATGCAAATTGAAATGGATGAATGATATTTGGATGCGTGGTTGTTTAAATTATTTATCTGCTTTTTCTTTGTTGTTTTTGTATTTTTCGATGGTATCATAAGGATGATAAGTAGCGCAGATGGTTTTGGGATGAATGTAAGATTTTCTGAGATTCAGACAGTTTTATCTCACTATCCATGACTGTACTTTATCTTACAAGAATTTTGAACAAGGTATGAATCGGACCTATTTTTGACCGAGTTATTTAACATCCCTGTGTGTGCAATTGAGTTCATTTAGTGGTTTTTGTTAGGATACCGCCAGTGCCAGGTGGGCTTTCAACCAAAACTGTACTGAGGATCACCTAATTAGCTCCATGAATTCCTCTGTTGTATGTACTAAGATTAATCTGCGTTGTAATCCAGGATGCCATAAGCTAGCTCATCCACATGCAAACATTGATTTGTACACAAGTTAATGTGACAGATATATCGTCATGCGAGAGGTTTACTTCTGTTACCGAGTTGGTATTGAAGCTTGCCTTATGACCTACAGAATGCTGAGAGTTCCGAGGATTCAAGGTCAACTCCCTTCTTTTTTTCAATTGTATTGGGATACTTGCTCATTGTAGTGATGAGATCACTGTTTATTTTGATTTATTTTTCTTTTGAGCAAGGGATTGGGGATATTAAGTGACGAAAATCACTGTTGTTTGTGCCTTTTGATGTGTGCACTATATTTTGTCAACTTTTTGAGTTTTGACATTTTGCAAGTTTTTGTGTTTTGCAATTGTTGAGAACTTTAGGGATTCTTAGGGAATTGGGTAGGGAGGAAGCTTGTCCTTTTGCCAACTCTCAGCATTTTATGGGTCATTCGCACAGGGGGATGAGCAAGATAACCATTTCGCTTGTGGTGACTTAGATTATTTTGCAGGTTTCGTCTTTCGTTCACACAATTTTCAGAATTTTAATGTTTGATTTGTGTTGGGATGTTACGTAACAAGGTGTATTTCAAGTATGACTCTACCTTTGTAAAATCCGTTCGACTTGGTACACTACATGGCTAAAGAGGAAAATGATGACTGAATTACTGAAACTCTTAGTACATTCCCAGACCACTGACTGTAGTGTGGTAAAATTTATGCATGGTGTTTTGTTGTTTTTGATGAATTCGAGTATGCCTAGAATTGAGATGCAAATCTTTGTTGTTTTTGATAATTTTTTTTGTTTTGTTTTTGTTGAATTTCTTGATTTGTTTGACCAAGAGATTGCGATAATCCTTGGAGCTTTTTGGGTTGACCAAGAGATTGCGATAATCCTTGGAGCTTTTTGGGTTGACCAAGAGATTACGATAATCCTTGGAGCTTTTTGTGTTGACCAAGAGATTGCGATAATCCTTGGAGCTTTTTAGGTGACCAAGAGATTGCGATAATCCTTGGAGCTTTTTGGGTTGACCAAGAGATTGCGATAATCCTTGGAGCTTTTTGGGTGACCAAGAGATTGCGATAATCCTTGGAGCTTTTTGGGTTGACCAAGAGATTGCGATAATCCTTGGAGCTTTTTTGGGTTGACCAAGAGATTGCGATAATCCTTGGAGCTTTTTGGGTTGACCAAGAGATTGCAATAATCCTTGGAGCTTTTTGGGTTGACCATACAGGTTGAAGGAGTGTTCAAGAAATGAAGTGCTGCCGAATTGAAGACTCACTTGCATCCCCCTTTGTTCACCTTCCTACATCCATCAATCTCTTTTGCAAGGGAGGTTGTTGGGTAGCCTTTGGAATCTCGAACCTCACTCAAATATGACGCATGGACATCTGAACCTACCAATTTTCCGACCCCCCAATCCTAAAAGGTTTTGTGCCCATCCCTGGTGGATTGGCTCCAAAATCGAGGGCCAACGGTGGGAGGCCCACTTGGGCACCCCCGCACCTCCTAAGTCCTAATTTTAGTTTTTGAGCACTTTAGATTATTTTTTAGATTGCATTCTGTGTTACTAGGTCTGATTAGTCCATAATTGCTATTTTGTAACTTTTGGTCAGATTTTAGGATGTTTTGTATTGCTTTGTCGTTTCGCTAACTTGCAAGTGTCAAGGTCAAATTCTCGAGGGTGGAGGCCAAATTGGGAAAATCCGACCATCTGGGTCGTCCCAAAATGGCCCCAATTACCTAACCCCCTTGTTTGCAGGAGTTTTGCAACTCCGGGATCCGACATTGGAGCAGCAGCAGGTCGGTTTCTCCTACTCAGAAGAATTCGTCCCACCTAGGGACGAATTACAGTCAGAATTCATCCTGCCTAGGGACGAATTCCAATTTAAGGTGGATTGGCCAGCTGCCTCAGTGGCAGTGGCCTTCTGGTAACTTTTCTTACCTTCTGTCGAGTTTTGAAGCAATTTGGATTCATTGTTTTCACTGTTTCAGGCAAATACTCATATGCATATTTTGTTAGTTTTAGAGAGCAAACGCTTTTCATTTGCAGCAGGTGCTACTAACGTCTTGGTCATTTCTTTGTTCGCAGGAAAAGCAGCAGAGGCAAAGAACTCATCGACGAGATTGCGATAATCCTTGGAGCTTTTTGGGTTGACCAAGAGATTGCGATAATCCTTGGAGCTTTTTGTTTGTTTGTTTTTGTTGAATTTTTTTTTTTTTTTTTGGTACATGGCTTTCTTAGATATGAAATGGTCGCAAATGACTGATATTCAAGGGTTCTGTTTCCTTGATACTGTCAAGAGAAGCTAGCCTGTACGTTCCTGGTCCTATTTTTCTATCAATGACATAAGGACCTAGCCAATTTGCCACGAATTTGTCCCTCATATGGGATGACAAATTAGAGTTTTGTTGGTTTTCCTTCAGAACCAGATCACCAACCCAAAAGTCTCTTAGGTGAACTTTCATGTTGTAAGCTCTCTTAAGCCGTTCTTGATAGATACGTAAGTGCTCGAGAGCATTAACGCGTCTTTCATCAAGCAACGTAAGTTGGTCTAACCGGGCCTGCCGTGCAGTGTCATCATCGATGAATTCCCGCATTGATATGCGGAGGGAAGGAATTTCCAACTCGAGAGGCATTACTGCCTCTGAGCCATACACTAGTGAAAACGGAGTTGCCCTAGTGGGCATCCGAATGCTAGTGCGATAGGCCCAAAGGGCAAGTGGGATTTGTATGTGCCAATCCTTATGACTGTCTGCGATGGTCTTTTTAAGGATGGCGACTAGTGTTTTGTTTGACGCCTCTGCTTGCCCATTTGCTTGCGGATAATAGGGTGTTGAAAAGTTGTTCTAAATTTTGTACTTTGTGGTTAAAGCACGCACGTCTTTGTTCTTGAATGATGGCCCATTATCCAAGATTATTTTGGATGGAATACCAAAACGACATATGATGTAATGCAAAATGAACTCCGCTATGCGGGGTCCTGTCGTAGAGGTTAACGGAATTGCTTCCACCCATTTGGTAAAGTATTCCGTGGCCGTTATGATAAACGTGTGACGGCCTTGACGATGCGGGGAGATCTTTCCGATTAGATCGAGTCCTCACTATGAAAATGGCCAAGCAGACTGGACTGTCTGTAGGGCCTGGGAAGGTGCGTGCATCAGATTGGCATGATGTTGACATTTTACACACCTCTTGACATACGTGCAGCAATCTCTCTCTAAATATGGCCAATAATAGCCCATGCGAAGAATGCGCTTTGCAATGGCCATACCACTGAAGTGGTCGCCACATGTACCGTCATGTGCTTGGGTGACTGCCCAAGTGGACTCTTGCTGGTCCAAGCAACGAAGAAGAATTTCGTCGTAGCTGCGACGATATAGAATGTCTCCTATCAAGACATATTTTGCCGCTTTCTGTTTGAATGTTCATTTTGCGGCTTGCGTCAATCCAAAGGGTAGATTACCTAACTTGAGGTAGTCTCTTATGGGTAAATACCAGTCCTGTTGATCGGATACCTCGACAGTTTGAACGACTCAATCCCTTTTGGAGTTCTTCCCTAACAAATGCTGATTGGGATAGAACTTGTAAAAATAGCATTGTGTTGCTATTAATGGGAGTGGGGGAGAACAAGGACCCCCAGTTGGCGTGTTTCAAATATTCTCGGATTCAAAAGAACTTATCCGAAGATGGTTCGATCTGGATCATGTGGATTCCTGGCGTCAGGTCTGAGCTTGCGCGCTCCATCGTGGGTTGCGATAAGGTTTTGACCTGAATGGTTGTTACATCACCGGAAAGGTCTTGTAGGATTAGTGACCCTAAGGAGGCCATTGTGTCCGCAAAACGATTCGATGATCGAGGGAGTGCCTCAATGTCATACCACTCAAGTTTTTCCAAGAATTTATCCACGAGGGCTTTATAGGCCTTCAGAACTGGGCATTTGCATTGATATACCCCTTTGACTTGATTGAAGATTAACAGTGAATCGCAAAAGATGTTCAATCTTTTGATGTTCATGGTGATTGCTGTCTAAAGACCTAGGAGCAAGGCTTCATATTCGGCATTGTTGTTGGTGCACTGGAAGTTTAATTTAAATGACAGGGGCATTGGAGCGCCCTGCGATGTGAAGAATACAATTCCTGTGCCACCATCTTGCTCGCATTTAGAACCATCAAAAAATAATGTTATGTCGGCTCGAGACTCGAGCTCTTTAGAATCGGCGATTCTGAGACATGGAAGACCTCATCATCGGGTAGTTCTATGACTAGAGGCTGATCGTCTTCAAGAGGAGCCTCTGCTAGTTGATCGGCTATGACTTGTCCTTTTATAGATTTTTGCCCAATAAACTCAATGTCAAATTCCGTCAACAACATGATCCATTTCGTCGTGCGGCTACTATGATAAGTACAACTCATCATGTATCGCAATGGATTCTCCTTAGACACAACATACGTCGTGTTGCTCAGCATGTAGTGGCGTAGCATTTTGGTAGCAAACACCACTGCCAAGCAGATTTTTTCAACATATGCATAGTTAAGTTTGTAACTGACCAAGGTGCGGCTAAGATAGTAAGTAGCCTGTTCTTTGTGAAGTTCATTCTTCTGGGCTAGCATTGCGCCCAGTGCCACCTCGATGAGTCGAGATATATAAGTAGAACGGCACACCTGGTCTAGGCGGTGCCAATACGGCGGCGAAGCCAAGTATTGTTTGATTTCGTCAAAGGTCGATCGGCACTCGTCATCCCAATGAAATGTGACCCCCTTGTGCAATAATTTGTTCATTGGTCGGCATTTGTCAGATAATTGCGCTATGAAGCATTTGATCGACGCGACCTTTCCTTGTAGACTTCTGAGCTGCTTGATAGTGGTTGGGGGAGCCATTTCAAGAATTGCCTTGACTTTGTTTGGGTCCACTTCGATGCCTCTCTTGGAGACTATAAAACCCAAGAGTTTTCCAGATGTGACGCCGAACACGCACTTCTTGGGATTCAGTCTGACCTTATGCTCTATGAGGCGATCGAGAATCTTGCTTAAGTCACCGAGATGATCTGAGCGCAAGATAGACTTGGCTAACAAATCATCCATGTAATCTTCCAAAGTTTTGTGCATGTAATCATGGAAGATATACGTCATAGCACGTTGGTATGTAGCGCCAACGTTTTTAAGGCCAAAAGGCATGACCTTATAGCAAAATTTCCCCCAAGGCATTGTGAATGCCGTTTTGAGTTGGTCTTCAGGATTGATACGAATTTGATTGTATCCTGAGAAACCGTCCATTAGGGAGAGCATTTCGTGACCTGTTGTAGCGTCTACCAATGCGTCGATGCTTGGCAATGGGAAATCATCCTTAGGACTCACTTTGTTTAGGTCTCGAAAGTCGGTGCATATGCGAATCCTCCCGTCGGGCTTCTTTACGGGAACCATGTTGGACAACCATGGCGGATAATCCACGCAGATGACAAATTGTGCATCCAACAGCTTTTGCAATTCGTCTTTTACCATCAAGGCCACTGTTGGGTGCATTTTTCTTAGTTTTTGCTTTATCGGCTTGATTTTCGGATCAAGCGTTAAATTGTGCATGACTAGTCGCGGGTCTAGTCCTGGCATATCTTTGTACGACCATGCAAAAACCTCCTTCTTTTCTTTAAGAAGGGCAATGTATTCGGCTTGCTCTTCGGGGGAAAGGCTTACCCCCAGCTTGAGAATTCTTGGATTCATTGGGTCTGTGCCGATGTCTACGTCAGTCGTCTCTTCGACTGACATGTGAGATCAGTCCTCCAACTGATGTGGAGTTGGGATTAAATGGATATCATCAGCTGAGTTAAGATCTACGTTTGGGACCTCGGGTCCCTCTTCAGCTTGAAAAATATCTTGAGTTGTCCTTGAGGTAAAATGAAGCATTTCACCGAAAGGCCAGTACTCTGAAGGTGACAATGGTGAATTGACGCGATCCCAGTCAATGGCATCCATGTTTAGATGCAATGACCGTGATGGATCGGTCGGATTGCGGATGGGTGTGGTCAAATCAATGGAGATCATGTGGATGGAATGAATTTGGTCTCCAGAACCACGGGTGTGACGACTTGATTCTTTCAGATGTTCCCTATACTCTGGATCTGGCTCTACGGGAACAGGCACGAATGGATCCTCTCTAGGTGCAAATTCATCTCTATGTGCGAAAAGGAAGGCGGGGTCTTCCCTCGGTACTGTTGTCCTGATGGGATCTCGAGGTGGACGATGCTCAACTTGAATTTGGAGCCATAGGCCTAACACTTGGTCCCACCTCGTTGGGTCTACATGCCATTCATGTCCTAACCATATACCCATTTGTCCCATTAGATCTTCATGGGTTAGAGCGCGGTGATGTCGTTTGCGCATGTCTGAGATAGTCCATCTCAGTCTCGTCTTCTAAATCGCTTTCATAGATCCAAAATTGTTCATCCTCTTCAGCATCTGTTGCTTTCGACATTGAGGACTCTTCCTGTTCCAGTGAATTAATCTGGTCCCATTGCGGTTGTTCCACTCTCAGTGGAGGGACCTGATTCTTTTGAGACTGTGTTATTTCGTCTGGAACTTCTAAGGGGAACAGTTTCAAAAAAATGTCTGGAAGCCATTGTTGTTCTCTTTGATGACTGTTATTTGAACTTTCACCTCTCTCTAGCAAAGGAGAGGGATTATTGTTGTTACCAGGGGTGTTTGTAGACCATGGGAGATAATCCCCCAATGTGTATTTTGTGTTTGGATTGGCGTATAGGTCTTGTGCCAATCCCCCCCTATTGCCTATTTCTAGGCCTTGCATGTTTTCAACCAAGATGTCTAATGGCAGGGGATGGTTGAACCCTACCCTTGACTTGTCATATGGCATCTGATACCTTGGTTGGCAAAGGATCCGCATCCCTTGCTCATATCTGCCTAACCCATACCCATGCCAATTGCATTGTTCGAGATATTTTAGGGAAAATTCTGGGTTCGACAGATAGTTGATGTTTTCGACAAAAGGTTCTTCATCCTGTTTCCTTTTGTTCGCATGGTTCAGAACCATGATCAAGGCCCCCATACACAAAATTTGTTTGGTTCGGTGGGTAGCCTAGAGGGACGATTGTTCCAATGGGAAGGCGAGGTCTTCCCATGTCTTGTACTGACTCCAGTGTGGGGGTTGCCACAACATTTTGCACTATGTATTCTCCCAGGCCTGTACTGGCCATCTCAACAGTGATTGTTGAGGATTGGGTAGGAGGAAACGGTAGTCCTTCCTGAGTCCATTCCATGTTTGGTGGTTCAGGGATCTTGGTTTGTGTTATGTTGGGCGCTTCCTCTGTTGATATCGTTGAAATTGTGGGCAACCCCTCTTCTAGAAGCTTAACCTCTTCCATGATTTGCTTTCCCTTATCCTTATGTTGGACCACGATAGGTGGCTTTGATGATGAAGGAGCCGATGATGAAGTCTCACCTGGCTGGGATTTTGCCTTATCTGCCACCAGTGGTGCCTGCGGTATCGGACCCTGTTTAGATGGATTTAATTGAAAATCCAAATGCGTTGATGGGAGGGTCGATTGAGGTATGAATTGTACCGCATTGCAATACTTGAAGGGCTCTAAGTCCATTGGGACTACATGTATTTGCCCTTCATATGCATACTTCAAGCACTGGTGTGCGATCGAGGGTTCACACTTCATGTCCCTGATCCAAGGCCACCCTAGCAGTATGTTATAAGCCATTTCACCTTCCAACACATGGCACAGTGTGGGTATTGACTTTTTTCCTACCTGTATAGGCATAACAACCGTGCCGACTGTCGAGCAAATTGCATCGTTAAAATCTCGTAGTGTGTACGTGGAAGCTGTGATGTGAGAGGCTGGTAGTTTTAAATGCTTTAACGCTGCAGTGGTTATGATGTTACTGGACGAGCCAGTATCTATCAGCACTCTCTTGTACGGGATCTCGTTGACCCGCGCGATAACGTGCAGGGGTGGATCCGGCATGTCATTCAATATTGTTTTGACCTCATTTTCTTTTAATGTGATGACAGGCTCCGTACATTGTTTCACATGTCCCACGAAGGCATTGAAAGAATTAGCTTCGTGGGGTTGTACTTCAATGGCTTTTAAGATGTCCATAAGAGCTTCTCTATGTGGAGCTGATTTTTGAATAAGCTCGTAGATGGACAGCCTAGCCGACGTGGTCCGCAAACTCTGCGTGAGTTTGGTTCGTATCGTGACCTCAGGTCTAGGCGGAGGTAACTACGTTGGGTGTTGTTGAGGCTGCGATGTCGACGGAACTTCCCTCGCAGGTACCTCGGGGGCAACTGCTGGGTATTTTCTGTTCCTTGTTACAATGCTAATCATTCCCACAAATCCTTATGCGGGAAGATCTTGTCGCACCTCATTTATTTGGAGCGGTTTTGTCTGCGCCTCATGGGCAGGCAAGGGGTCCTTGAATACCCCCATTTGTTGGTTGTTAGGTGCGATGGGGTTGTCCACGACCAATGTTCGATTGTCGATCAAATCTTGGACTAGTTCTTTGAATTTCCAGCACCCATTTAGGTCATGTCCTCTGCGTCTATGAAATCTGCAATACAATTCCTCCCTATACCCCCTAGGCTTGGGAACGTTAGGGTCAAAAATTTGGATTTCTGGCAGAGTAACTAGGTTTGCCGCTGACAAGCGGTCAAATAAGGAGTCCCTAGACTCCGCATACGGGGTGAATTTTCGCCTAGGGTGACGCTGCTGATACTGCTCATGTCTTCTGTTATCTCTTTTGTAAGCAGGAGGCACTGCCTGGTAGTTAGCCTTTTGAGGCTGCATTTCTTGCACAGGCGCGGGGACATTTATCGCAACTTGGTTGATTGCAGCGTGTTGTGGTTGCGTTGTCCCAGTTTTAGTGGTTCTATTCCACTCTTTCTTCTTAGGCTTGGCAATTGCGCCTTCACCTATCTTAATCTCTTCTATGACTCTGGCTTGTGCCAAAGCTTCTTCTAAGCTGTCGTATTATCGCATCAACAATAGACCAGAGATTGATTTTAAACAACTTTTCATGAACATTTGCGTGAGGTCCGACATGGGAGGACGGTAGGGTAACTTAGAAAGCAAAGCTCTCCATCGGTTCCCGTACGCTGCCATTGTTTCCTCCTCAAATTTTTTAAGGCTAGCAAGATCACTAAGTGATGCCTTCTTCCTTGTGTTGAAGGCGAAACGTTCAAGAAACGCATCTACTAGCTGATCTAAGCTGCTTATGCTATGTTTGGGCAGTTGTGTGAACCAATCCGAGGCAGGGCCTACGAATGTGGTTATGAATGTTCTAAGCAATAATGCGTCATTATCTTGAATGCCGAAGCATTGGCTTAGAAACCGTGTAACATGTTCCCTGTGCATCCTCTTCACCTTTAAAACCGCCAATTGAGGCAACTTAAAGTGTTCGGGGTAAAGAGGTGTAGGCACCGAGGGATGCACCGGATTATTGTGGAGTAGACGTAATGTGGGTTTTTGATGCCCAACAGCTTTTGTCTCCACTGACTCTAAACGCTCCAATAGCGCTTGGTATGCATCGGAAGATTTTATTTCTTCCTCTCTTGTTCGCTCTTGTTGCAAGTTACGGTAAACTGGAGGCCTATGGAGGGGTGGCCGAATGGCATCCTTCCTGCCTTGATGAGGAGTTTCAATATATTCCTCTTCTGGTTCATACTCCTCATAAAATTCTTGAGGAGTCTCAGGGCGAAACCTATGACCCTGATCAAGCTCTTGCTAAAGGTACCCATCATTGTTTCGGGGAGTTGCCTCCCTCTCGAATCTATGGGGTCTTGGAGGTATAGCTTGACGAGGTCATGGAGACCTGTCTTGCGCCAACGGATTACGCCTCTCATATTGTTCAGCTCTTTGGATGCGAGGGGTTGGCCCCATCTTAGGTATTTCATAGCGTAACTCATCCGCTTCGCGTTGCATGCGTTCTTTATCCAAGCGGTATTGATACTCTATCTCTTGCTGACTTTGTTTAAGCCGCATGATTTGGGCTTGACGGGTGGTATATCTGGCGATAGCTGGATCAATTTGTTCTACCCTATTTTGTTCAGAAGGTTCAAATGTTCTTCCTATGGGTTTACCTCGATTTTGATGCTCTAAAATCTCAAGGGGTCACTTCCCTCTGTTGAGGTAGGCAGTATGTGCTCGAGGTTCTGGCCTCAAGGGGTGATCATGATATCCTGCTGGTACAAAAATGTAAAGTTCCCGCATTGTTTGTTTCTCTCGAGGAATGCAATGGTTTTCCTCATACTCCCTTTCACAGGTGTAAATGGGATGAGCGGAGTTAGGTCGCCCTATGTAAGGAGCCCTGCACTCCAGATTTGATCTCTCTGTTCTGATGATAGGTAAATAAGGGACGCCATATCCACGTTGCCCCTCCAAATGGACAGTGTGCCTGTTTAGCGCTTCATCGCGTGGTGGCCACTCATGCCTAGCTTCAAGAGGTGATTCTCTATTTAGGTCAAGGTCTACATGTAAGGCATCTTCCCGAAAGGGGCTGCTTTGAATAGGCATACCCCACCGAGGATTCTAAATTGGATTCTTTTGTAGGTTTGACCTATAAGGCGGTATGACCAAATCCTCAGGACTGAAGTGAAGGCGACTTGCACCTGCTTTTTGTGTACCTTCCAGAGCTTCCACCCTTGATTGGGCTAGACTGCAGGTGTACACCATTGCGGTGCTTCTATGCTATCTAAATGAGTTTTTATCTTGTTTTATGATTTTCTCTTTTTTTTTTGTCTACACTAAGCAGAATTAAACACACACATTCACAAAACCGTGATTATCTCTTTTAAGGATTCTTGGTGTGTCCTAGACTGGTTTAGTGTATTTTTATGTTTTGTTTTGTTTTTGTAGGTTTTGTAGAATGTTTAAATGCATCATGTAGGCTCTTATAACTCCAAAAAGGTCGCCCCTTCAATATACCAGCCAGGTCGATATACCAACCTCTCTATATAACCGCCCTTACGAGAGGGAGACTATAGGTACGTGAGAGCAGAAGGTATGTGGTACGTAGGTAGTACGGAAGGGGGATTGTCCTGTTAATGGCACCTACCATAGAAAACTTATCCTCGCGCGCATGGGAATCACCCCAGCTACGCTCGGTCTGTCTTCGTTAGGATTTACGCCTAACAATAGTTGACAATCGGGAAATGGATGCAAATCAAGCCAAGGTGGTGATTAAATCCACCAATGGTCTTGATCAAGGTCTGGGGTCTTACGACCAGCTCCTTGGTTTAAAATTATTTCATGATGTGTGTGGGATTCGTTTTATCCAACAAAATGAAACTAGCATACATGACTTTTCCTAATGCAATGCAAGATTAAATGAAAACAATTAAAGAAACAGAAACAGAAACAGAAAATTTTAATAGAGATCATGAAAATCCCTACCTCTTCTCTGCCTGCTCCTGTTGTCTCTGAATTTCTGCTCTGAAAATCCACAGACAAAAATTCGTCCCTCTGGGAGACGAATTGCGAACAGAATTTGTCCTTCCCGCAGACGAATTTGAATTTGTCTCGGAGTCGACGAATTGCGAGAAAAGGATTCGTCCCCGTCGGAGACGAATAGCAGTCTGCAACAAAAAAAGATGTACCTGTCAAGCACAAACACAAAACTTTGATCAGTTTCTGTGATTTCAAAAACTAGGGAACAGGGTCCCACCGTGATCGCCACTAAAAGCACGAGATTCTGGTCCAAGGAAACACCAAGTGCAATTGCATTCAAAATTAAGCACGCTTAAGTCCTAGAGATGTAAATTGCATGAAACAGAAAAGAGACACATTGGAAGAGATGCAATCAGATAAAGAAAACACAGCCCTTTCATTGATTTCCTTTGATCTCTGTTACAATAATGCCTCCTCCCTTTTCAGGGGCTAGGAGCGCAAATAGGGTTTGATTACAATCGCTGAATGATTCCTCTTTCCGTGTGCCCACGATTGCAATGGGCGGGCCAAGATGATGTCGTCGCTGATGTCGATGAGTTCTTTGCGTCTGCTACTTCTCCTGCGAACAAAGAAATGACCAAGGCGTTAGTAGCACCTACTGCAAATGAAAAGCATTCTCTCTAAAACTAACGAAATATGCATATGAATATTTGCCTAAAACAATGAAAACAGTGAATCCAAATTGCTTCAAAATTCGACAGAAGGTAAGAAAAGTTACCAGAAGGCCACTGCCACTGAGGCAGCTGGCCAATCCACCTTAAACTGGAATTCGTCCCTGGGCAGGATGAATTTCGATCGTAATTCATCCCCGGGTGGGACGAATTCTTCGAGTAGGAGAAACCGACTCGCTCATCGCTCCAATGTCAGATCCCGGGACCTGCAAAACTCCTGCAAATAGGGGGGTTAGGTAATTGGTGCCATTTTGGGACGACCCATATGGTTGGATTTTCCTAATTTGGCCTCCACCCTCGGGAATTTGACCTTGAAACCTGCAAGTTAGCGGAACGACAAAGCAATACAAAACACCCTAAAATCTAACCAAAAGTTACAAAATTTCAATTATGGACTAATCAGACCTAGTAACACAGAATGCAATCTAAAAAATAATCTAAAGTGCTCAAAAACTAAAATTAGGACTTCGGAGGTGCGGAGGTGCCCAAGTAGGCCTCCCACCGTTGGCCCTCGATTTTGGAGCCAATCCACCGGGTATGGGACCAAAACCTTTTAGGATTGGGGGGTCGGCGAATTGGTAGGTTCAGATTTCCATGCGTCGGATTTGAGTAAGGTTAGAGCTTCCAAAGGCCACCCAACAACCTCCCTTGCAAAAGAGATTGGTGGATGTAGGAAGGTGAACAAAGGGGGATGCAAGTTAGTCTTCGATTCGGTAGCACTTCGTTGCTTGAACACTCCTTCAACCTGTCTGTTTTGGGTGAGAAAAGTCCCACCTTTTATAGAACCAAGGGGTCTCTTTTGGGAGGGAAGCACAAAATCCAAGTGTTGGCCATAGGCACCATGTGGCAGTCTTGTCTTCCCATGAGGGAGGGGAGTCCTTCATTGACTTGAACTTTGATAAATGCTTTTTGTAACAGTCCTCTAATGGCCCCTCTGTCCACTTACACATGCGTGCAAGGCGAGAGCCCTTAACTGACTATTCGGGCTGCCACTTGGCACCATTTGCCTTTTTTCCCGTTAAGCTTAGAATTCGTCCCACCCAGGGACGGATTCAAAATTCGTCCTTGGGTGGGACGGATTCTATTTTGAATTCATCCCTAGGTGAGACGAATACTAGGCAAAGTGTCCAAGTGTGCCAAATTGCTTCTTGACCTCACAAAATTGCTATGAAAGTGGTTAAGACCACTGTTTAACCTCTGAGGGCTACCCTGGGGGCTGTGTTTGCCAAAGCGATCAGTGTTTGCAGTCACATAATCGGGTTAGTGCTATTTTGGTGTCTACATTAGGTACTCATTTACATAATATAGTTGGTGAAAAAACCCTTGTGGGGACAAACCAACTATGATAGGCATGTATTTGTATGGTGAAGATTGTCCTCTTAATACAAGAAATAAAGATGAGTCTCGACAACTTGGCCTAATTAGGTACTCATTTACATAATTTAGTTGGTGAAAAAACCCCTGTGGGGAAAAACCAACAATTAGAGGCATGTCTTCATATGACAAAGATTGTCCTCTTATTACAAGAAACAAATATGAGTCCCAACAACTTTGGCATTTTTAGGTACTCATATACAATAAATAGTTGGTGAAAAAACCCTTGTGGGAAAAACCAACTATTAGAAGAAGAGAGGCTTGTCTTAGTGTGGTGAAGATTGTCCTCATAAATCTATTCAATGCAAATAAATAACTCCAATCTTATCTCTTACCTTAAGGTAACGTGGAGAAGGAAATGACTTGGTGAACATATCTGCAATTTTTTCCTCAATTAGAATATATTCAAAGTGTATGTCCCCGTTCTGAATATGCTGTCTTATGAAGTACATGTGTATCTCAATGTACTTGTTTTTCTGATGTTCAACTGGATTACGTGCAATATAAATTATGCTATGATTGTCACACAAAATAGTTATAGGAAGGTCATGTGTGAAACAAAATTCTCTTAGAATTTTATGAAGCCAAAGAGCTTCCGACTAGCCAAAGCTGATGCCCTGTATTCTGCCTCTGTAGAAGATAGAGCTACTGCTTGTTGTTTCTTGCATAACCAAGCTATTGATGAGGAACCAAGGTGAAAGAAATAGCCTAATGTGGAACATATATCTTCTACTAAACTTGCCCAATCTAAATCTATGTAGCCAATGATATCCATGGATTTTCCCTTGTAGAAGAGCCCAAAATGAGTAGTGCCCTACAAGTAACAGAGGATTCTTTTTGCTACCTGCCAATGACTAAAGTGAGGTTGATGAGAGAACCTGGATATGAGGCCAACAACATATGATATATTTGGGTGAGTATGAGTAATTTATAGCAAAATTCCTACAAGTTGACGGTATAGAGTAGCATCATAAAGAGGGGATGAGAAAGAAGTACTAAGATTAATTCCAGATTGAAAGGGGGTAGGAGAAGGTTTGCAATATATCATTTTGAATCTTTGTAGAATATTTAGAGTGTACTTTTGTTGGAACAAAGATATACCTTCATCTATTTGACTTATTTGGATCCCAAGGAAGTAATGAGCTTTTCCTAGATCAGCCATTTCAAATTTTTTAGAGAGAGAGTCTTTTATAGTTTGAATGTGAGTCAGGTTACTACCAGTGAGAAGAAGATCATCAACATAAAGAACAAGAATGGTGATGTTTCCTTCATTTCTCCAAATGTAAATTGTGTTATTAGACTCACAATGAGAAAAACCTGCTAAAAGAAGGAAGGAGTCCATCTTTTCATACCAAGCTCTAGGGGCTTTTTTGAGGCCATAGAGAGACTTTTTAAGCCTACAAACCAGAGAGGAGTCTTGAGTAAAACCAACAAGTTGTTCCATGAATATTTATTACTTTAAATATTCATGTAAGAAAGCACATTTGACATTTATTTGATAGATAGACCACTTTGGGGAAGCAGCTAGAGCAAGAATCAATCTTACAAAATCCATTTTAGCAATAGGAGCAAAGGTTTCTGCATAATCTATACATTCAATTTGAGAAAAATATTTGGCAACTAGATGAGCATTGTGTTTGTCTATTTATCCATTAGGCCCATATTTTGTTTTGAAGATCCATTTACAACGAACTAATTTCCTTCCTTTAGGTAAGGGAACTAAGCCCCAAGTCTCATTTTTGATCAAGGAAGAAAATTCATTTTCCATGGCATCATCCCATTCTTTAATACCTGAGGCTTCTTTGAAGGATTTAGGATTAGAGGAAATAGATTGACATACAAGGCCAATGCCTATGGGGTTGTATGATCTTGTTGAAGGGAGATTTTGGATGTAAGGAGTAGCTTCTTTAACAATGGTGCAGGCCCATTTTGGCATAGAGGAAGGAGTTGAAGGAGTTGAAAGACATTGAGATGGAGTTATAGGTTCTTTATCTTCATTATCAATAACCAAGTTAACTTCAAGAGTTGGCTCTTCATAATATTGAGGTTCTACTATAGGAGAAGGCTCAATGGAGGAAGAGGGCTTTTGAGGATATTTTTGAGGGAATGTTTCATCAAATTGGAAATTCCTATGAAAGAAAACCTCATGAGTTGAGGGATCAAGAAGCTCGCATGCTTTCAATTCTTCACAATAACCGACAAAGATGAGTTTTTTGCTTTTCTTATCAAGAGCCTTCCTTTTCTTCTTTGGGATGTGAGCCCAAGCAGTACACCCAAAAATATTGAAGTAGGAAACATTTGGTTTAAATCCAGTCCATGATTATTCAGGAGTTAAATGGTCAAGATATTTATGAGGTGTGCGATTTTGAATATAATTTGCATAGTTAATAGCTTCTGCCCAAAATTTTTTTGGAAGATCTCTTGAATGGAGCATACAATTAGCCATCTCTTTTAATTTGTCTGATTTTTCCTTTCTACAATACCATTTTTTTGGGGATTATGGAAGACAGAATGTTGATGAATGATGCCATGATTGAATAAAAAAGTGAAGAACTCATTACTGTAGTATTCCCTCCATTATCAGTGCAAATCTTCTTGATTTTGCAAGATGCCTAATTTTCAACTAAAACTTTAAAAACTTTAAAGTGGTGTAGAACATCACTCTAATATTTTAGGAAGTAGACCCAGGATATTCTAGAGAAATCATCAATAAATGTTAGAGCATACTTTACTCCTTTGAAATATGGTTCAGGAAAGGTCATTAAGTCACTATGAATTAAATCTAGAGGGGAAGAGTCCTTTAGAGAACTACTTGGGTGGAAAGGATCTTGATGTTGCTTTCCAAGAGAACATCCAAGACAAACTCCATAACTAGAAGAAACTTGGGGTAATCCTATAACAATATCATGGGTGCTCAAATCCTTTAGGTAGTTGTAACTAAGATGACCAAATTTTTCATGCCATATTTTACTTTCAAGATCACTATGAGCCACAAAACAGGAGGCTCTTTCTAGATTTTAAAAACCTTTGAAGTGAAAAAAGATGAGAGTTGTGATTAATATTTCCTTTGGCTATAAGATATTTGGGATCTTGAAAATCTCTTATCTCAACTCCTTTTGCAGAGAAGAGAACAATTTTCCCCTTTCCAAAAGTACAAATTTGGTAGATGGAGAGGATATTAGTGGTAATGTTTGGAACATAGAGAACATTTTTAATAGAGTCACCATCAATGGTTATATCCCATTTTCCTTTGATAGGGATAAAGGAATAGTCACCTACTTCTATGCTACAAGTAGAACTAGAGGAGATAGAAGAAAACGACTTATCTAAAGTAGTCATGTGATGAGTAGCTCTAGAATCTAGGACCCAAAAATTAGAGGAAGAATTAGAGGTTTTTCCTTGAACATTAAGGGCTTTTCCTATTTGCTTTTTATTTTTTATCTTTTGATATTTTATAGATGCCTCTAGTTGTAATATTTTACAGCATTTGTTAGTAGAGTGACCATTCTTTTTCTAGTGAGTATAGGTTATGGGGGTCTTTTTCTTTTTCCTAAATTTTTCTTTAGAAGAAGTGGAGGCTACTAAGGTGCCCTCCTTACCTTGGTGAATTTAAAATTCACCCACCTCTTCCTCCTTGCCATAAATGCTCTTCCCTCTCTCCATCCATACCCATAAATTCTATAAATTGAGGTATTGGGCCTTTATTTTTATAATGCTCCCTCATAATAACAAAACTCTAAGAAATTGGTGACTCAAAGTGCTAAGGTAATAAGTGCATTACTTTGGTGAGATCTTAGAGGGGATCTATTTCGTCAATATTAAGAGGAATAGCTCTTATTTTGATTGTAGTCTTATCCTTCTATACTTTTATTTTGATTTTCATATCATTCTAGTTGGAGATCTCTCTTTCAATATTTTAACATTTGTATTTTTACTTTAACCTTTTCTTCTAGTTATTGTGCAAATATAGACCAGACATGGATTGGCCTCCTATATTTTATCAAACCCTTAGGAAGGGGATGGAAGGAATGTCAATTTAACAATGTCATTATTATTTACCTCAAATTTATTTCTTTGTATATGTCTGAATAATAGGTGTTGTATTTTTTTAATTGTATGTTGTAGATTACATGAATTAGTGCATTTAGGATTTTAGGTTGGTATAAGGTGTGACAACCAACTATAATCTTAGAGGAAGCTCAATTTAGACAATAATGTGAGCACTATTCAAGGATAAGTTCCATCATGCCAAGTTTTGTTGTGTGGAATGTTGTCATATGCATGCCATCTTGGAAGTGCCATCTTGGTAAGAATGTTCCAACTTGGAATATTTTGAGTGTTAGTTTCACCCAATTGTGGAATTACACTCTCCCTTAGGGTTTAAATCACAAAACCCTCTCCTGCAAAGAAGTTAGACAAAACAACTTCTCCAATGTCTCCTCTATATTAGCATTTGCATATGTATATTAGTAATCTCAATAAAGATATATCAATTTAATGCTTGGAACACCTTAGTGATTGCAAGTAACTATAAAAAAGGGTCATGTATATGTTTATTTTACCATGCTACTTTAATTATTGTTCATGAAGCCAAACAAAAATTAAATGTGAATTGGCCCTCATATGACCACGATGTAGTGTCTTTATTCCTTTTAACTTGAGGATTTTAAAGTAGATTTATCTTCCTTATCAAGCGAGTCTTAAACAAGTTTTATCTTGCATAAATTCTACTTTAAGCATTGAAAGTAAAGATTAAATCTATTTATGAATGTGAAATCCTCAATGATGAATAGGGTCTTCAAATGTAGCTTCTAATCATGGAGATTAAGCAAGCCTTTAATGTGATTGAGAAATTATCCATCTTTAGTGAAATTAATTTTCACAAAGAAATGATAATTCCTTGCCTTAAAATGTAGGCTCATAAATGTCCTTTTAATGTAATTTATAAAACTCCCCCTCTTCCATGAAATCAGAATTTTCATGAAGAAAGGTGCATTTATTGCTCCCAAGATGCCAATTATGAAATGCCATAAAACATAACCCCTTCAATGAAATTTAAATTGTCATGAAGGAAATGTCATCATAGGCTCATACATGAAATCTGAAACTGAGAAAACGAAATTTGGGTTCAAAATGGAAAATTTGTAATTTTGAAATTTAAAAATCTGCATTAAAACAACAACTTCAGATAATTTTTAAAAATATTAAATGACTCCAAAGTAAAAATGTCTAAGAGTATAATGAAATTATGAAATGCAGTCTATGCGGCCATGCAATTATTTTTGTATTTTGAAATTTTTTTACTTTTTATTTTAATGTCCGAAAATTTAAAAAAAAAAAAAAATTTCTGAAAAATAAAATTTGAAAAACTGAAAATTGAAAATAGAAAATGTAAAATACACAACAATCAGTTTGATGCCAATTAGTTCAAAATAAAAAATGTAAAATACACAACAATCAGTTCAAAATAAATTTCAGATTCAAGCATTCACATGAAGCAACCAAGAAACTTGCATTAACTTCATCTACAAGCCTAAAATCTGAAAGGGGAAAAATAGACAGTTGAATCTAGCATGCAGGAAAAATCTCCTCCTTTCTTGCCCATAAGATACAAATTTTTGAAATTTTTTGTATTAAAAATTTGTCATTTTACAATAACAAAAATTTATGGTTTTTCCAAACCAATCCAAGTGGAAGAAAAACTTCTAAAATGGGTGGAGTGCCAACATCACTATTTTCAAAACCGCAACCCTCGTCTCAAAAATTTCCAACCCTATGTTCGTCCTTCCATCTGGTATTTGAAGCTTTTCCATGTATTTTTCATTTTCTTTGTCTTGGTTGTTCGTTAGGGTTAATGGCCTCTTCATTTTATTCATTTGTTGTTTTCATTTTCCCTCTTTTTATTTCAACTTTCGTCAGTTTGTTTTCTAAAATGCAGATCTCCTTTCCCTTTATGTTTGTCTCTATTTCCTTTATATTTTCATTATATACCAATATGATAGTAATATTTCATTTGTAACATCTTTTATAGAACGTTTTCCAAAGCGTAGACCCTCCACACTCCTTACCTGGATTAGCCTTTAAAAAAAAAAAACTTTAAAAAGAAAACAAAACACACTATACTAAAAGCATAAAGTTTAAACTATTAAAAACAAGAAATTAAAAAAAATATATATTAAATTTAAACTATTTAAAACGTGAACTAAAATGTGGTGAATGAAGCACCATGGCTTCATTCACTACTTTTTCTTTTTATTTATATTTTATTGTTTTTACTTTTTTTTTATTATTTACATAAAATAAAGTCTTTTCACTTTTTAAATTTTTTTTATTTGTTTATATATATATATATATATATATATATATATATATATATATATATATATATACTTGTTTTTTTTCTCTTTAAATTCAAAAAGCTTTATTTAATTATTATTTTTTATTCTACTTGATTTATTTTTTATTTTAAATTTGATTTAATTGATTTTAAATGTTTGAATTGATTTAATCCAAAACATTAAAATTAACCAAAACAACCAAAACAAGGAGGAACCTAACCAATCCACTAGACACTCAAAATAAAACAAAAACACCCAAAAATGAAAATTAAAAGGTGGGTCCCCAATTATTGGGGCTAGTTGTGGAGCAGCCACAACAATTGGTGACTCTAATGACTACAAAAAACCCAAGACTAGAACTACAAGCATCAACAAGTATCCAACGAATGAACATAGACCAAGAAAGCATGAACCATCAAAATTATTTAGCATCAGCTCAGTGTGTGCAAAGAGATTCATTCCTTATCGTCTGAAACCATTCCACATTCCATTGTCAGTTTCACATGGATGTTTGTGTCTTCATGATTTATGCATATGATATGTTATGGATGTATTGAAAGGATGCTATAATATGAATGTCATGTTTTGTAAGGACTCAAACATTATAGTACCATAAACAAACACTAAAACTATTTAACCCTCTTAGGACCAAATGTGTGTTTAGTAAATTTGTAGACACCAAAACAGCACCAATCCGATTATGTGACTGCAAACACTGATCGCTTTGACAAACACAGCCCCCAGGGCAGCCCTCAGAGGTTAAACAGTGGTCTTAACCACTTTCATAGCAATTTTGTAAGGTCAAGAAGCAATTTGGCACACTTGGACACTTTGCCCAAGCACTCGCCTCACCTCGGGATGAATTCAAAATAGAATCCGTCCCACCCTAGGACAAATTCTAAATCCGTTCCTGGGTGGGACGAATTCCAAGCTTAACGGGCAAAAAGGCAAATGGTGCCAAGTGGCAGCCTGCAACGGTCGGCTAAGGGCTCCCGCCTTGCACGCATGTGTAAGTGGACAGAGGGGCCGTTAGAGGACCGTTACAAAAAGCATTTATCAAAGTTCAAGTCAATGGAGGACTCCCTCCCTCATGGGAAGACAAGACTCGCCACATGGCGCCTATGGCCAACACTTGGCATTTGTGCTTCCTCCCAAAAGAGACCCCTTGGGTCTATAAAAGGTGGGACTTTTCTCACCCAAAATATACAGGTTGAAGGAGTGTTCAAGCAACGAAGTGCTACCGAATTGAAGACTCACTTGCATCCCCCTTTGTTCACCTTCCCACATCCACCAATCTCTTTTGCAAGGGAGGTTGTTGGGTGGCCTTTGGAAGCTCGAACCTTACTCAAATCCAACGCATGGACATCTGAACCTACCAATTCGCCGACCCCCAATCCTAAAAGGTTTTGGGCCCATCCCCGGTGGATTGGCTCCAAAATCGAGGGCCAACGGTGGGAGGCCCACTTGGGCACCCCCGCACCTCCCAAGTCCTAATTTTAGTTTTTGAGCACTTTAGATTATTTTTTAGATTGCATTCTGTGTTACTAGGTCTTGATTAGTCCATAATTGCAATTTTGTAACTTTTGGTCAGATTTTAGGATGTTTTGTATTGCTTTGTCGTTTCGCTAACTTGCAGGTGTCAAGGTCAAATTCCCGAGGGTGGAGGCCAAATTGGGAAAATCCGACCATCTGGGTCATCCCAAAATGGCCCCAATTACCTAACCCCCTTGTTTGCAGGCGTTTTGCAGGTCTCCGGATCCGACATTGGAGCAGCAGCAGGTCGGTTTCTCCAACTCAGAAGAATTCGTCCCACCCAGGGACGAATACGACCGAATTCGTCCCCCCTGGGACGAATTCCAGCTTAAGGTGGATTGGCCAGCCGCCTCATGCGGTGGCCTTCCGGTAACTTTTCTTACCTTCCGTCAAGTTTTGAAGCAATTTGGATTCACCGTATTCACTGTTTCGGCAAATATTCATATGCATATTTCGTTAGTTTTAGAGAGAGAATGCTTTTCATTTGCAGCAGTGCTACCGACGTCTTGGTCATTTCTTTGTTCATAGGAGAAGCAACAGAGGCGAAGAACTCATCGACATCAATGGCGGCATCATCTTGGCCCGCCCATTGCAATCGTGGGCACGCGGAAAGAGGAATCATTCAACGATTGTAATCAAACCCTATTTGCGCTCCTAGCCCCTGAAAAGGGAGGAGGCATCATTGTAACAGAGATCAAGGGAAATTAATGAAAGGGCTATGTTTTCTCTATCTGATTGTGTCTCTTCCAATGTGTCTCTTTTCCGTTTCATGCAATTTACATTTCTAGGACTTAAGCGTACTTAATTTTGAATGCAATCGCACTTGGTGTTTCCTTTGACCGGAATCTCGTGCTTTCAGTGGCGATCACGGTGGGACTCTGTTCCCTGGTTTTTGAAATCACATAAACTGATCAAAGTTTTGTGTTTGTGCTTGACAGGTACATCTTTTTTGTTGCAGACTGCTATTCGTCTCTGACAGGGACGAATCCTTTCTCGCAATTGTCCGACCTCGAGACGAATTCAAATTCGTCTCTCGGGAGGGACGAATTCTGTTCCGCAATCTGCCTCCCGTAGGGACGAATTCTCGTCTCATGGATTTTCGTAGCAGAAATTCGGAGACAACAGAGCAGCAGAGAAGAGGTAGGGATTTTTATTATCTCTCGTTAAATTTTTCTGTTTCGTTTCTGTTTCTTTAATTGTTTTCATTTAATCCTCGCATTGCATTAGGAAAAGTCATGTATGCTAGTTTCATTTTGTTGGATAAAACGAATCCCACACACATCACGAAACAATTTTAAACCAAGGAGCTGGTCGTAAGACCCCAGCCCTTGATCAAGACCATTGGTGGATTTAATCACCACCTTGGCTTGATTTGCATCCATTTCCCGATTGTCAACTGTTGTTAGGCGTAAATCCTGACGAAGACAGACCGAGCGTAGCTGGGGTGATTCCCATGCACGCGAGGATAAGTTTTCTATGGTAGGTGCCATTAACAGGACAATCCCCTTTCGTACCGCCTATGTACCACATATCTTCCGCTCTCACGTACCTATAGTCTCCCTCTCGTAAGGGCGGGTATATAGAGAGGTTGGTATATCGGCCTGGTAGGTATATTGAAGGGGCGACCTTTTTGGAGTTATAAGAGCCTACATGATGCATTTAAACGTTCTACAAAACCTACAAAAACAAAACAAAACATCAAAATGCACTAAACCAGTCTAGGGCACACCAAGAATCCTTAAAAGAGATAATCACGTTTTTGTGAATGTGTGTGTTTAATTCTGCTTAGTGTAGACAAAAAAAAAGAGAAAATCATAAAACGAGATAAAAACTTATTTAGATAGCATAGAAGCACCGCAATGGTGTACACCCGCAGTCAAGCCCAATCAAGGGCAGAAGCTCCGGAAGGTACACAAAAAGCAGGCGCAAGTTGCCTTCACTTCAGTCCTGAGGATTTGGTCATACCGCCTTATAGGTCAAACCTACAAAAGAATCCAATTCATAATCCTCGGTGGGGTATGCCTATTCAAAGCAGCCCCTTTCGGGAAGATGCCTTACATGTAGACCTTGACATAAATAGAGAATCACCTCTTGAAGGTAGGCATGAGTGGCCACCGCACGATGAAGCGCTAAACAAGCACACCGTCCATTTGGAGGGGCAACGTGGATATGGCGTCCCTTCTTTACCTATCATCATAACAGAGAGACCAAATCCGGAGCGCAGGGCTCCTTACATAGGGCGACCTAACTCCGCCCATCCCATTTACACCCGTGAAAGGGAGTATGAGGAAAACCATCGCATTCCTCGAGAGCAACAAACAATGCGGGAACCTTGCATTTCCGCACCAGCAGGATATCATGATCACCCCTTGAGGCCAGAACCTCGAGCACATACCGCCTACCTCGACAGAGGGAAGCGACCCCTTGAGATTTTAGAGCATCAAAATCGAGGTAAACCCATAGGAGGAACATTTGAACCTTCTGAACAAAATAGGGTAGATCAAATTGATCCGACTGTCGCCAGATATACCACCCGTCAAGCCCAAATCATGCGGCTTAAACAAAGTCAGCAAGAGATAGAGTATCAATACCGCTTGGATAAAGAACGCATGCAACGCGAAGCGGATGAGTTACGCTATGAAATACCTGAGAGGGGGCCAACCCCTCGCATCCAAAGAGCTGAACAGGATGAGAGGCGTAATCCGTTGGCGCAAGACAGTCTCCACGACCTCGCCAAGCTCCGCCTCCAAGACCCCATAGATTCGAGAGGGAGGCAACTCCCCGAAACAATGATGGGTACCTTCAAGAAGAACTTGATCAGTGGTCATAGGTTTCGCCTCGAGACTCCTCAAGAATTTTACGAGGAGTATGAACCGTAAGAGGAATATATTGAAACTCCCCATCAAGGCAGGAAGGATGCCATTCGGCCACCCCTCCATAGGCCTCCAGTTTACCGTAACTTGCAACAAGAGCGAACAAGAGAGGAAGAAATAAAATCTTCCGATGCATACCAAGCGCTATTGGAGCGTTTAGAGTCGGTGGAGACAAAAGCTGCCGGGCATCAAAAACCCACATTACGTCTACTCCGCAATAATCCGGTGCATCCCTCGGTGCCTACACCTCTTTACCCCGAACACTTCAAGTTGCCTCAATTGGTAGCTTTTAAAGGTGAAGAGGACGCACAGGAACATGTTACACGGTTTCTAAGCCAATGCTTCGGCATTCAAGATAATGACGCATTATTGCTTAGAACATTCATAACCACATTCGTAGGCCCCGCCTCGGATTGGTTCACACAACTGCCCAAACACAAGCATAAGCAACTTTAGATCACCTAGTAGATGCGTTTCTTGAACGTTTCGCCTTCAACACAAGGAAGAAGGCATCACTTAGTGATCTTGCTAGCCTTAAACAATTTGAGGAGGAAACAATGGCAGCGTACGGGAACCGATGGAGAGCTTTGCTTTCTAAGTTACCCTACCGTCCTCCCATGTCGGACCTCACGCAAATGTTCATGAAAAGTTGTTTAAAATCAATCTCTCGGTCTATTGTTGTCGCGACAATACGACAACTTAGAAGAAGCTTTGGCGCAAGCCATAGTCATAGAAGAGATTAAGATAGGCGAAGGCGCAATTGCCAAGCCTAAGAAGAAAGAGTGGAATAAAACCACTAAAACTGGGACAACGCAACCACAACACGCTGCAATCAACCAAGTTGCGATAAATGTCCCCGCGCTTGTGCAAGAAACGCAGCCTCAAAAGGCTAACTACTGTGAAAGGCCTCCCGCTTACGAAAGAGATAACAGAAGACATGAGCAAAGATCGTCAGCAGTCGCCCTAGGCGACAATTCACCCCGTATGCGGAGTCTAGGGACTCCTTATTTGACCGCTTGTCAGCGGCAAATTTAGTTACTCTGCCAGAAATCCAAATTTTTGACCCTAACGTTCCCAAGCCTAGGGGGTATAGGGAGGAATTGTATTGCAGATTTCATAGACGCAGAGGACATGACCTAAATGGGTGCTGGAAATTCAAAGAACTAGTCCAGGATTTGATCGACAACCGAACATTGGTCGTGGACAACCCCATCGCACCTAACAACCAACAAATGGGGGTATTCAAGGACCCCTTGCCTGCCCACGAGGCGCAGACAAAACCGCTCCAAATTAACGAGGTGCGACAAGATCTTCCCGCGCAAGGATTTGTGGGAATGATTAGCATTGTAACAAGGAACAGAAAATACCCAGCAGTTGCCCCCGAGGTACCCGCGAGGGAAGTTCCGTCGACATCGCAGCCTCAACAACGCCCAACGCAGTTACCTCCGCCTAGACCTGAGGTCACGATACGAACCAAACTCACGCAGAGTTTGCGGACCACGTCAGCTAGGCTGTCCATCTACGAGCTTATTCAACAATCAGCTCCACATAGAGAAGCTCTTATGGACATCTTAAAAGCCATTGAAGTACAACCCCACGAAGCTAATTCTTTCAACGCCTTCGTGGGACATGTGAAACAATGTACGGAGCCCGTCATCACATTCAAAGAAAACGAGGTCAAAACAATATCGAATGACATGCCGGATCCACCCCTGCACGTTATCGCGCGGGTCAACGGGATCCCGTACAAGAGAGTGCTGATAGATACTGGCTCGTCCAAAGAACATCATAACCACTGCAGCGTTAAAGCATTTAAAACTGCCAGCCTCTCACATCACCGCTTCCACGTACACACTGCGAGCTTTTAACGATGCAATATGCTCGACAGTCGGCACAGTCGTTCTGCCTATACAGGTAGGACAAAATTCAATACCCACACTGTGCCATGTGTTGGAAGGCGAAATGGCTTATAACATACTGCTAGGGCGGCCTTGGATCAAGGGACATGAAGTGTGTCCCCTCGATCGCACACCAGTGCTTGAAGTATGCCTATGAAGGGCAAATACATGTAGTCCCAATGGACTTAGAGCCCTTCAAGTATTGCAATGCGATACAATTCATACCTCAATCGACCCTCCCATCAACGCATTTGGATTTTCAATTAAATCCATCTAAATAGGGTCCGATACCGCAGGCACCACTGGTGGCAAATAAGGCAAAATCCCAACCAGGTGAGACTTCATCATCGGCTCCTTCATCATCAACGCCACCTATCGTGGCCCAACAGAAGGACAAGGGAAAGCAAATCATGGAAGAGGTTAAGCCTCTAGAAGAGGGGTTGCCCACGATCTCAACGATATCAATAGAGGAAGCGCCCAACGCAACGGAAACCAAGATTCCTGAACTACCAAACATGGAATGGACTCAGGAAGGACTACCGTTTCCTCCTACCCAATCATCAACAATCACTGTTGAGATGGCCAATACAGGCCTGGGAGAATACATAGTGCAAAATGTTGTGGCAACCCCCACACTGGAGTCAGTACAAGACATGGGAAGACCTCGCCTTCCCATTGGAACAATCGTCCCTCTAGGCTACCCACCGAACCAAACGAATTTTGTGTATGGGGGCCTTGATCATGGTTCTGAACCATGCGAACAAAAGGAAATAGATGAAGAACCTTTTGTCGAAAACATCAATTATCTGTCTAACCTTGAATTTGCCCTAAAATATCTTGAACAATGCAATTGGCATGGGTATGGGCTAGGAAGATATGAGCAAGGGATGTGGATCCTTTTCCAACCAAGGTATCGTATGCCATATGACAAGTCGGGGTAGGGTTCAACCATCCCCTGCCATTAGACATCTTGGTTGAAAACATGCAAGGCCTAGAAATAGGCAACAGGGGGGGATTGGCACAAGACCCGTACGCCAATCCAAACACAGAATACACATTGGGGGATTATCTCCCATGGTCTACAAACACCCCTGGAAATAGCAATAATCCCTCTCCTTTGCTAGAGAGAGGTGAAAGTTCAGAGAGCAGTCCTCAAAGAGAACAACAACGGCTTCCAGACATTTTTTTGAAACTGTTCCCCTTAGAGGTTCCAGATTAAATAACACAGTCTCAAAAGAATCAGGTCCCTCCACTAAGAGTGGAACAACCGCAATGGGACCAGATTAATTCACCGGAACAGAAGAGTCCTCAATGTCGCAAGCAACGGATGTCGAAGAGGATGAACAATTTTGGATCTATGAAAGCGATTCATAAGACGAGACTGAGATGGACTATCTCGTACATGCGCGACGACATCACCGCGCTCTAACCCATGAAGATCTAATGGGACAAATGGGTATACGGTTAGGACATGAATGGCACGTAGACCCAACGAGGTGGGACCAAGTGTTAGGCCTATGGCTCCAAATTCAAGATGAGCATCGTCCACCTCGAGATCCCATCAGGACAATAGTACCGAGGGAAGACCCCGCCTTCCTTTTCGCACATAGAGATGAATTTGCACCTAGAGAGGATCCATTCGTGCCTGTTCCCGTAGAGCCGCATCCATAGTATAGGGAACATCTGAAAGAATCAAGTCATCACACCCGTGGTTCTGGAGACCAAATTCATTCCATCCACATGATCTCCATTGATTTGACCACACCCATCCGCAATCCGACCGATCCATCACGGTCATTGCATCTAAACATGGATGCCATTGACTGGGATCACGTCAATTCACCATTGTCACCATCGTAGTACTGGCCTTTCGGTGAAATGCTTCATTTTACCCCAAGGACAACTCAAGATATTTTTCAAGCCGAAGAGGGACCCGAGGTCCCAAATGCAGATCTTAACTCAGCTGATGATATCCATTTAATCCCAACTCCACATCAGTTGGAGGACGGATCTCACATGTCAGTCGAAGAGACGACTGACGTAGACATCGGCATAGATCCAATGAATCCACGGATTCTCAAGCTAGGGGTAAGCCTTTCCCCCGAAGAGCAAGCCGATTACATTGCCCTTCTTAAAGAAAAGAAGGAAGTTTTTGCATGGTCATACAAAGATATGCCAGGACTAGACCCGCAGCTAGTCATGCACAATTTAACGCTTGATCCGAAAATCAAGCCAGTAAAGCAAAAACTAAGAAAGATGCACCCAACAAATGGCCTTGATGGTCAAAGATGAATTGCAAAAGCCGTTGGATGCACAATTTGTCATCTCGCATGGATTATCCGCCATGGTTGTCCAACATGGTTCCCGTCAAGAAGCCCGACGGGAGGATTCGCATATGCACCGACTTTCGAGACCTAAACAAAGCGAGTCCTAAGGATGATTTCCCCTTGCCAAGCATCGACGCATTGGTAGACGCTACGAACAGGTCACGAAATGCTCTCCCTAATGGACGGTTTCTCAGGATACAATCAAATTCGTATCAATCCTAAAGACCAACTCAAAACGGCATTCACAACGCCTTGGGGGACATTTTGTTATAAGGTCATGCCTTTTGGCCTTAAAAACGCCGGCGCTACATACCAACGTGCTATGACGTATATCTTCCACGATTACATGCACAAAACTTTGGAAGATTACATGGATGATTTGTTAGCCAAGTCTAAATTGCGCTCGATCATCTCGGTGACTTAAGCAAGATTCTCGATCGCCTCATAGAGCATAAGGTCGATCGAATCCCAAGAAGTGCGTGTTCGGCGTCACATCCGGAAAACTCTTGGGTTTTATAGTCTCCAAGAGAGGCATCGAAGTGGACCCAAACAAAGTCAAGGCAATCCTTGAAATGGCTCCCCCAACCACTATCAAGCAGCTCATAAGTCTGCAAGGAAAGGTCGCGTCGATTAAACGCTTCATAGCGCAATTATCTGACAAATGCCGACCAATGAACAAACTATTGCACAAGGGGGTCACATTTCATTGGGATGACGAGTGCCAGTCAGCCTTTGACGAAATCAAACAATACTTGGCTTCGCCGCCATATTGGCACCGCCTAGACCAGGTGTGCCGTTCTACTTATACATCTCAACTATCGAGGTGGCACTCGGGCGCAATGCTAGCCCAGAAGAATGAACTTCACAAAGAACAGAGCTACTTACTATCTTAGCCGCACCCCGGTCGGGCTACTTAACTTAACTATGCATACGTTGAGAAACTCGCTTGGAAGTGGTGTTTGCTACCAAAAGGCTACGCCACTACATGCTGAGCAACACGACGTATGTTGTGTCTAAGGAGAATCCATTGCGATACATGATGAGTCGTACTTATCATAGTAGCCGCACGGCGAAATGGATCATGTTGTTGACGGAATTTGACATTGAGTTTATTGGGCAAAAATCTATAAAAGGACAAGTCATAGCCGATCAACTAGCAGAGGCTCCTCTTGAAGACGATCAGCCTCAGGTCATAGAACTACCCGATGATGAGGTCTTCCATGTCTCGTAATCGCCGGATTCTGAAGAGCCCGAGTCTCAGTGCCGACATAACCTTATTTTTTGATGGTTCTAAATGCGAGCAAGGTGGTGGCGCAGAATTGTATTCTTCACACCGCAGGCGCTCCAATGCCCCCGTCATTTAAATTAAACTTCCAAAGGCACCAACAACAATGCAGAATATGAAGCCTTGCTCCTAGGTCTTCGTACAAGCAATCGCCATGAACATCAAAAGATTGAACATCTTTGGCGATTCGCCGTTAATCGTCAATCAAGTCAAAGGGGTATATCAATGCAAATGCCCAGCTTCGAAGGCCTATAAAGCCCTCGTGGATAAATTCCCGGCAAAACTTGAGTGGTATGACATCGAGGCACTCCCTCGATCATCGAATCATTTTGCGGACACAATGGCCTCCTTAGGGTCACTAATCCCGCAAGACCTTTCCGGTGATGTAACAACCATTCAGGTCAAAACCTTATCGCAACCCGCGATGGAGCGCGCAAGCTCAGACTTGACGCCAGGAATCCACATGATCCAGATCGAACCATCTTCGGATAAGTTCTTTCGAATCCGAGACTATCTGAAACATGCCAACTGGGGGTCTTTATTCTCCCCCACTCCCATTAATAGCAACACAACGCTATTCTTACAAGTTCTATCCCAATCAGCATTTGTTAGGGAAGAACTCCAAAAGGGATTGGCCGTTCAAACCGTCGAGGTATCCGATCAACAGGATTGGTATTTACCCATAAGAGACTACCTCAAGTTAGGTAATCTACCCTTTGGATTGACGCAAGCCGCAAAACGAACATTCAAACAGAAAGCGGCAAAATATGTCTTGATAGGAGACATTCTGTATCGTCGCAGCTACGACGGAATTCTTCTTCGTTGCTTGGACCAGCAAGAGTCCACTTGGGCAGCCACCCAAGCGCATGACGGTACATGTGGCGGCCACTTCAGTGGTATGGCCATTGCAAAGCGCATTCTTCGCATGGGCTATTATTGGCCATCTTTAGAGCGAGATTGCTGCGCGTATGTCAAGAGGTGTGTAAAATGTCAACATCATGCCAATCTGATGCACGCACCTTCCCAGGCCCTACGATACATCCAACCGCTTGGCCATTTTCGCAGTGGGGCCTCGATCTAATCGGAAAGATCTCCCCGCATCGTCAAAGCCGTCACACGTTTATCATAACGGCCACATAATATTTTACCAAATGGGTGGAAGCAATTCCGTTAACCTCTACGACAGGACCCCGCATTGCGGAGTTCATTTTGCATTACATCATATGTCGTTTTGGTATTCCATCCAAAATAATCTCGGATAATGGGCCATCATTCAAGAACAAAGACGTGCGTGCTTTAACCACAAAGTACAAAATTCAGCACAACTTTTCAACACCCTATTATCCGCAAGCAAATGGGCAAGCAGAGGCGTCAAACAAAACGCTAGTCGCCATCCTTAAAAAGACCGTCGCAGATAATCATAAAGATTGGCACATACAAATCCCACTTGCCCTTTGGGCTTATCGCACTAGCATTCGGACGCCCACCGGGGCAACTCCGTTTTCACTAGTGTATGGCTCGTAGGCGTAATGCCTCTCGAGTTGGAAATTCCTTCCCTCCGCATATCAATGCAGGAATTCATCGATGATGACACTGCACGGCAGCCCGGTTAGACCAACTTACGTTGCTTGATGAAAGACGCGTTAATGCTCTCGAGCACTTACGTATCTATCAAGAGCGGCTTAAGAGAGCTTACAACATGAAAGTTCACCTAAGAGACTTTCGGGTTGGTGATCTGGTTCTGAAGGAAAACCAACAAAACTCTAATTTGCCGTCCCATATGAGAGACAAATTCATGGCAAATTGGCTAGGTCCTTATGTCATTGATAGCAAAATAGGACTAGGAACGTACAGGCTAGCTTCTCTTGACGGTATCAAGGAAATAAACCCTTGAATATCAGTCATTTGCGACCATTTCATATCTAAGAAAGCCATGTACCAAAAAAAAAAAAAAATCAAAACAAACAAACAAAAAGCTCCAAGGATTATCGCAATCTCTTGGTCAACCAAAAAGCTCCAAGGATTATCGCAATCTCTTGGTCAACCTAAAAAGCTCCAAGGATTATCGCAATCTCTTGGTCACCCAAAAAGCTCCAAGGATTATCGCAATCTCTTGGTCACCCAAAAAGCTCCAAGGATTATCGCAATCTCTTGGTCACCCAAAAAGCTCCAAGGATTATCGCAATCTCTTGGTCAATCAAAAAGCTCCAAGGATTATCGCAATCTCTTGGTCACCAAAAAGCTCCAAGGATTATCGCAATCTCTTGGTCAACCCAAAAAGCTCCAAGGATTATCGCAATCTCTTGGTCAAACAAATCAATAAATTCAACAAAAACAAAACAACAAAAATCATCAAAAACAACAAAGATTTGCATCTCAATTCTAGGCATACTCGAATTCATCAAAATCAACAAAAACACCATGCATAAATTTTACCACACTACAGTCAGTGGTCTGGGAATGTACCAAGAGTTTCAGTGATTCAGCCATCATTTTCCTCTTTAGCCATGTAGTGTACCAAGTCGAACGGATTTTACAAAGGTAGAGTCATACTTGAAATACACCTTGTTACGTAACATCCCAACACAAATCAAAACACTAAAATTCCCAAAATTGTGTGAACGAAAGACGAAACCTGCAAAATAATCTAGGTCACCACAAGCGAAACGGTTATCTTGCTCATCCCCCGTGCGAATGACCCCTAGAATGCTGAGAGTTGGCAAAAGGACAAGCTTCCTCCCTACCCAATTCCCTAAGAATCCCTAAAGTTCTCAATAGTTGCAAAACACAAAAATTTGCAAAATGTCAAAACTCAAAATTTGACAAACTATAGTGCACACATCAAAAGGCACAAACAACAGTGATTTTCATCACTCCATATCCCCAATCCCTTGCTCAAAAGAAAAATAAAATCAAAATAAACAAGGATCTTATCACTACAAAAGAGCAAGTATCCCAATACAATTGAAAAAAAGAAGGGAGTTGACCTTGAATCCCCGGAACTCTCAAAATTCTGTAGGTCATAAGGCAAGCTTCAATACCAATTCGGTAATGTAAGTAAACCTCCCGCATGACGATATATCTCGTCACATTAACTTGCGTACGTATCAATGTTTGCATGTGGATGAGCTAGCTTATGGCATCCTGGATTACACCGCAGATTAATCTTAGTACATACAACAAAGGAATTCGTGGAGCTAATTAGGTGATCCTCAAGCACAGTTCGGTTGAAAGCCCATCTGCACTGGCGGTATCCTAACAAATACCACTAAATGAACTCAATTGCACACACAGGGATGTTAAATAACTCGGTCAAAAATAGGTCCGATTCATACCTTGTTCAAAAGTCTTGTAAGATAAAGTACAGTCATGGATAGTGAGTTAAAACTGTCTGAATCTCATAAAATCTTACATTCATCCCAAAACCATCTACTCTACTTATCATCCTTATGATACCATCAAAAAATACAAAAAAAAGAAAACCAGATAAATAAAAATATAAAAAAATCATTCATCCATTTCAATTTGCATATCACATAGACATCTAAAACATTTCAATTCATCATAACATCTGCATTCATCAAAATAAATAAACATGCATAACAAAAATCACATCATCACATGTACAAATCCAAAAATAAAACGTATATATATATATATATATATCATCAAAAAGATGCCCGCAGGCTACAAAACCGGTCCTCAGACCCCCCAATCATATCCAAAACCCAACCTAAGGCGTCGGCCACCATGATCACGCAGATCGGTGCGACGGGAACTACCCCCGTGGTGTGGGTCCTACGGGACCTCCAGGCGGCTACCGCTAGCCCCCGCATCATGCCTACTACCACCCCCTCATCTAACCGCCCGCGGCGAGATGATGCCGATCGCTCGCCCGACTATCCCTCGTCCGTCGAGAAGATCTGCTGATCAAAGGCTCAGGGAGCCGCTCGCCAAGGCGGATGACCTCCCTCTCCAAGTCTATCCGGTATGTACACCACTCTGCCTCCCGCCGATGATAGATAGACAATGCATCATCGCGCTGCACCAAAACTCTATCCCGCTCTGCCAACTGAGCCCGTAGAAGATCCCTCTCCAGATCCCGCATCCGTAGCAGCTCCGTAAGTCATGCAACCTCATCGCCTACATCCGACCCCACCCCCTCCGTATCTGTCGGACGCATAGGACTCGCGGGGACAGTAGCCTCGCTCGGCTCCAAGTGCTCCTCCACATCCTGCATGTCCGCCGCTCCGGAACACCCAAGTCCACATCCTCATCTCCCACATCCACCATGTCCGCATCATCCAACGGCCCTCCCCAATCACCCCCTCCGCCTCAGGATCCTCCACTGCCGCCTCTGCGCCTCCCAGTGGACCCTCTCCTCTCCAACGCCGCAATACCCACCACGAGTCATACTCAGTGGTAGTACCTACGTCATCCACATCCAACACCTCAATCACCGCATCCGATTCCTCGCCCAATGGCACGAGGACCTGTGGCTCCAGATCCCTCTCATCTCCCCGATGCCGATAGCCTATGGTCTCACCAGGCAACCCCTAGTGCACCCCAAACTATCGTGTAACCCGACGGTATGGAAAGAACTCATGCTCCGTCCCATGCCGCCTACCAACCATCGCTCCCTCCGTACCCGTCGAAGCCACTCTCCAGCCTCAGAGCCAGCTGGATAGTCCCGATAGGGACGCCAAAACACCTCCCCTGGAGTGAGCCACGAAAAGGCATCAATGTAGTGCTCAACTGCACCTGCCCATCGCCGACTCTGCCCCCGCTCCGCAGACCGTCGCCACAAAGCCGCATAACCAATCTCCTCATCCTCCATCGCCGCCCGAGTCATCCACTGTAACCCGGTAGGCCTCTCAACAGCCTATGTGCCGCCAACCCCAAGGATCGCAACAAAAAGCTGTAACTGACACCCTTCCGCTGTCGACAGCGGACCCCGTACAGCTCCCCGTAAAGCCGCGCCAACAAAGTCTGTCCCCATCTCAGATCAACGGTGCCTCTATCGGCACTCTGCCAACTGCCACACCAAATCCAAGCAGGTTCCACGGGAACCTCGCGCCTGACGAATCATGGAGAAGAATGTTAGAAATGAGGCCCATCAGGAATGCGTGCCTCACTCCTAACACCCCCCTCTCCTTCCACCACCCAACCAAAATCCCGCCACCGGCAATCCGCCTCTGCCGTCTCCACCGGGTCCGCTACACCCGCCTCCCCCCATGCCCAAAACATCTCGTGAGTATAGCAGTCCGCTGATCAAACGGAGATGTCCTAATAGGCAGACCATCTATCGGAATCCGAAGCAACCGATAGACGTCCTCAAGAGTCACAGCCATCTCCCCGTCGGAGATGGAAAGTATTGGTCCACGGATCCCAAAGCTTGATCGTGGCCGTCGATAGGCCTCGATCCGAAACCACAGGCTCCAGCCGAGCTACCCGCTTGAGCCCAAGTGCATCAAGCCATTCCCAGTCATCATCAGTCAAGGCCAACCGCGCCTCAGTAAAGGCAGTGGGTACACGGTAGCGGCTCCTAACAACCTGCAAGCAAACAAAAAAAATAAATAAATAAATAAATGAAAAAGATAAAATTTTCAGTTCTAGGGTTTCTAACCTTAGTTGTTAAACAAAAACATCACAAAAAATCTTAAAGTTTTGAAAAGCGTAACACAAAAACAATGCATTAAGTTAAAGCAAAATAAACCCTAGGGTCACTTACAGGTCTCGCCTCGGCTCCGCCGCTCGAACCACTTTGTGCACTCATGATGGCAGAGAGAATTCCAGCAGCGCTTCGCTTCGCAGAATTACCTCCTCCTCCCAGAGCTCCAAAATCGCAAGAAAAAATGACACAAATGAGCCTAAAATCAAGTTTTGGCCCTTAAATAGGCCCTTTGCACTGGAATTCATCCTTGACTGGGATGAGCGCTCTGATCAGCGCTCGTCCCACCCAGGGACGAATTCTCCACTGGAATTCGTCCCACCCAGGGACGAATTCAGGCCAACACAAAAAAAATCAAGAAAAATGACTAAAAATGCACTAAAAATAGACAATAAAACATCCTGATAGGATTGCAAATGCAACCGACAACATGGGCATACAAAATCGACATCGGGGTCACAAATTATCACTATCCTACTCCCTAAGAAGGCTACCATAGCCGGACCGCTCCACGGGAAGACAGATTTTGACAATTTAATCCCAAAATGGTGTCACAAAAAACAACAAAACAACAAAAAATGCAACACAAAAACAAGCAATAAACATTGCCAAACACAAGTACTCTTGCACTTAACCTCTTGGCATAGCAAAATTGATGTCGGGTTTGCATTGTCACTATCCTACTCCCGAAGAAGGCTACCATAGCCGGACCGCTCCACGGGAGGACGGATTGCCGACAATTCAATCACCAAATGGTGTCACAAAAACAACAAAAACAAGACAAAATTCAACAAAAACACAGCAAAAAAAATTGCCGGACATAAGTGCTCTTGCACTTAACCTCTAGGCAAAGAAAATCGATGTCGAGGTCCAAATTATCGCTCTCCTAGTTCCCCAAGAAGGCTATCATAGCCGGACCGCTCCACGGGAAATAGGTTTTCGACGATTTCACCTCATTATGACATCACCAAAAGGGTTAACACCCACCAAAAATAGGTCCATATGTTGGAAAAATTGCACACGCTTAACGGTAAACCCTCTAAAGGCAACCTTGCACAAGTCATCTTGGGTCAAGCGACTCGCCGCTTCTCTCACGAAGGTCATTCCCTCATCGATTCGTCGCTTGAGGGGGTAGTCACACTTAGTCACCAATCAACAATCACACACCCAATTAAGGAAAACGACATGCATTCAAAGAATCATTGACAAAGACAATCACGCTCCTGCTTGGGGCAGTAAACAAGCAACAATCAAATCAATCAAACACTTGGCATTTCGTGAATCATGAACACAAGGTTCCCCCTGAGGATAAAAACGCCCTTCACTTGTTCATGACTAATCAATGTCTAAGTTCAAGTCACACCTCACCAAAACAGGTTAATACTTGAAATCAAATTCCTTAGCTCGTAGAAGCAAGGATTCAAGAATGCATGCCCTTTCCATACTTGGGGCATCAAAAGTTGGTTAGGTTACCAAGAAACCCTAATCATTAGTGCTTTGGTTATCTATTTTTGCTCAAGACTGCATCACCCGCAGCGCTTCCCAAAAAGGGGCATCTCGTAGACACCAAAACAGCACCAATCCGATTATGTGACCGCAAACACCGATCGCTTTGACAAACACAGCCCCCAGTGGCAGCCCTCGTAGGTTAAACAAATGGTCTTAACCACTTTCATAGCAATTTTGTAAGGTCAAGAAGCAATTTGGCACACTTGGACACTTTGCCCAGCACTCGCCTCACCCCGGGACGAATTCAAAATAGAATCCGTCCCACCCCAGATTAATTCTAAATCCGTCCCCGGGTGGGACGAATTCCAAGCTTAACGGGCAAAAAGGCAAATGGTGCCAAGTGGCAGCCTGCAACGCTCGCTAAGGGCTCCCGCCTTGCACGCATGTGTAAGTGGACAGAGGGGCCGTTAGAGGACCGTTACAAAAAGCATTTATCAAAGTTCAAGTCAATGGAGGACTCCCCTCCCTCATGGGAAGACAAGATTGCCACATGGCGCCTATGGCCAACACTTGGCATTTGTGCTTCCCTCCCAAAAGAGACCCCTTGGGTCTATAAAAGGTGGGACTTTTCTCACCCAAAACATACAGGTTGAAGGAGTGTTCAAGCAACGAAGTGCTGCCGAATTGAAGACTCACTTGCATCCCCCTTGGTTCACCTTCCCACATCCACCAATCTCTTTTGCAAGGGAGGTTGTTGGGTGGCCTTTGGAAGCTCGAACCTTACCCAAATCCGACGCATGGACATCTGAACCTACCAACTCGCCGACCCCCCAATCCTAAAAGGTTTTGGGCCCATCCCCGGTGGATTGGCTCCAAAATCGAGGGCCAACGGTGGGAGGCCCACTTGGGCACCCCCGCACCTCCCAAGTCCTAATTTTAGTTTTTGAGCACTTTAGATTATTTTTTAGATTGCATTCTCGTGTTACTAGGTCTCGATTAGTCCATAATTGCAATTTTGTAACTTTTGGTCCGATTTTAGGATGTTTTGTATTGCTTTGTCGTTTCGCTAACTTGCAGGTGTCAAGGTCAAATTCCCGAGGGTGGAGGCCAAATTGGGAAAATCCGACCATCTGGGTCATCCCAAAATGGCCCCAATTACCTAACCCCCCCGTTTGCAGGCGTTTTGCAGGACCCGGATCCGACATTGGAGCAGCAGCAAGTCGGTTTCTCCAACTCAGAAGAATTCGTCCCACCCAGGGATGAATTACAATCAGAATTCGTCCCGCCCGTGGACGAATTCCAGCTTAAGGTGGATTGGCCACCGCCTCTGGCAGTGGCCTTCTGGTAACTTTTCTTACCTTCTGTCAAGTTTTGAAGCAATTTGGTGTCACTGTATTCACTGTTTTAGGCAAATATTCATATGCATATTTCGTTGGTTTTAGAGAGAGAATGCTTTTCATTTGCAGCAGGTGCTACTGACGCCTTGGTCATTTCTTTGTTCGCAGGAGAAGCAGCAGAGGCGAAGAACTCATCGACATCAGCGGCGGCATCATCTTGGCCCGCCCATTGCAATCGTGGGCACGCGGAAAGAGGAATCATTCAACGATTGTAATCAAACCCTATTTGCGCTCCTAGCCCCTGAAAAGGGAGGAGGCATCATTGTAACAGAGATCAAGGGAAATTAATGAAAGGGCTGTGTTTTCTCTATTCGATTGTGTCTCTTCCAATGTGTCTCTTTTCCGTTTCATGCAATTTACATTTCTAGGACTTAAGCGTACTTAATTTTGAATGCAATCGCACTTGGTGTTTCCTTTGACCGGAATCTCGTGCTTTCAGAATTTATTTACCAGATCAAGAGCTTAGTTATGAACCGCTACAATTCAAAACCAGTGTGTGCAAGTGGACTCAGAGCTTTGGGGAATCAGATTCTCAACCTAAGTATGATGAGAATTTGACCCTATCCTTACTACTCTGATTGAGTTAATTACCTTATTTTGACCAAAATGGTTAAACATGTTATAGATGAAACCATAAGGCTAGCCTATCATTTTGAGTGGTCAAAGGTCTCACTTTTAAATGAGACATGTCACCACGCATAAGTATTCTCCATTGCCAGTCAAGTGTCTATAGCCCCGATGGAGGTTAACCCCATAGTCCATGATCTTGCTTTAGGTTTATTGAATCTTGGGGATGACTACCCATCCTTATGAGGGGACATGTAGTACGATCCTTACAATCAAATGGCCAGTGATGTGGATGTAAAGGACTCAGAGCTTTAGGGAATCGTATTCTCAACCTAAGTACGATGAGAATTTGACCCTATCCTTACTACTCTGATTTTGAACTTCAAGTGTAATGGAAATGGTGAAAACCATTGTTTTATGGACTATGTTGCATGATATGACTGACAGGATGACCCTTTTCACCTCACATTTTCTTCCAAAGATGGTTTTAACCATTTTACCTAAGATGTTTTTAATATGTGTAAATCGTGTTTGGTTAAAGATAGTTTCGACACCAGTTCCCAATCTCAAGATATTTTAGTGTATATTGTGCAATGATCCTAAGAGAATTTGGCATGTTTTCGGTGAATGCCTATGAAACAATGACATGCATATATGAAGATTTATCTTTGAAATATAGATGCAAGTGAGATGCAATGTTTATGTAATGTGAAATGTACCATGAAATATGGATGAATGCATTATACAAAATATTTTACCCCAATTTGCAAAACTAACAACTTCACGCATCACAAGTTTCAAACAATATTTTTTTATGTGTTTGCGGTACTCATGGAGCTTTTTGCAAAATAATTATAATGTTAATATTCTCCTTTGTCAGAGTGAATACACTATTGTATTGATTAAGCAACCTTTAAATACATAAGTATGAGCCTATAATAGACTAACCAAATGAACTAATTACGCTAACAAATAAACAATAGTTGTTAGCGTAATAACAACTTTACCTAATAATGTACTAACAGTTATAGTATACGCTAACATCCCCCCTTAGTACATTATTTGGGTAATGTAATAACTACTAGCTACACTATCATCCCCCCATACAACAATATTTGGGTAAAGTATATAACTGCCCCAAAATAGTGAAGAAGAAGAAAATAAATGAAAGAATGATGGCTCGTGCTTTGTCTTCAGCTCTAGCTCTGGCTCATGGCTCTAGATCTAGCTCTAAGAATACCTCTGGAATTGTACCTCTGGGTCTATCTTAGGATCTGCCTACGAATCTGCCTTTGGTCTATCTTAGGATCTGCCTACGAATCTGCCTTTGGATCATTGCCTCTGGATTTTCCTATAGATCTGCCTCTAGAAATTTATCTCTGGGTTTGTCTTTAGGTCTATCTCTGGGTCATTATCTCTAGGACTGCCACTAGGTCTGTCACTAGATTTTCCTCGGGGTCTACCATAGGTTTTACCTTTTCGGTAGAAGCCATACAACATTTCTTTCATCATGGTCCATTGTGTGAGATCTGTCCATCCACAATCAATATGAACCTTGTTGGCCATTTTTAGTTTGTACCGACAAATAGAAGAAGAGTGATTCATACATCCACAAGAATCACAAGGATGTAATCTCCAACACTTAGCTGGAACATGTCCTATCTTTCCATAGTGGCTGCAACAATGTTTTTTAGGATTTGTAGGAGATTTAGGTTTTACAAACATAGAATTACTAGTACTTGCATGTCTAGTATAGCCAAGGCCTTCATGCTTTGCCCTGACACTTGGCATTATTAGAGATTTAATGCCTTGTTCCTGTTTACCTAATATCTCACCATTGAATCCCATTTTCTTCATCATTTTGGAACCAAATCCTTTGGTATATTTTTCAAAACACCCAATTTCATCATCTTCATCAATGCTTTTACCAATATTGTATTTTTCGCTATTAATGAGATTATGGAGTTCATTTTTAGGAGGTTCAATTTTTAAGTCACTAGTGTCACAAGCAAAATATGCTATTGTGATGAGATCACTTGTGGTACAACCGATATCAACCATAATAGGCATGAGGTCGCTTGTATCACAAAAAGCATTGGCCATCATGGGCTCAAGGTCACATGTCTCACAAAAAGCATTCACCACCATGGGTTGAAGGTCACTTATGTCACTACAATCATCAACCATTTTGACCTCTATTTCCTCACTAAAGTCCCTATAGATTTTACATTGGGCAATATCAAGAGAAATCAATGATATGTAGACTGCCCTTATGATGCCTATAGGGATTTGAACACCATTATTCTGAAGGACTTCAAAATCTTCAAAATATTTGAGAATGGATTTTACACTACTGCGTAGTATAGAATATTTTTCATCCTCATAGAAATCCATTCCTTCCATCTCTGGTGTAAAGTAGGGATTTTTAACCGATTTGTCACATTCAGTTGGTTTTGGGACATTATTTTTCTTTGATTTACCCATATTTTAAGGTGTCGGTCTTTGCCGAAAATGCACCTCTTTACAAAGGGATTTTTGTAAAATAATTGACTAAGGTGTTGGTCGCTGCTAAAAATGCACCTTTACAACTTGTTCCCCCTTTTTGCAAAAAATATACATTGATAGAAATTTGCAAAAATTTCGATTAAGGTGTTGGCTATGCCGAAAATGCACCCTTTTTAAGTTGTCCTCCATTTTTAGCAAAATATTTTGTATGGATAAAAAAAAATTGTATCCCCCCCTTGGTTTGAAAAATGATGGTAGAGAAATCCTCCCTTAATGCAAAAACAATATCCTCCCTAGTTGCTAAAATAGCCCCCCTTGTTTTTACAAATATTGCCTCTGAGGCAATTGCTGAATGTTTCCCCCCTTAGTGCTAAAGAAATTGTAATTTTGAAGCTTTTAAGGCAAGTTTCAATGCTTTTCAATGAGTGGAAGCAAAAAATTTATAAAAAATTATACTGTCCACAATTGATTTTTGATGGCCTTTATAATAATTTTTTTTTTTTAAATTTATATGTAAATTTTAAATAAATTTAATCATAATGTAATTAATAATAAAATCAAAAAAAATGATTTATTTAAAACAAAATTAAATTATTAATAAAAATATTAAAAAATATTTACAAATTTACAAATAAAAATAAAATATAAAAAAATTACCTTCGGTGGAGGTTGAACCCCAAACCTCCTTATGTGCAACTCCTTTGGTGCTGGCCTAGGCTACTAGCCAAACTATAATAGTCAATGAGAAGAAAGGGCAACTTGGAAGAACACAAATTTTTATCCCCCCTGTGGTTGGAGAAAAAAAATAATTCACCTCCTGAACCGTTGGGAATGGAACCCATATCAGGTAGGTCCGAAACGTCTTATCACTCGATGAGTTACCATCTGCATTGGGCAGTCAAATGAAACAAATGTAGAAAATTGCTATTCTTAATGTGCGAAGCGGTTTCTAATTGAGCGACGATGGATTTCATTTTGTAGACAATGATGGTAGCTTGTCGTGAGTAGGCAACGATGACTCTCCAAATATTTCTACCGTGTGCACTTAATAAAAAACAACACCGATCAGGTTGGCTCCTCCATCAAAGCTATTGGCTTCTGCTACACAACGATCTGATGGCACTACAATGATGCTTTTCACTAATTGTCGCTACATTAGAAAATAGATCAACGCATCAATTCGTTAGTGGCCTTCTGTAATCACCTGGTTGGAGTGCATATGCATAGGGAAAACAAGCCACAACATGGCCCTAGCTCTCCTCTGTGATGTTGTTTCATGCTTGGTGAGAACAGATAGGCGTCACCTATCATGCATAGATCTACTCAGACCTTCGCAATCACTGCATAGTATGTCATAGATCTACATCCATGCCACTATTGTTTTCTAGTCTATGAATTATGATCATCATTGTTGGCACTCCAAACCACAATGTGCTTTGCCTTTAAATTGCTATACCAGTGCCTGCATGGATCCTTAGTAGACTTGCTTCCGCTGTTCAAAATCTGTCACCACCAGATCAGATGAGTGGTGTCTAACACTGGACACTACGATGATGGAACATGTTGCAGATCACGCGGTTTTTAGATCATGGGAATTTATCCCACATACAAGGGAAATTCATCATATATGTCTTTTATAAAGAAAACAAACCATATGATAAAACGTCTCCCTTCAAGGAGACTGTCTGTCAAAAACCTTGTACACGACATCCAATAGAATCCAGGTAAATTTTGTCCTTGATGTTCGCCTCGTCCATGTCACCATGCTGAGAATCAAGTTCCCCTCATCACGGAGATCGACTGCGAATGATGTCATCTAGTATGTGTAGTCAGGTTCATGTTGGCCAGTCTGCCAATCGTCCTTGGCTTTAGTATCGATTCCCTCCAGCTCTAGTTAGGTCTAGGGGTGTCACGACTATTGGGTCCTATGTTCAATCTATTGTGTAGTGCAAACCAGTCAGTTATCCCTTGCTAGGAATGTCAGAGATCCTCAGATCTCGATATGCATCAAACCAAGATCATATCTCGAGAGCTACAAGATGAGCTCCAAGAATAGAGCTCTGATACCATGTCAGAGTGAATACACTATTGTATTGATTAAGCAAACTTTAAATACATAAGTATGAGCCTATAATAGACTAACCAAATGAACTAATTATGCTAAAAAATAAACAATAGTTGTTAGCATAATAACAACTTTACCTAATAATGTACTAACAGTTATAGTATACGCTAACATCCTTATCTTAGTGAAAATTCATAAGGACATAAGTTGACATCACTCTTTTTCTCTTTTTTTTTTCAAAAGAAATCAAAAAGTGTCTAAAGGACCAACACACAAAAATTAAAACAAAAACAACATACAAACCCAAAACCAAAACATGTAAACCAAAACTATATACAAGTGTACAATATGGTACAAGATGGTGCAAAGTTTGACTTATCACTTCCCTGGATCCCAAACATGATTAGAACACTTCACAAGACATATAACGTGATACACATGCCAAATCTTGTAGGAACCCAACAAAAACAAGATTAGACCAAACAATGCAACAAACTTCAACTTGCCCCTCTCACCATACCAATTTGATTTTGTTTCATTACTAACCCTATGGTGGAGTTTCAAGTTCTCAAACTGATTAGACAATAATTGATATTCAAATATTTCATGTCTATTCTTTATTATGTCCATTTCACACTTTGATTCATGGTGTAGAAATAAGCTTTCATCTTTAGATATGAGATCTTGCACATAAATACCTATTTCTACAAAATTTAAAGCCAAATTTCTTTTCAAATTTGTAGGCCAATCAAATTCATGTAACCATTTGCAAGCACCTAGGATATTTATTAAATGAGGATCATTATATGTTTTTATCCTAGATCTTGTTACTAATTGATTACGAACTTGATTTAACACTTCAAGCATACCAATTTCTTTTTCATTCATGGCAATATCATTGACAATATTTGAATCAAGCAATTCATTAGACAAACCTTCATTCCAATTTTTTATGGTGGAACCAAAAAGGTGAGATTTTACCTTTGGCACATTTTTATTTACCATTACTTGAAGAGGATTTGAAAATTCCTCTTTTCTCTCATGACATTCATTATGTAGCACTTCTTCTTTGTCCATGACCTGTTTATCAAAGACACCAAACCTAGGCACCCAATTGAAAACATGTCCATCCCTTTCAAACCATAAGTCTTGCTTATCTAGGGGTGGGTCAACTAACACATCTCCATGATCAATCACTTGGGTTGTTTTAGATAATGTGAGATTTTCAATTGGATCATCAATGATATCAAACCCAAACCATTTAGGTTCTGAAATTTCCTCATTTTGAAATGGCATAGACATTGTAGAACAAGTAAGTGGATCAAGATTTTCAATTTATTTTCCCTCAAAGGGATCTAAAGCAAATGATTCTCCTTCTTGATTCATGGTTGTAGAATCCTTATCATGTTCCAAAATTTTATGAGATTCAAATTCTTCTTCCAAAACTTTCCCAAATTGTACAGGATTTGTAATATCCTCATGTGAGGAAGCAATTGTATTATCCTGCATATCAATTGACACAAAAAGTTCATTAGAAGATTTAGATTGATAATATTCTTCCCATTTCTTCCAAGAATCATAGTAATCCTCTTCCAAGATCAAGTTGTGATGCTCAACTACTTCATCATCTTCTGATTCATCCACATGTTTCTCATCCAATTCATATTCACCTTCCTTAGATGGTTCAATTATTTCCAAAAGTGGGTTATTTCTTGAATTCAAATTTGTAAAGCTATCATAATCCAAATTTGTAACCCATGATTCGATTCTATCACAATTTGGAAGGTGTGGATCTTTTTGGTCATCAATTTCAACAACATCATCCAAAGTATCTTTCGAGAACAAGTGGTGAAATTCGATTATGTCTTCAAATTCATTTATTGATTTTCTTTCAAATTTACTTTCAACCACTTTTGATGGCTTAGGAGCTTTCATAATGGGATCAATTTTTACATCTGGCTCCATATGGTCGCTCCAATCCTTTGCAAGTACATATGACCAAATCATATCCTCATAAGTTTGTTCATCCAAATCCTCCTTTGTGGGTAATGATTCTAGATATTTCTTTCCCAAAACAAGATGATGATCATTTGATTCCAACTTCTTGTTACCCATCCATAAAATTTCTTCTCCAAAATCTTCATGCTCTTCAAGACATTTTGAATAGGTATTTACTTCAATGTAATTCACATTAAAATCTCTTTCATCACCTGAAGGAGCATAGCATGAAGTATCATTAAGGTTAGCATTATGAATTTTCTTCCTAGGATGATTTGGATGCATACATTGGTGTGCTCATTTTTGTGGTGGAACCACATCTCTACTTAACTTCTTAACCACATTCTTTTGTTCTTTTACTTTCGATACAAGCTTCTTTGGTTGAGTGGTAGAAGTAGTAATATTAGTTGCTTTGACATCAACAGGTAAAGTCTGAACATTTGTTGCAATGGTTCCATGAGTGACCACCTGATTCTCTAACTGTGGAGTAGTTGGATGGATAGATGCACTCATATAAGCACATGTGGGAGCATAAATAGGTATGGTAGGGTAAAATTGATTGTAGGGCAAAACATTTGGTATCAAATTTTGTTGTGCCCATGCTTGATTTACCACCGAGGTTTGATTGCAAGCCCCTAGTTGTCCTACTATAGTTGGTTGCTCCATCCCATAACCTTGTGGCCTCAATTGTTGATCTATAATCATAGCTTCCATGTAGGTCGATGCAATATTAGTGACCAAAGGATTCATCCTAATGAACATGGCAAACAATGGATCCAATGCCATAAAGTATATTTGAAGAGCACCACTCTCCTCAATAGTATAAGGGGCAATTAATCTCGCATAGAGCTTTCGAAATCTCATGTTGAAAATTCTCACTGGCTCATTAGGCTCCCTCTTGCAAGAAGCAAATTGTTGATACATCGTGAGAGGATCAATGGGCAACCTAAATTGATTGATAAAAGCATCTTTCAATTGAGTCCAAGATGTAATAGAGCTAGTGGGTAAATTGATGTACCAATCATATGCCACCTCATCTAGGGTTCCAGGAAACATTCTACATGCCACATCCTCGTGTTCGACATTCCATCTAACTAGGATATCCACATAGGCTTGAATGTGATCCTCGGCTAATGTTGTGCCATTGTGCTTGAACTTGGGCAAAAGTTTCTCTACATTCTTGGGTAAGTCATGAGCATCTCCACTAATGTTTAAAGGATTACCATGTACCCCATACCACTTTCCAGTAGTTGTAGCCATTAGTGAAACTCAAAGGATAACTTCAAAAACCAATTTTTTAGTCATCAATAAAAAATAAGGAAACAAAACATGGCAAAGCAATACTCTAAAAATGTAAACTAGTTTCTAATTCACCAGATCGTAGATGCGCAAGTGAAGAGCATACTCCTAGTGTTGCAGGATTTCTGATTCACCAGATCGCATTACGCGGCAAGTGAAGAGCATAATACCGGCAACAAATACATTTTAGAAAAAAGGATTCCTTACAAAGAAGCATGAAATGACTAACAAATCTTACATATGAATCATCATGTTAGCATCAACCAAGAGATATGTATCCATTAACCATGAAATCAAATAACATTCTCAAATTTGTAAATAGATTAGAAATAGTGCATCATCAAACATAGAGAATGTTAGAATCAATGAAAGTCATCATATGGAAACAAAACCTCGTTAGTCAAGACCAATGTTTTGCAAATAAATCTTTCAAGTGACATGAATGATTTAGCATCTAAATGGCAATAAAATAAATCAATTCAAATCCTCCTAGCTCTACCAAATGTGAGTGTTAGAGGAAACCAAATATGCTAATCAAATGAACTTGAAATATTTAGCAATTCAAAACTTTCAAAATAAAATCAAATCACATCATTCCTGTATGAACAATTCAAAAGCGTTAGAACAATGCATAGCAATTCATGTCCTCCTTTTAACACTACAATGTTGTATGTTAAAAGAGGGCTAAAGATGAAAATCATAGGGCATGAAATATTCCAAAATTTAAATCCCTATAGCATTTAAAATCACACTGAAATAAACCAATTCAGGCCCTCCTTCTAGCGCCAAAGATGTTGAGTGTTAATTTCACCCAATTGTGAAATTACACTCTCCCTTAGGATTTGAATCACAAAACCCTCTCTTGCAAATAAATTAGACAAAAAACTTCTCCAAGGTCTCCACTATATTAGCATTTGCATGTGTATTAGTAATCTCAAATAAAGATGTATCAATTTAAATGCTTGGAACACCTTAGTGATTACAAGTAACTATAAACAAGGGGCATGTGTTGGTTTATTTTACCATGTTACTTTAATGATTGTTCATGAAACCAAACAAAAATCAAATGTGAATTGGTCCTCATATGACCACGATATAGTGCCTTAATTCCTTTTATCTTGAGGATTTTAAAATAGATTTTATCTTCCTCATTAAGTGGATTTTAATCAAGTTTTACCTTGCATTAAATCTTACTTTAAAGCATGAAAGTAGAGATCAAATCTATTTATGAATATAAATCCAAAATGATGAATAGGCTCCTCAAATATAGCTTCTTATCATGGAGATAAATATAGCTTTCAATGTGATTAATAAACTATCCCTCTTCGGTGAAATTGATTTTCACAAAGAGATGATAATTCATTGCCTTAAAATATGATCTTATAAATGTCACCTACTTTTTCCTCTTAAATGAAATCAAATTTTCATAAGATGAATAATTTGGTGCTTTGAAATAATAACCTTCAATATAACATGCAAAATTACCCCTCTTCAATGAAATTAGAATTTTCATGAAGAAAAGGTACATTTATTGCTCAAAAAACGGTAATTTGTGAAATGCCCTAAAACATAACCCCTTCAATGAAATCAGGATTTTCATGAAGGAAATGTCATCATAGGCTCATGAATGAAATATGAAACTGAAAAAATGAAATTTGGCCCAAAAATGCAAATTTTGAAATTTTAGAATTTTTAAAATCTGCATTAAAACAACAACTTTGACGAATTTTAAAAAAATGAAATGACTCCAAGTAAAAATTTCTAAGTGCATAATGGAAATATGAATAACATTCTACGCAACCATGCAATTATTTTTAGATTTTGAATTTTTTTTACTTTTTATTTTAATGTCCGAAAATTAAAAAATAAAAATAAAAAATTCTGAAAAATAAAATTTGAAAAATTAAAAATTGAAAACGGAAAATACAAAATATACAACAATCAATTTGATGCCATCCTATTCTGGAAAAATCGAAGATATGAGACATTCCATGCATGCAACCTAGCCTTTTAGACCTGCAAAACAAGCACAACCGAAATAGACTAAGTGCTGGCCCCTAGGGTACAAAGTAAATTTCAGGTTCAAGCATTCGCCTGAAGCAAACCAAGAAACTTGCATTAACTTCATCTACAAGCCTAAAATCTGAAAGGGGAAAAATAGACAGTTGAATCTAACATGCAGGAAAAATCTCCTCCTTTCTTGCCCATAAGATGCAAATTTCTGAAATTTTCTGTATTAAAAATTTGTCATTTTACAATAACATTTTCCCAAACCAGTCCAAGTGGAAGAAAAACTTCTAAAACGGGTCCAGTGCCAACATCACTGTTTTCAAAACCGCAACCCTCGTCTCAGAAATTTCCAACCCTGTGTTCGTCCTTCCATCTGGTATTTGAAGCTTTTCCATGTATTTTTTGTTTTCTTTGTCTTGGCTGTTCGTTAGGGTTAATGGCCTATTCGTTTTCTTCATTTGCTGTTTTCATTTTCCCTCTTTTCATTTCAACTTCCGTCATTTTGTTTTCTAAAATGCAGACCTCCTTTCCCTTTACGTTTGGCTCTATTTCCTTTACATTTTCTTCATATGCCAATATGATAGTAATATTTCATTTGTAACATCTTTTATAAAATATTTTCCAAAGCGCAAGCCCTCCACACTCCTTACCTGCACATAACACACGTGGATTAGCCTTTAAAAAAAACAAACTTTAAAAAGAAAACAAAACACACTATACTAAAAGCATAAAGTTTAAACTATTAAAAACAAGAAATAAAACAAAAAAAGAATCTTAAATTTAAACTATTTAAAACGTGAACTAAAATGTGGTGAATGAAGCACCATGGCTTCATTCACTACTTTTTCTTTTTATTTATATTTTATTGGTTTTTACTTTTTTTATTATTTTCTATATATATATATATCTAATAAAGTCTTTTCACTTTTTAAATTTTTTTATTTGTTTATATATATATAAACTTGTTTTTTTTTCTTTTTAAATTCAAAAAGCTTTATTTAATTATTATTATTTTTATTTTACTTGCTTTCTTTTTTATTTTAAATTTGATTTAATTAATTTTAAATGTTTGAATTGATTTAATCCAAAACATTAAAATTAACCAAAACAACAAAAACAAGGAGGAACCTAACCAATCCACTAGACACTCAAAATGAAACAAAAACACCCAAAAATGAAAATTAAAAGGTGGGTCCCCAATTATTGGGGCTAGTTGTGGAGCAGCCACAACAAAATCATTGTCATCATATCACATCGACCTGCTATCTTTTACCCTTGCCATCTTGGGGTACTTCCATATTATGATAATATATCTTATGTAAAGTTACCATCTTGATAATTGTTATCTTGTACAAAGTTACCATCATAAGACATTGCTATCTCAAAGTGATTTTGTCTTGAATATTACCATTTAGTGTCAATGTGCTTATGATTGATTGTATGTGTGATTATAATATGTCTGTAATAAGAGTTAGAGTTATAACACTTTTTGCTTGAGAAGACCATGTTTAAATAGATACCCTTATATATATGTATTATTTGGTATCATAGTAGGTTAAATTTTTTAAAAGAAATCTCACAAAGGAAGAGTAAGATTGTGTGGTATAGGACCCCAATCAATAGATATAGCTAAAATCCTAACAAGAATCATTTTGAGGCTAGATGCAATTGATACTACCCACAGGAGAAGCATTCATCTTGAGGAGATTAGTAACAATAAAGAGGATGAATCTAGTCTTGAAAGCTCAAGATAAGGAACAAGAAGAGGAACAAGAGTACTAATTGATTTAGATAATGTCAAATATGGGAAGAAAACAAATTTTGGATACTCCCAATTTTAATAGAAATTTAATCCTAGAATAATTGATTTATTGGATAATAGACATGGAGATATTCTTCGACTATGAATCTATGGAGGATCCAAAATGGGTCAAATTTGCATGTACAAGACTAAAGGGACATGCTTCAATTTGGTAGTATCATATCAAAACAAAGAGTAAATAAAATGGAAAGGATAAAATTTGAACTTGGGATAAGTTTAAAATCAATTTAAAGTCTAAATATTTGCTTGCTAATTACCAAATAGGGTTATTTAGAAGACTATATAAACTCAAGCAGTAAGAATTAGGGAAAAAAAAGTATATAGAAGTATCCTATAAATGGACCATAAGAGCATGCCATATTGAATATGATGAGGATAAGGTGAAAATATATGTAAATGAACTAAGGTTATCCATACAATGTAAAATTGATATGGTTTAAATTAGAATCATTAAAGAGGTATATCAATATACACTTAAAGAATAAGAGAAGTTGGTTTGCAATAAATAAAACAATTCCATAGGAAGAGGCCAATTCTCTAAAGAAAGAGAATAATCAAACAATGGTAGAGGACATCATATGTAGGAAGAAGAAGTTAGTACTTCTCAACGTAATTTCAACTAAACCACCAAAAAAAGTAGATATTTCTTAGTAGAAAGAGGTCATTCTGGTAGAAGAAGAGGTGGATGATTCTCTATAATTTGCTTTTGATGTGGAGAAGTTGGTCGTTGGGCATTTGAATGTCCAATAGTACAACAAGAAATTGGTAAAGGAAAATAAATCATGAAAAGCTTATTTTAAATTTTGTTAAGGTAGATTAATATAGAGTCTATGTTTAAGGTAGATTAATATAGATTTTATCTTAAGAAAATTTAATGTAGAGTCTAAATAACTCTTTATTTAAATTTTTGTATGTAAAAGAATTATGAAAATATTTTAATTGGAAGATAGAAGATATCTAAAAGAATTTATCTTGATTCTTTACATGTTTTCACTTAGCCAATGTTGTTTTAATTTTAATTAAAAAGAGAAAGAGAACATGGTAGAACTCTACTTAGTAGTTTAAGTTATGAGAATTAAATTTAGTTGAAATAGTAGAAAACATAAAAAACCATTTTAACTTATTGTTTGTAATCTTAATTAAAGATATACTTTGGTAGAAACTTAGTTTTAGATGTTGTATAAAATATATTTAACCTTGAAATCAAACCTACCTTTTTGGATTATGAGGAAGGTGATTAATAAATAAAATAAAATACCCAATACCAGTGGTTATGTGAAGGTAAAAAATAAGATTCGAGAATGGTTATTTTTAGGTGAGTTGACTGGAATGATGGGATATATCTATAGGCCATTGAGTGAGTAGTACAATGATGGATCCTTGAGTAATTATAGATAAAAGTAACCTAGCATGATAAAAGGAAATAGATAAATCCATGATAATTGGAATGGGATAACACGTCGTTATCCATAACTTGGTAAGTGAGACCAAGTCTAGAGCTAGAGAAAGAAAATGGCCTTAGTTGACTCAAAAGTAGCATATAATCAACTAAGCACTAGGAATATACACTAAATAAATCATATTTGATAAAATTAATATAGGGTAGGGTAAGTAAGCATCTCCCTCTAATTATTATGGACCTTAGAGGATAACCCCAAGATATGGTTTTGGGTTATTATACCAAGGTTGACGATGAGAAGGATAGATCCACTAAATAGTACCATCTACGAGATTTGGCTAGTCCTGTCCACTTGGGGGTCATCTACAGTGACCATGATCCAAAAGTAATTATTTATACCTTGTACTGATTAAACATAGGGTAATGATTAAAGTAAGTAATTTAAAATTTTAATTTGGATCAAGTCTAGTCAGTAAATCCTGATAAAAAGTTTACCTTCATGAACCAATGAGCTAGATTAATTTGTATAATTGATGAGTCAAAATTAGGTTGTTATAGTTGGTATCAGAGCCTAGGTCATTGGATTCTAGGTTATAGGAATCAAGGAATTTATGGATTAAAAATACCAAAAATATTTTAAATTTTTATAGATCTTTTCACCTAGGTAATATGACACCCATGCTACGAGGAGGATCTTCTAAAAATCCTATACTAGCTAGGCAAGAAGAAGTTACTATCATGCCCTGATGGGAAATATAATTAAAAGAGATAAATGAACTTCTAGGGAAGTAGGAAACCTAACTAATCTAGTACAATTACTTCAATAATAGATACAATAGTAGAACAAACAAGTGGATCAACAATGTGAGCTAATGAATCAACATTAGTGAATGATAGAAACTATAGCTAGGGGTAAGGAATATATAAGCAGATAGGAATAATCTCCTAATAGGATAGGAGAAACCAATAGAACTTGGGTAGGGGCTGAGATGGAAAAGGATATGAGAAATCATTTTTTTTTTAAATTTTATGGTAAGGAAGGCGATTATGCCATAGATATTTTACTGAGTGAAACATACTTCTCAATAAAGACCTTATCGTTTGAGTCCCAAACTGCTTGCAAAATCCTCTACCTATTGTACACAACCCTAGAATGGTGGCATAAATTTAAATAAGGAATTAAAATTCAAGTTGTAGATCTTAAATGGGAATATTTTGTTGAAGAATTCAATAAAATATTTTAACTAAGCAATTTTATGTTGAGAAATTTGCAGAATTCACTAATCTTCAATAGGAGATTTTATCTATTGAAGAGTATTACCAAAATTTTGTGAAACTTTTGAAATATGTTCTAGAGTATGAAAATAATGAACAAATGAAAGTGCAAAAGTTTATTTTAGGGGTTCATCCAAAAATTAGGACTATAATCAATTTGCTTAATCCTAAAAATTATAAACTTGCATATGACTTGGCTTGATAGGAAGAAACAAATTAGAAGAAAAAAAGGTATATGTTAATAATTGGAAGATGTTTAAAAAAGAAAAAATATGAACTCAAAAAAGAAAAAGTAAAGAATTTATGAAATGGGACAAGGAACAACATAAAAGAATCAAAGAAGGAGAAAGCTCTAGGACTGAAAAAAAAAATAAGAATAGAGTTTATGGCAACATAGATAGAAGAAATAGAAAAGGTAAAAATGACCAAATACCCTCTTTCCATAAAAAATTAAAGAAACAACATCTTAGAACAAAATTGAAGATAATAAAAGGGATAATAAGGCACGAACAATAGTATGTTATATTTGTGTTGGCCCTCATTTTAGAAATAAATTCTCTCAAAGAGCATATTCTAAGAAAGTATATAAAGAATAGTCTCATTGCATCTACACAACAATAGGTAATTCCACACTAAATGGTTAAGCTACACCTTTTATATTAAAAGGTAAATTATTTAATAAGGATGTGCAGATTCTAATCTATAGTGGTGCAACATATAACTTTATTTCCACTAGTATAGTTAAGGATATACCGAAAAGACCTAGTTTTTTGGCAAATGGGTAGAAAATAGAATATGGGCCAAGATAAACCTAGTATGTTAATAAGTGTCTATTTGAGCCCCATATAACTCTACCTAAGGGTAAGACCAATTGGCACCTATATGTAGCCCACTTACATGCCTTTGATGTTATACTTGGAATGGATTTGTTAAAAGCCCATAAAGCCTTCATCAAATTTGAGGAAATATGGTTAAAATTCATATATGAATCTAATAACTAGACTAAAATTCATTGCAATCGTAGCTTATTCAAACCACATTTGATTTCTACCTTACAAATAAAAAAAGTAATAAAAATAGGCAAAGAAATATATGTCGTCAAGATGAAAAAAAAGTATGAGACTATAGGAGATTTAGATCTTTTTCAGAAATATCTTATACTAAATGATTTTAGGGATATTTTCCCTAAAGATTTGTTGGGACTTCTACCACAGCGAGAATTTGATTTCTCCATAGAATGTTTACCTGGGGCTACACCTATCACTAGATCACCATACTATATAGATCCAATTGATATGTAGGAACTAAAAATACAAATTCAAGAATTGTTAAAAAAGGGATTAATAAAACCTAGTATATCACCATGGGGTGCCCTAGTTCTATTTATAAAAAAAAAGTATGGCTTATTAGGTTATGTATTGATTACCAAATGCTCATTAAAATAACTATAAAAAATAGATATTTCTTGCCTAATATTGGAGATCTATTTAACTAGTTAAAGGGAGCCACCATTTTTTCAAAAATTGATCTCAGATCAAGTTATCATCAATTGAGGATACATGAGGAAGATACTCATAAGAGTGCATTTAGAACAAGGTATGGGTATTAAAAAATTAGTCTTACCTTTTGGATTGAAAAATTCCCTAGCTACCTTCATGAACCTCATCAATAGCATTTTCTGGTAACAACTAGATCATTTTGTACTCATATTTCTAGATGACATATTGATTTATTTTCAGACTAAATAAGAACACATCAACATATGAGGATTGTACTTGAGGTACTTAGGAGAAATAAACTGTATGGAAAATTATCAAAATGTGAGTTTTATACCCCTCAAGTGCAATATTTGGGGCATGTGATATCTTCTAATGGAATCGTTGTCAGCTCGAAGAAAAATAAAGCTATCATTGATTAGTCTACACCCACAAATGTAACCAAAGTATGCATTTTTATGGGTATGGAAGGTTATTACAAGAATTTTGTAAAGAAATTTTCAAAAATTGCCCATCCTATCACAAACCTACAAATAAAAGGGAAGGTATTCAAATGGAAAAAGTAGTGTGAAGAAGCCTTCAATATTCTAAAGAAAAAATTGATGACTACTCCAATACTCAAGATACCTGACCCTTCAAGAAAATTTATAGTTTGTATTGATGCTTCTATTGAAGGTTTAGGGGGAGTCCCAACATAGGATGAGGCAGTCATTACCTACAAATCACGTAAGATTAAAAAGCATGAGATGAATTATGCTACTCATGACTTGGAATTGGTAGCAATTGTACATGCACTCAAAATTTGGAGGTATTATCTATCGATAAAGCTCTTTGAACCAAAGACTTATTACCAAAGTCTGAGATACATATTTATGCAACCTTTGCTAAATGTAAGACAACAATAATGGATGGAATCTCTTATGGAATTAGCATTGAATACATTAAGGGAAAGTAAAATATGATAGCAAATACCTTGAGTAGAAGAGGGCATGTAACTGCTATGTCAATGCAATTATGACTTAATTGATCAAGCCAACAAGCATCAACAGAGGGATGAGTTCTATGTTAAATATCAAGCACATGTTGAGTTAAAACTTGACAAGGACAAAGATTTAATGTTAGGTATGGCCTATTGTATCTTAGGGATAGACTAGTTATTCTTGATACAAGTGGGTTAAGGGATGCTATTCTAAAAGAGGCTTAGTGTACTCCTTACTTCGCACACCTACGAAAGGTAAAATTGAGAGAATTTAATAAAAACCTTTTATTGACTAGGAATGAAGAGGGATATCAATAATTTTATGGCTATGCCTAAAATAGTAAAAGGTAAAGGTTGAAAATTTGCACCTAGTGGGAGATTGTATTCACATAATATTCCCACCCAAAAGTGGCAAGTTATTTCCATAAATTTTATTGTCGGTCTACCAAAAACTATATTTTAGCATGACACTATACTTGTAGTGGTAGACAAATTGACCAAAATTGCACATTTTATACCTAGAAATATATAGGATGATGCACCTATTAATGCTAATAAATTTTCTAGGTGATTATTTATGATAGAGACTCTTGATTTACTTTAAAATTTTGGCAAGCACTACATAGAGCCTTGGGTACATGATGTAGGAGCATCCGGTGGCAACAACACAATCTTGCATCCACATAAAAAAATAAAAAAAATTGTTGCGATTTCATGACATATCGCGAAATCACAACAAGGAGGCATTGGGAGAAGACGCAATTGGGAATGTCACAATTTTACAATATGTCGCGAAATCGTGACTATCACAAAATCACGACATGGAGGAGGTAGCGGGAGAAGACGCATTGGGAAGGTCATGATTTCGCAACATGTCATAAAATCGCGACCAGCTGTAAGAGGGAGAGGAGGCCAAAGAATTTGTCGTGATTTCATGACATGTCACAAAATCATGATCGAAGCAAAAAATCTGAGGCGTTCGAAGGCAAATGTTGTGATATCATGACTTGGAAATAAGAAATGCAGCGATGGAGGAAAATGTCATGTTATCGCGACCCGAAGGCGAGGAAGGCAATGATGAAGGAAAATGTCACGATATCGCGACCCGAAGGTGAGGAAGACAATGAGAAAGGAAAATGTCACGATATCATGACATGTCGCGATATCGCGACATGTCGTATTTTTGCATCGAAAGACAAGCCAAAGATAAAGAGTCAGAAAGGGAGACGTGTCAAATATCTGGATGACGAAGCGACACGGGGAGGCGAAACGAAAGGTTCTGGAAGAGGAAACAAAGGGCCACCAGTTGGAAATGGAGCGTCACCTGAGAACCTTTAAAAAGGAGAGCCAAGGCATGCACAAGGGAAGGAAAATTGCTGAAACAATAATATTTTCTCGTTGTATTTCTAGATTTGAAAAATTTTGTAAAGGCGCAATTCATCTGTGACTTATGTAATAATCTGCTGTGACTATAATATTCTGTTGTGACTGTAATATTATGCTATTACTGTAATATTTTGTTGTAACAGTAATTATTTGCTGCATGTGAATAAAATAAAACTATATTTTTTCTCTTTGTAAATTTGGCTCTCGATCAAGTGGTATCAGAGTAGGAAGTTCTTGAGTGTGCAAGCAGATCACCGAAAGTGAGGCAGTTTGCACCAGGATTGGTGGAAGGACTTGTGAGAGGAGTACAATAGAATGCCTCCAAAAAGAAATCATGGTCATGAGAGAAATGTGGCACAGGATGAAGATTTCAGAGTGTTGTAGAGGCAAGTGCAAGCCCTGCAGGAAGAGTTGCAAAAAAAGGTCAAACCAAAGGGAGAAGACCAGAGTGACAATGAAGCCTGGGAAACTAAGGGCCCATCAGATCATGATGAAGTATTGGATCCTTTTGAAGCTAGATTGTTGAAAGCTCTAGCTTAGGCCGGGAAGAGACCGAAGTTTGATGTCTCTACATATTCTGGGAATCTTAACCCAGAAGAGTTGATTGATTGAATCAATGATATGGAGGAATACTTTGAGTATGAGGAGATTGCAGATCCTGATAGGATCAAATTTGCAAAAACAAAATTGAAAGGCCATGCTAGTTTATGGTGGAAAGGAGTACAACTCGAAAGAAATAAAAATGGAAAGGAGAAAATAACCATATGGGACTGAATGGTGGAGAAACTAAAGAGGAAATTTATTCTCATAGATTATGAGTTGGACCTATTGAGGAGGATGCAGAGTCTGAGGCAGTCAGGCAAGTTTTTCCAAGAATACATAGAAGAATTTTACAAGATCTCCATAAGAACTGGCCATTCAGGGGTTAATAAGGAGAAAGTAGCCAGATACATCAATGGGTTGAGAATGAACATTCAGGAAGAACTCAGCTTGATCAGAATAGCCATCATAGAAGATGCATACCAGTTGGCCCTGAAGGTAGAAGAGAAACTAAATAGAAGATTCAAAGGCAACCAGAGAGGAAGGGACCATGGTGGAAGAACCGATGGAGGAAATTATCGAGACCAAAAGAAGACTGGGGAAACAAGAAAACCCCAGGAATAGAAAAAGGAGAATACCTACCGCCCGCGTGATCAGGACAATGACTACCAGAGAGGAAGAGGTAGACTTGGATGTGGGTATGGAAGAGGGGTATTCTGTGGAACCTATTTCTAGTGTGGAGAATAGGGACACCAATCATACGAGTGTCCTCAACACCAAGAAAGGATGGACAAGAGACCTGAGGGTCATGCTAGAGCTATTGTGGTAGATGAAGGTGCAGAGTCAGAACACTTTGAAGAGGCAGAAGGAGGAGAAGTGTTGATGATGAGAAGAACACTATTGAATGAGGAAAAAGAACTAGAATAGAGGAAGAGCCTATTCCACACGAGGTGCAAATGTGCAGGGAAGGTCTGCAATGTTATCATTGATAATGGTAGCACAGACAACTTAGTTTCAGAAGAGATGGTTACTAAGTTGAAATTGGGGAAGAGGAAGCACCTACATCCATATCGGATTGCGTGGTTGTATAAAGACCATAGAGCACTTGTCAGTGAATAGTGCTTGGTCAAATTTCACATTGGGGATTATCAAGATGAGGTCCTATGTGATGTATTGCCGATGGATGCTTGCCATTTATTATTGGGAAGACCATGGCAATTTGACAGACGTGCAGTGCATGATGGGCATGCAAATACGTACTCTCTAACGAAGGATCGAGTATGTCACAAATTGAAGCCCCTAAAGGAAGTGGATGAGAAAGTGTGTAGTAGTTCCAAAATATGCCTAGTGGATGGAAGACAATTTTTGGATGGTCTGAAGAGGGATTCAATGTGTTATGCATTAATCCCTACTGTTAAGAAAGAACAATATGCAAATGTTCCAGCAGAGGTCGAACACCTATTAGAAGAATTTCTAGACATCATATTAGATAATGTGCCTGAGGGTTTACCACCGATGAGGAAGATCAGTCACCATATTGATTTGGTACCTGGATCTAGTTTACCCAACAAGGCAGCCCATAGAATGACTCCGGTGGAAAGTGAGGAGCTGAGCAGGCAAGTCCATGAGTTGTTGAAAAAGGGACTGATTCGAGAAAGCTTGAGTCCATGTGCGGTACTTACAGTACTAGAACCAAATAAGTATGGGGAGTGGAGGATGTGTACAGACTCCCGAGCTATAAACAAGATCACCATAAAATATAGATTTCCATTAACAAGGATGGATGATATTATGGACTGTTTGAGTGGAGCCCAGTACTTCACCAAGATTGAACTAAAGAGTGGCTACCATCAGATTCAAATCAGAGAAGGATATGAGTGGAAAATTGCTTTCAAAACCAGAGAAGGTTTGTATGAGTGGTTGGTCATGCCATTTGGTCTAACCAATGCACCAAGCACATTCATGCGGTTGATGAATGAAGTGTTGAAGGAGTTTTTAGGCAAGTATGTTATTTTCTATTTGGATGACATTCTGATATTCAGCAGAACCCTAGAAGAGCACCTGATGCATATCAGGAGGGTTTTTGAGAAGCTGAGGGAAGAACAGTTTTTGATCAACTTGAAGAAGTGCAATTTTATGAAGAAGGAGTTGGTATACCAAGGATTTGTCATCTCTGTTGGAGGTCTAAAAATGGACCCAGAAAATATGAGGGCCATCATTGAATGGCCTACTCTAAGAAGCACTTTTGAAGTGAGATCATTTCCTAGTCTAGCCAATTTTTATAGGAAATTCATTAGAAATTTCAGCAGTATTTGTGCACCTCTTACAAAAACAATGAGAGGGGATAGGAAAGACTTTAAGTGGACCCTAGGAGCAGACAAGAGCTTTGATATGTTGAATAATAAGGTCACTAAGAAACCTATTTTAGCACTTCCAAATTTTAACAAGGTATTTCAGGTGGACTGTGATGCTAGTGGCAGTGCCATAGGAGCTATGCTGAGTCAAGAAGGCAAGACTGTTGCTTACTTCAGTGAGAAACTCAATGATTCCAGGAAGAAGTATTCAGTGTATGACCAAGAATTCTATGCGATAGTTCAGTCCCTGAAGAAGTGGAGACATTATTTGCTGCCAAAAGAGTTTGTGTTATATACTGATCATCAGGCCTTACAGTATATAAATAGCCAGGGAAAATTGAACCAGAGGCACTTGAAGTGGGTTGAGTTTCTGTAGAGTTATTCCTTTGTGTTGAAGCACATGAGTGGAAAGTCCAACAGAGTTGCAGATGCATTGAGTAGAAGGCAGAGTTTGCTGATAGAAATGAAGGTGGAAGTGGTGGGGTTTGATGAATTGAAAGGTTTGTACCCTGAAGATCTTGATTTTGCAGAAGCCTAGAAGGCTTTCTTGGCACCAGTTACCTTGGACAGAACCAAGTGGTTGGATTTTCTGATCCAAGATGGAATGTTGTTCAGAGGAAACTAGTTATGCATTCCAAGAAGTTCCATGAGGGAAAACCTAGTCAAAGAAAAACACAATGGAGGATTGGCTGGGCACTTTGGTCGAGATAAGACCATTGCCCTTGTGAGTGAGAATTATTATTGGCCGCAACTGCAACAAGATGTGTAGAAATTTGTGTAGAGCTGTAGAGTCTATTATATGGCGAAATGTGTGAGACAAAACATCGGATTATATCAGCCATTACTTGTATCAGAGAAACCATGGGAAGATGTCAGCATGGATTTCGTTCTTGGTCTACCAAGGACACAGAGGGGAAATGATTCCATATTTGTGGTAGTTGACAGGTTTTCAAATATGGCACATTTTATTCCTTGTCAAAAAACTAATGATGCAGTTCATATTGCAGGTTTGTTTTTCAAAGAAGTGGTACGACTACATGGTCTACCAAAGAGCATCATTTTCGACAGAGATACCAAGTTTGTTAGGTATTTTTGGAGAACCCTATGGAAGAAACTAAAGACATATTTGAAATTCAGTTCAGCATACCACCCACAGATAGATGTGCAAATAGAGGTGGTAAAAAAAAGTTTGGGTAACCTATTGAGGTGCTTGATAGGATATAAGCCCAAAGGATGGGATCTAATTTTGCCACAGGCGGAGTTTGCATATAACAATTTTTTCATCAGGAGTACCAACAAATCTCCATTTCAGATAATATATGGAAGTAGTCCAAGAAATTTTTTTGAGTTAAGGAAGTTGAATACAGGGGAAAAGTGCAATGCCAAGGCTGAGGATTTTGCAAAGCATCTGAAGAACCTACATGAAGAAGTGAAGAGGCATATTGCTAAAATGAATACGCAATATAAGACGAAAGCATACCAGAAGTAGCGGTTTAAGGAATTCAAAGTAGGAGATGAAGTGATGGTCCATCTGAGAAAAGAAATATTTCCTGCTAAAACCTATAACAAACTAAATATGAAGAAGTTTGGACCATGCATAATCCTAGCAAAATGGGATTCAGGCAATGCGTATGAGGTAGAATTGCCAAGTGGGTTAAACATATCACCCATGTTTAATATTTCATATTTGGTGAAATACCATGAAGGGGATAGTAGTGAGGCACCAAGTGTAGATTTGTGGAGTATTCCAACATCTACTCCAACCACAGATGAGATAGAGGAAATACTAGACACAAGAGAAGGGAGAAGTACCAAAAATAGACAATATTTTGAATATTTGGTGAAGTGGAATGGCAGATCGGTAGAAGATGCAACTTGGTTGTCTAAAACAGAGGTTGACCACCTGGGTCTCCCTATAATAGTTCATAAGTGAGGATCACTTCTCAATATACCCCGGATGTCTGATGTAGGAGCATCCAGTGGCAACAGCGCAATATTGCATCCACATAAAAAAAAAAAAAGAAAAAAAAAATTGTCACGATTTTGCGACATATCGCAAAATCGCGACCGTCGTGAAATCGCGACCATCGCAAAATCGCGACCGTCGCAAAATTACGACAAGGAGGCACCGAGAGAAGATGCCATTGGGAATGTCATGATTTCACGACATGTCACGAAATCACGACTATCATGAAATCATGACATGGAAGAGGCAACGAGAGAAGATGCATTGGGAAGGTCACGATTTCGTGACATGTCACGAAATCACATGTCGCAAAATCGTGACCAGCTGCAGGAGGGAGAGGAGGCCAAATAATTTGTCATGATTTCATGACATGTCATGAAATCATGACCAAAGCAGAAAAGCTAAGGCGTCTAAAGGCAAATGTCACGATATCATGACTTGGAAATAAGAAAGGCAAGGATGGAGGAAAATGTCGCGATATCACGACCCAAAGGCGAGGAAGGCAACGATGGAGTAAAATATCGTGATATCATGACATGTCACGATATCACGACCCGAAGACGAGGAATATAGCGAGCAAGGAAAATGTCACGATATCGCGACATGTCGCGATATCGTGACATGTCGTATTTTTGCACCGAAATACAAGTCGAAGACGAAGAGTCAAAAAGGGAGACGTGTCGAATATCTAGACGACGAAGCAACACGGGGAGGAAAAATGAAAGGTTCTAAAAGAGGAAACGAATGTCCACCAGTTGGAAATGGAGCGTCACCCGAAAATCTTTAAAAAGGAGAGCAAAGGCATGCACAAGGGATGGAAAATTGCTAAAACGATAATATTTTCTCATTGTATTTCTAGATTTGAGAAATTTTGTAGGCACAATTCCTCTACGACTTATGTAATAATATGCTGTGACTATAATATTCTGCTGTGACTATAATATTGTGTTGTGACTGTAATATTCTATTGTAATAGTAATTATCTACTGCATGTGAATAAAATAAAACTATTTTTTTTCTCTATAATTTTGGCTCTCGATCAGTACAAAACTTAATTTTAGTTCTACATACCATCCAAAAATAGATGGCCAAACTAAAATATTCAATTAGATCCTTGAAGATATACTACACATTAATTGTATGGACTATAAAACCAAATGGAAAGACTATATCTATTTGGTTGAATTTACTTTAAATAATAGTCATCATGCTTCTCTCGAAATGGAAATATTTGAAGCCATGTATGGGATACAATATAAAATCATTTGTCTTAGACCAATCTAGAGGATCAAGTAATGATCGAAGCAAATATTGTGAAGGAGATAAAGGAGCAACTGAAAAATATATGCCAAAGGCTAAAATAAGCCTTGGATAGTTAAAAAAAATATGCAAACCTAAAATGGACACTGCAAGAATTCATTATGGGAGATAGTCTTCTTAAGGATGATACCTAACAAAAACTCTATTAAGTCCATGACACCAGACCCTAGATTTGTAGGTCCCTTTGAAATCATAGGAAAAATTAGTCCTATCACCTATAAACTTGCTTTACTACCCAACTTGTCAAAAATCCATGATACTTTCCATGTCTCTCTTCTTAGAAGGTATATTGTTGACCCATATCATGTGTGGAATGTCTCAAAATTGTAGATGATAGACCCCTTAAACCTTGAATTTTGTCCTATTTATATACTTGGTTTTATAACAAAAATTTAGGAAAAGAAATATGGAACAATGTAAGGTTTAATGAGACCAGTATTTTGATAAAAATGGTACATGGTAAGATGTACATATCATTAAGAAACAATTCATTTTTCTTTATATATATAATATATGTTCTAAAAACTATATAAGGTTACACTGAAAACACAAGGTATTGTGTTTACTTTAAGGGGGGAAGAATGTCACAAACCTCCCCTAAATGAATCATTTTAAATTTCTATTATAAATATTTTATGATAAAATTATTATCTTGTGCTTTATCATTCTTGGATGTGGTACTATTGATGATTTTTGTTTTGTAGGTACAAGTTCTCAAAAGATCAAATAGGAAATGATGGCGGTGTAAATTATCACTGTAGTGAGGTCTTCACTTTTTCTAAGGGAAATAATATCCCAGAGAATGAAACACTCACCAATAGCTCAAGGGTAAATGGAAACCCTAGCATATGCATTCATTTAGTTGTATAATAGATTTATATTTTATATTAAAAAGATCATCCAATGTCAAGGAAATTTCCACAAGCATGGGAGCCATTTTTTTTAGGTAGACAATAGATTACTTGTATGCAAAAATTAAGTATTGGAGGCATACACATGTGTGGTGGTTTATTTATTTTATTTATTTAATGATTTAAAATAAAATTTAGTTACAAAAAATATTATTATTAATAAAATAAAAAAATTAAAAAGGGTTACTTTTAAAATATAAATATGCATACATTTTGATTTGTTTATAGAAAGCCTATGTGTAAATATTATATTAATTTATTAGGTAATAACATTCACTTGGCTGAAAATATATAGTTTGAGTTGGTCTATTGCATGGAAACATATATGTTGACCATTCTCCATAACCTTTGTCCTTATAAGAAATAGTAATAGATGAGATAGAGTGGGTGGACAGGAGAATGGTAAAAATATATAAAAATACCATAGAAGGAAAGAATGGGGAGAAAGAAATAGAAAAAGAGAAAAAATTCACACTTAGAGGTTTTGCTCTTCGTCTTTTAACTATGTTTGTGTTTATCTCATACAGGTATTTAAAGTTTTATTTAAACACAAATGTCATATTGAATATAATTTGGATATTGTGAGTTTTTTTTCCCTAAATTCCTAGTAGATAGTTGTAACTTTAGAAGGAGGAGAAGATAAATTGATTATTTTACAAATGTAGTTTTCCTTATCAAGAATCCTTGATTTTATTATGTGCTCAAATGAGAAGAAATCTTGTAGCAAAGATATTTAAATTTTTATAATTTTATACTATGACTAAGTTGTTGGGAGAATTTTTGAGATGGACGCTATAGATGACAATTCTTTCTATTTGTTTTTTATTCCACAATGTGGTTATAGTTTTTACATATACATATGTTTTATTAAAAAAATCTAAATATGAAAGTAGGCTCTCATCTAGAGTTTATAACATTATAAATTGCATATAGTAAAAGAATGAGTGCATTTATCCTTTTAATTATGAGTCATTCTTATCCCACATAATGGAGGACCTCAAGAAGGTATAGTTTAATATGGTCACCTATAGTTTATGGTTTGAAAGATTGGTAAATTAATTACATTTTTTATGTAACAAATTATACTTTTGAATAGTACATGTAAACGCATACATATATTATTTAATGTGATCCCTAGTAATGGTTTCGCATTAGTTTTCAGTTTAATATATGAAGAGTACCCTTTTAAATTCTAAATAAAATTTTCTAACAAAATATTATATGATTAAAAGTTACATTTTGGAAGATCTTTATTAAAGCTTTTATATACTTTGAAGGATTCAAAAATATGTGAAGTACATATTTAAAACATATATTCTTTAATGTGTGCTCCACTAATGGTTTTGTGTTAGTTTTAAATTTAAAATATTAGGAGTACCCATTTAATTTCTAAAGGAAAATATATAATGAAATATTTTATGATTTAAAAACATATTTTTTAATTGAAAATCGTATAACTTATATTAATAAATACAACCTTGATACAATCTTGATAATAGTTACAACCTTGATACAACAGATACAACCAAAACCAGTCTAAAAAAACCACTTAAACAAAAAGTGGCATGAAACAAAACTCCTAAAAAAAAACTAAAACCTGAAGTATATACAAAATAAACTGATATCAAACTGAAACTAGCTGATAAAAAATGGGCTTATCATAATTAGCCATATTTTTTCGACAAGTTATATATTCACACAAATTGCTATAAATAAATCTCTAGAACAAAAACCTGATTATAACTGTTCATATCATATCTGAGATTCTGAAGTTGAGGAAAAATTATAGCATCCTTTGGTCTGAATATTGTCTTGGAGCCAATCATCACACAAGAAAACTTGAGCAAAACTTTAAACATAGTGTGTATTCTAAAATACTCAGTAAGAACCCTCATAGTGTGTATTCTAAAAGACTCAGTAATAACCCTCGGGACACTCTGGAACAACTCATAATTTTTAGATAACCATATGAACCATAAAATCTTATTAAAAATCAGCAACCAAAATTTATTATAGCAATGATGCATATGAGGAATAATTATTTACATCTAACATGAACATTATTTACATCCCAATTGCATATACCAGAACAGAAAACACCCCAAATATCCTTGGAAAAAATACAGTCAAATAAAATATGATAAATAGTGTCTGGAACCCGGTACAACGAACTTGTAGAATAACTATTAGCCTCTTTGCTGATAGGAAGCCTTTGTAATAAAAACAACCAGCAAAAACAAGCTTTTTTGGGCTCCAATAAATTAGACCATAAGTGTCTGAATATGTTATGACCCTGCTTATCAGTAATAGATAACTGCCAGCAATCATTAATATGATTAATAATATCAGAATTATCATGAAGAATATAATATAACATTTTGGGTTTAATATCACGAAGTTTGGTACCATCCATCCATTTGCACACATCATAAAATTACTGCTTATCATGAATCAAAGTATGGATCTTGCATGTCATAAATGAATATCTCAATAAGGAGTATGTTCGCCACTATTATTATGGAATATCATACTGTCATGCTCTTAAAAAGACTTTTTTTTAGCATACTATTAGTAGAAAGAAGCTATACTTATTTTTTTATTATAATATATTCTTTTGAGGTCAATTGTATGTGTTTTGAGTAGTTAGACTTGTTAATTAAAGTATGAAAGAAAGTGAATATGATCTGCTAATTTATATTTCAATAAGATTGTTGTTATTAAAAAGTTTATTTTATTTTTTTAAGGTAGATTAATATAGATTTTATGATAGATTTTATTGTTTATAATTTTAATTAAAGATCTACTTTGATAGAAAATTAGGTTTAGATGTTGGATAGAGTCTATTCAACCTTGAAATCAAACATACCCAATTTGATCACAAGCAAGGTGATTAATGAATAAAATAAAATATCCAATACCAGTGGTTACGTGAATGTAACAACTGAGATTTGAGAATGGCCATTTTTTGGTGAGTTAACTAGAATGAGTACGTAAGGATGACTAGTATGGTACATATCTCTAGGCAATTGAGCGAGTAGTATGGTGATGGATTCTTGAGAAATTATGGATAAGAGTAACATAGCATGGTAAAGGAGCTAGACAAACCCACAATAGTTGAAATGGGACAACTCGTTGTTACTCATAACTTGGCAAGCAAGACCAGGATTAGATCCAGAGATATGACATGACCTTAGTTGAATCTGGATTAGTGGATAGTTAATTAAGCACTAGGTATATATGCTAAATAAACCCTATTTGACAAAATTAAGATAGGGTAGGGTAAGTAAGCATACTCCTCTAAGTATTATGGGCCTTAGAGGATAACCCCAAGTTGTGGTTCTAGGTTCTCATATCAAGGTTGAGGATGAGAAGGATAGATTCACTAAATGACATCATCTATGATATTTGGCTAGTGTCATCCACTTGGGATCATCTGCAGTGATATTAACCCAAAAGTGGTTATTTATGTCTCATACTAATTAAAAATTGGGCAATCATTAAAGTTTAATTAATTCAAAATTGTAAATTAGGTCAACTCTAGTTAGTAAATATGGAGGAAAATTTTACCTTGATGAACTAGTGAGATAGATTGGGTTGTACAATTGATGAGTCAAAATCGAGTTACTATAGCATTTTAATCAATAATATAAATTTATTTAAATGTGTAGACACCAAAAATTTATCTAGCCACATAGGTCAATTTTCTCGTAGAAACCTAATTAATCCTTCAAAATTACCAAAATACAATTTTGTTCCTCCCAAACCCTTAATTTTGAAAGTAATTATTTATTTCCAATGATTTCGTGTTCCTCCTTGAGAGACCATGAAATTGGTATTTTAACCATTTTTGTCCAATTTTCAAAAATCCAACTAGTTCCACTTGTTATTTCTCAATGTGACCTCCAAGAATCATATCATAATTGACTAAGACCAACTTTGAAATCGATTTGTTGAGCAAAATTCAAATTCTTTGATTCTTTACTTGCCTAAGGATTTTGGGTCATATATGGAACCATCTCTCAGATATTCCTACCCTATTGCCAACTCCTAGGTGCCTCCCCCTTGCCTTGGTGAGTTTAAAATTCACCTACCTCAAGATCCTTTCCATCAATGCTATTCCCTCTCTCTGTCCATACCCCAAAATTCTATAAATTGAGGCATTGGGTCTTCATATTCATAATGCTCTCTCATAGTAACAAAAATTTGAAAAATTGGTGACTCAAAGTGCTAATGTGATATGTGCATTACTTTAGTAAGATCTTGGAGGGGATCTACTTCATCAAGCTTAATAGGAATAGCTCTTATTTTGGTTGTAGTCTTCTCCTTCTATGCTTTCCTTTTAATTTTTATATCATTCTAGTTGTAGATATCTCTTTCAAGCTTTTAACATTTATAATTCTTGCTTTAACCTTTTCTTCTAGTTATTGCGTATCTATAGGTTAGATGTGGATTGACCTCTTCTCATTTATCAAGCCCATAGGAATGGGATGGAAGGCATATAGAGTGAGATAAAAGAGGGTAGAGGTAAGAATACATTTAGAGGGAGAGATGAATGAAAAATATTATATGTACATCTCTTCGTCAATTTAACAATATCATTGTTATTTAACTCAAATTTATTTCTCTGTATGTGTCTGAATCATAGGTGTATTTTTTGAATTATATGTTGTATATTACATGAGTTAGTGCATACAAAATTATATGTTGGTATAAGGTATGACAACCAACTATCATCTAATAGGAAGCTCAATTCAGACAATTGTGTGAGCACTATTCAAGGGTAAGTTCCATCATGCCAAGTATTGTATGGAATGTCATCATACGCATGCCATATTGGAAGTACCATATTGGCAATAATGTTCTAACTTGGAAGAATTGACATCATATCACATCAATATGCTATCTTTTACCCTTGCCATCTTGGGGTACTGCCATCTTGTGATAATGGTATCTTGTGTAAAGTTATCATATTGAGAATTTTTATCTTGTACAAAGTTACCATTTTAAGACATTGCTATCTCAAAGTGATGTTATCTTGAAAATTACTATTTAGTGTTGATGTAATTATGATCAATTGTATGTGTGATTACCATATGTCTATAGTTAGAGGTAGAGTTATAATATTTTTTCTTGATAAGGCCATGTTTAAATAGATACCCTTCTCTTATTTGTATCATTTGGTATCACAATAGGTTAATAGTTTTAAAATAAATTTCACAAAGGAAGAGGAATATCATGTGGTTTAGAACCCCAATCAATATACATATATAAAATTTTAAGAGGAATCATTGTGAGGTTAGATTCAATTGATACTACCCAAAGGAGAAGCATTTATCTTGAGGATATTAGTGATAATGAAGAGGAAGAAACAAAATATGTGTAAGCTCGAGATGAGGAACAAGAAGAGGAACTAGAGTACTAATTAATTTAGGTGATCTCAAATATAGGAAGAAAACCAAATATGGATATTCCCAATTTTAATGGAAGTTTAATCCTAGAGTAATTGATTGATTGGATAACAAACATGGAGATATTCTATGACTATGAATCTATGGAGGATCCAAAATGGGTCAAATTTGCATGTACAAGATTGAAGGCACATGCTTTGATTTGGTAGAATCATGTCAAAACAAAGAGAATAAAAATGGGAAAGGATAAAATTTAAACTTGGGATAAGTTTAAAATCAAATTAAGGTCTAAATTTTTGCTTTCTAATTACCAAATAAGGTTGTTTAGAATACTACAAAATCTCAAGAAAAAATATTTAGAAGCAAAAGAGTATATAGAAGAGTCCTATAAATGGACCATAAGAGAATGTCATATTGAATATGATGAGGATAAGGTGGAAAGATATGTAAATGGAATAAGGTTGTCCATACAAGATGAAATTGATATGGTTCAAATTAGAATCATTTAAGAGATATATGAATATGATTTTAAGGAAGAAGTGAAGTTGGTTTGTAAGAAGCAAAACAATTCCATAGGAAGAGGAAAATTCTCTAGAGGAAGAGAAAATCAGACAATGGTAGAGGACATCAGATGTAGGAAGGATAATCTAGTACTTATCAAAGTAATTTCAACCAGAGCACCAAATAAAGTAGATATTTATCAATAGAAAGAGGTCCTTATGGTAGAGGAAGAGGTGGAGGATTCTCTAGAATTTTCTTTAGATGTGGAAAATTTGGTCATTGGGAATTTTAATGTTTAATAGTACGACAAGAAATTAGTAAAGGAATTTAAATCATGAACTATATTGCATAGGCAGATGAAGAAAGCGTTGTCTCACCCAAGTGTATGGAGGAACAAAAACAAGGATAATACCTTATTATGGAAAGGATATTGTTAAAATCAACAAAAGAGATGTATGAACCGATGCAAAGAAGATTTTTTTGTAAAACTATATGTAAATTAAGAGGCAAGTGTTGTAAGGTTATTGTGGACAATGTGAGTACAAATAATTTAGTGTCTACAAATATGGTAGAAAATATTGGGTTGAAGAATATTGAACACCCAAATATATATATATATATATATATATATATATATATATATATATATATATATATTCTCATAGTTACAAAAGGGGCATCAAATTTTGGTAACTAAACAATGTATGGTGAACTTTCAAATTGGTTCCTACAAGGATGAGATATTATGTGATGTTATGTCTATGGATGCTTGTCATGTCTTGTTAGGAAACCCATGGTATTTTTATATAAATTCAATGCATGATGGTAGGGTGAACACCTACACTATTGAGAAATAAGGTGAGTGGTATAAATTAATTTCATTAAAAGGCAAAGGAGAAAAAGTAGAAAGTAGTCATACAATGCTCCTAAATATAGATAAATAATTTGTAAGGGGTTATGAGATAAATTTTAAGGAATAAATGGTAGTGTTGAGATGATTTGTTAAAAAATTGGAGGATAATGTAGAAACAAGCAAGAAAATAAGAATGGGCAAGAGGTAGTTGGCCCATGTCACCAATGGTAGTGATGACATATACATGCATATGGTCCAAGGATTGAGTCCAAATTGAGAAATAATGTTGAAAATGGAGAGATAATATATCATAGGTCAAATGCTTGAAATAATAACAAATCCAAAATCCTTATTTTTCCTATACAAACTGCTATTTATAATATTTATAAGTAATGTTTGAAATTCAAAAATGCGCTCAAAATAGGCATTGGAGGAAGTGGCAATGTCAATTTTAGTTACAAAATCAAGAAGACTATATTGCATTAAATTTTGAGGATTATGGAGCTGGTTGGAGTTAAATATCATAAATTCCTCTATAGGTGGTATGGTCCTCTTTTTAGAGGGATCATTAATATGGACACCTTACTTTGTGAAGGTTTGAGCTCGACTATTGGCTTGGGTAGACAAGGCTTATTTTGGTGACTGTAGCCTACTATTCTCTTAGATTTTAGATTGCCTTTGGTGATTTCCTCATTTTCTATATTATCTCTCTAGATTCTAATAGGGTTTTGGGCATGAACATATCTTTTGATGATCTAGTTGCTTGGATGGATCTTCCCCTTGTGCTTATAGCTATATCCAAGTCTCATAGATACTACTAATGTTTCCTTACTTCTCCTTATGGATGATATTTTGAAGATACTTCTTCATAGGTTTCCACCAAATCCCATTTGATGCACATTATTTTTGTCCCTGGTGGCTTTTCCAAGCTCTTCTCACATATCTTACATTTGAGCCTCTAAGGAATAAATATGAGGACCAACAAGGTTTGTGAGCCTTACTGAGTCCTTACTTAATTTTTCTAATCCCCATTATTATTTCCTTTGAATACCTTTGGGTTTCTCCTAATGGGTATGTTGCTAATGCAATTAAGCAACTATCCCTAGGTATATGGAGTGTTATAATTCAATTTTCATAGGAAGGTGGCTTGATTTTTGGTTACTCCTCCTAGTTATGCAGGGGGGTCCTAGTGAACCATGATCTTAGAGGTCTCACTATCAAGGGAACATTTTAAGCCATGACTAGGAGGTCTTGAGGGTTTCGTTGATCATGAGACCCCAAAATCTAGATTCACTAGGACCCCGTACCTAACTAGGAGGAGGAACCCAAAATTGAGCCACCTTCCTACTCAGGGATAGTTCTTTAATTGCATGAAAAACATACCCATCAAGGTAAATCCAAAGGTATTGAAAATAAATAATAACGAGGATTGGAAGAATGGACTTAGTAAGGATAATAAACCTTGTTGGTCCTCATTAGGATTCCTTAGAGGCTCAAAGGTAAGAAGAGTGAGAAGAGCATGGAAAATCCACTAGGGAACAAAAGCATATCTATCAAATGGGTTCCAATGGAATCTTGTACAAAAGCATCTTCAAAATTTTAGTCGTTAGGAGAAGCAAGGGAATATTAGTAGTGACTATTAGACTTGGGACTAACCAAAAGCATAAAAGGAATTTTCGATAGATAAATTAGATCATTGCAAAGGATGTTCATACCAAAATATAGAGAAATAATATAGAAAATGAAGGAATCACCAAGGGTAAGTTAAAAGCCAAGGGGACACTAGGCTGCAGCAACCGAAATGAGCCCCATCTACCCAAGTTGATAGATGAGCTCAAACCTCTATGAAGGAAGGTGGGTACATTAATGATACCTCTAAAAATAGTACCATACCATCTATAAAGGAATTTTATTATGATTTAACTCCAAGAAAGTCTAGACTCCCTATAATTTAATGCAACATAGTCTTCTTTATCCTATAACCAAAGTTGATATTGGTGCTCCTACCAATGCTTATTTTGAGGTGCAATTTGAATTTTAAACTTTTCATATAAATATTATAAATGGTATTCCCTATTGGAAAAATAAGGGGTTTGATTTTATAATTGTGTCAAGCATCTATCCTATGTCATCTTCTCTCTTCCTTTTCCACTTTATTTCTTAGTCTAGACTTGAGCCTTGTGTTAGCTACATTTATCGGCCATCGATCCTTTTTGGTTAAACATATATTATATGATTGTATTGTCAAATATATATTCATTTTTTTGTCTTACTTGGTTAATGTATTTATTCACCCCACTAATTTATAAGATGGAAATTGTATTCTCTTTGATGCATCATCACCCTTAGATAGACTCAGTAGATATCAACTTTTACAATTTACAATCTTCATTATTTCATGTTTTCTTTCCTTTTATATTTTCCCTAGAGGAGTTAATTATAATAGGTTAGTGTAGTACAAGGAAGAGGAGCACAAAATATCACATACAAACCAAGGAGATGACCTTGGGTAAAAACCCTAAAGGTTCTTTTATGGGACCATGTACCACACTTTCTAAAAATTCCCAAGATTAATGCCCCCCTTCTTGAGGTATAGGGAACTAGATGCACCCACTCAATAATATGAAGGATTGAATTGTAACCGTAGGGCGTTTTGATTCCTAGGGGGTGTAGGGATCACATATGACCTTCATAGTTCAAACTAGAATGCCCATTGGTACCCAAACTAGAAAATATCTATCCCCTAATTTAGAAGGCATATCATGGATCTACTGAAGGTCACATTCAATAAATGTTTTAAGCTCTCAATAAATTCACCTATCAAATCTACTACTAAAATAGAACCCAAAAGCAGTCACCATCTGCAAGTTGAGGTTGTAGTGGGAACCTCTTTTTGGACATCAACACTATATCTTGTTGGTTAGGGATATTTATCACTTTGTTTTCCCTTTTGTGCTTAGTTTGATTCTGTCTAATCTTTGACCTTCTCGTAATACACTCTTATCAAATATCTCTATAGGTATTCCATTAACTATGCTTACTTATTTTTATGTAGATTTATGTGTGATGCTCAAAATTCAATATTCAAAACACGTAAAACCATCCAGTGCTTCACACAATTTCCCTTGCAATGGTTGTGAATTTCCTTTGCTTATTTCACTATACTGTTCTATCCTATGGTTTTATGGATTTCATTATAGGAATATTGGGTTGAATCCCTTATATCCTCTTCCCTATTGTTATCCTTCAATTTTACCTTGCTCATGATATTGGGCTTATTTTCTTAAGCCTGTTCTTAAATCTTCTTGCTCTTCCTAATACAAAATTTCTATGTTTCTCTTATATTCAAGCCTATATTTCTAAACAATAGGCTTGTATATGGTATCTTTTATTTAACAATATCCTTTTGGGTTTAAAACACTATCTTCCTCTTCCATTATACCTTTTATGTACTATGTGTTGTCCTTGAACTAGGACTATCCTCAAGATTTTTTTCTATCTTGAAGTCTTCTTTCTTCATCAATATCAAGGTCTATCTCCAAGACCTAAAACTATGCTATAGATTGCCTTCTATTCCAAATATATTATTGGAATAGGTAAATTCAATCTATCTAAAATTTTATGGGATTGTCATCAAATAGCGACGATTGTTCCAAAACCTTATGTAAGAAAACTTGTTGTAACTGTGATACCACAGATGACCTTTAAAGCCTAATACTTAATATAAATCTCATAACAAAAATTATTATACAATAAAGTAGAATAGCAATATAGAACAAAAAAAACTTACATATGTAAAACTCAAGAAAGAATGTATAGAGTATTTATTATAGAAGAATCTTGTACATTCTAGTTATGGAACTTGGAGTCCATAATATAGACTTCATGATAGACCTTTGATATTCTTGTTATGACATTTGGCTAAGAAACACTTGACATTCTTATGTATCAAATAATGTAATATATTCTAACAAGAAAATATTTTTTCCTCTTTCATTGATCCACACTTAACCAAAATTGTGTTGTTGTTGCTCATAATAACTTTATAATAAGGTGATTTTGGTTGATTACCAATTGTTGTTTTATAATTTATAATATAAATACTAAGTAGTTAAATATAATAGGTTTATTTATTTATTTTAAGGCATCCTTATAACTTGACAGGCTTAATAAATTATTCATTAGATATTACCATATGAATTCTTTGTATGTACATATTATATTCCATCAATTTATGAGGACCATTATATGAGAAACATCAAAGTGCATTTGGTTCAATATTTGCATTCACTATCACATTTACCATATTATTTTGAGCTTAATTTGTTGGATTGAGACTATAGACTGGTCTCTTTACATATTAGGAAACTTAATCCTAAAAAATATAAGAAATATTTCATTTTTTACATCCTCCATTGTATCTTTTACCATACCTCTATCACTCATCAATTTTCAACCTATTATACATGTATCCTATAAGTAATAACATCTTAATAATTTACTACTCGACCTTGTCTATTCTTCTCCACTCATATGAATGTTGGTTCAAATATACTGAGGATCAGGTAGAGGTGATTGCGATGGTGATACAAATTTCAATTATTATGGTTGGACTTGGCCTACAATAGTAGTTGGCATGGATAAAACTAATAATATCATCATGTACAAAGTTAAAGGTCTTTTTAGTGGTGATTATTAATACACATGCCTACTTAGTGGTTGCACATTAGGTAAAAAAGTGATTTTTGGTAGTGGTGGAAATTATTTTAATGGATATTGTTGTGTTTAGATATATAAAATAATACTTAGTAATGCCATAATATATGGTTACCGATGAAAATAAATAATTCTATTGGTGATTGAACCAAGTTTATTGGATAATACATTAGAAATATTAGTGGTATTTTCCCTATTTGAATGTCTTTCTTCTACTTGGGTGACTTTCTTAAATGCTTCCACTAACATGATATGATTTGATGTTATAAGAATCATTGTGAGGTTTAATTATAATACTCTTATGTATTACATGTTAATTAGGATATTTTAATAGTGTATACATAAATATGATAATGAGTTCAAGAATTATTATTGGGGTATCAAATCATAGCATTTGTTTGAAAGATCTCTAAATATGCATCAACAAATTTAGCAAAATGTTTGATAAATAGATCAACAATTATGGCCTAGTTGATAACATATCCATATTCAATATTCTTATGCCATATTCCTTGGTGAAAATATGATCAATCACACTATTATATATTCTTCTTGAATGCGATAGATTGATTTTAGTATTGAAAGCTCATTAAGATGCTCTAGTATTATTTTTCCATTGTCCCCATTAAATTTTGATAGGGATTTTAATGTTACCTACAATATAGGTGAATAAATAGATGATTTTAAGGGACATTGATGGCTTTGTTAGCTTTTGGAACCTTAAGGATAAAGGAATTCATTCACAAGTATTTAAATAAGCATTATAACTATGATAAAGAAAACATGACATGCATGAAAATATGATATAAAACTTGATACAATGCTCTAGAAATACTCATATAAGAAAGCTCACAAAAATTACAATGCTCCTCTCATGGAGTTTGAAACTCCTCCATGGTAGAAAAATGAAGCTACATTGTGACTACTACTACTCTCATCTTTGCACTACTCAAAACTCCCACAAGCACTCACAATGAGACCTTTATACAGAAATATAGATTCCTTGCCTCTCACTCAACCCTAAGACTCATGTACATGTGGACTACATGCACATTTACATCATTACACATTATAACACTTGTGCATTTATTAAATAACTCTAATAAACTATTTATCTCCTAATATAATCCTAACCTAAATATGTACCCATGAAGGTATATTAGAAAATAACCAAATGATGTAATATCCATATTTTCCAAAAACCTCTGTATTACATTATTTGATTTTGAATACATTAGTCTTCAATATGGATCTTTCTCTTTTGGATATCCTTCATCTTGATATCGTTCTTCTCCTTATTTGGTTTGCTGATAGCTGAATAGAGTGAAGTTTTGTTGTCCTCTCATTCTCTTAATTTTGAGTCTTCTATTTTTTTGTTTATTCTTGTGATATGTTGGATCTACGTATGTTGCATCATGTTCTTCAACAAATGGATTAGTATTATTTTGAAATGCAATAATATCTTGTGATGTTCTCATAAATTCCAGAGCATATATATTTTTATGAATTGATCTAGTAGCTTCAATTTTCCCTTGATTTATTATGAGATACATGTTGACTCCATTTGAGTGTTTGAAGTCAATTTTCCTTTTGCTCTCTACTAGCTTTGCTACTAAAATGAGATTGGATGATAACCCTGGAACATACAAGACATTATGGAGAACAAAATTGGGAAATAATTTATTAGGAGTTACATATCAATAACCATGAATATGGTAGAATTTTCCATCTACATTTCTTAGTCTTTAGTTGTTGGTGAATTCAATACAATCAAATCATTGCAATATTCCAGTCATATGATGACTTGAACATGAATCTATATATCAAATGTTATTTTCATTTTGATTTGTGATATAACTTGAGTTTGTATTGATTATATACCTTTGGTATGACATATTGGATGTGTTTTGATCTTGAGTCCGATTATAGTGATGATATGTTCCTCTTGTCAATCTATCCATACTAAAAGGATTTAATTTCTTTTTCTTGTTTGTAGGAACAAGCTTGGACTTAATTCTCCAAATTTTCAAGATATGAACTTGATGCTTATGTTTGAATTTCTAATATTGAATTTTTTAGAATCCCTTTTGACTCCCTAGAGACTGAGGTATGCTATAAATATGATTCACTTCTATCATTTGCAACCAACTATTTGTAGAATGCTATTTCAAAGATAAGAGTTCTATATATTTAGTTGGATTTTCTATGTCCTTTTAAATCAATTTTCCAACTATAATTTTTTATGCATTCAATATTTAAATGAAAGCACGAGGATACGGAAACAAAAAGGAATATGCCAAGCACGGTGCGTGTAAAACCAAACTTAACGCTAAAAGCCTATGTATTGAAACATGCATGAAAGGAAAGAACATAGACGAATCGACACAAGATAAAAGCAATATGAAAGATGCCCTCTTTATTGATATGCTTTCAAAGTCGTGTTACAATGCGTCTCCTTCCTTTTTAGGGGATAGGAGCGTCAAATATGTTTCTTATCACATCCATGGATAGCAATCCTTCTTCCGCGTGCCCACATGTAAGATGGGCGGACCAAAATGTCGTCGCCGCTTGTGTATATGATTTTTGGCTCCTTCTTGCTCCTCCGATGTCGAAGACCTGCGTTCAAGGAAACAGAAAATATCAGTAGCACCTGCAGATAGAATAGAACATGTATTTCCCAAGGCCTACTGTCAGTGTATGCATGAAAATATTAAACCGATGACCAAATAATATCAGATCAACCTAAAAATTTGACAGAAGCATGAATATGTTACCAGGAAGCCACTGCAAAAGGAACAGTCGAGAAATTCCTTACAGATTTGTATTCGCTCTAGGGTGGGACGAATTAACTTGCAATAATTTGTTAGAAAGCACCCTCTTCAATGTCCTACCTAGGAAGCTCCAAATGACCTGCAAAGTTGGGGTTAGCTAATTGGGGGTGTTTTGGGAAGACCCAGATGGTCAGATTTCTCCAATTTGGCCTCTAGCACCCAGATTTTGATGATGGCATCTGCAGATTAGTAAAGGCGGGAAATGATAAAAACCTGGTCAAAAATGCTCATAATGAAATGAAATTTAAACTACAGCCTATTTAAATAACCTAGAATAAGATGCAAAAGAAAAATCAGAGAAATCTATCACAGATTTCTATTCATCCCGGGGTGGGGCGTTTAGAACTGCGACAGCTTGGGGAGCGCCCGGGGGCAGGACGCCCACCGTTTGGGACTCTGTTTCGGCACCAATCCACTTGGGATGGGTCCAAAACTTCTTATGGGGTGTTGTCGACAAATTTTGTGGGATATTGTGGCCAAAAATCGGGTTTTGGGTCTTGATTCGTGCTTCCAATAGTCACCCAATAACCTCCCTTTCGAATGAGAGATTAAGGATGTGAAAGGCACAAATCACAAGTAGGTATGTAAATTGGCAGCACTTCATTGCTCAAATGCTCCCTCTCTGTATATATTTTGGGTGAGAAAACTCACCAATTTATAGACCTAGGGTCTCTCTATTTGAATTGCGCATGCGAGGGCGCCACTTGAGTTGCATGTCCTATTTTGAGAGAAAAGATGATTCCCTGATTTAGAATCTCCTTGCATGAGGCCTCTAAAATATAAGACATGCATGACTTGAAGTCTTTCTCCTTGATTTGGAGCCATTCCTCCCAATTGCATGGCCTGAAGCTTCAGCTTAATCGGCGGACTTGTCGAGGTTTGACTTTTTGCCAGTCAAACTTGCTATTCACCTCACCCTGGGGCGAATTCTGATATTCGTCCCCGGGAGGGACGAATGCCGCTTGTATTCGTCCCCGGGTGGGACGAGCAGAGAGCAAGGTGCCAAAAAGGTGCCAAATTGACCTCTGACCTCCAAACTACTTTTGGGAGTGGTTAGGACCACTGTTTAACCTCTAGGGGCTGCCCTAGGGTCTGTGTGTGTCAATGCGATCAGCGCTTGTTGTCACATAATCGGATTGGTGCTGTTTTGGTGTCTATAGATGCCCCTTTTTGGGAAGCGCTATGCAAGGTGCAGCATCGAGCAAAAATAGATAACCAAAGCACTAATGATTAGGGTTTCTCAATAACCTAACCAACTCTTGATGCCCCAAGTATGGAAAGGGCACGCATTCTTGAATCCTTGCTTCTGACGAGCTAAGGAACTTAATTCAAGTGTTAACCTTGTTCAGTGAGGTGTTACTTGAGCTTGGACATTGATCAGTCATGAATAGGCAAAGGGCACAACCTTTTGTCTATGGGAACCTTGAGTTCATGATTCATGAATGCCAAGTGTTTGATCAGCTTGTGATTATTGCTTGTTTGCTGCCCCAAGCAGGGGCGTGATTGTCTTTATCAATGATCCTTTGAATGCATGTCATTTCCTTGATTGGGTATGTTTTTGTTGATTGGTGACTAAGTGTGACTACCCCCTCAAGCGACGAATCGATGAGGGAATGACCGACATGAGAAAAGTGACGAGTCGCTTGACCCAAGATGACTTAGGTAAGGGTGCCTTCAGTTGTTTACCGTTGAATGCGAAAGCAGTTTCTAAACATTCTGACCTATTTTTGGTGGGTGTGAACCCTTTTTGTGACGCATTTTGGAGCTAAAATTGTCAAAAATCCATCCTCCCGTGGAGCGGTCCGGCTATGATAGCCTTCTTAGGGAGTAGGATAGGGACAATTTGTAACCCCAACGTCTATTTTGGATGCCAAGAATGTCAGGCACAAAAGCGCCTTCGTTCGGCAATGTTATTGCTATTTTTGGTTGGGGTTTGACCCGTTTTGCGATGTCGTTTGGGGATGAAATTCTCGACAATCCGTCGTCCCGTGGAGCGGTCCGGCTATGGTAGCCTTCTTAGGGAGTAGGATAGTGAGGATTTGTGACCCCGACATCTATTTTGCATGCCCAGAATATCAAGTGCCAAAGCACTCTCATTGGACAGTTTTATTGCTGTTTTTTGGTGCATTTTTGTGCATTTTTTGTTGTTTTTGAAATTTTTGCTCTGTATTCATCCCTGGGTGGGACGAATTCCTATTTAGTATTCATCCCAGGGAGGGACGAGTGCTAACCAGAGCGCTCATCCCAGGGGGGAATGAGTACAGGCTCAAAAGCCTATTTAAAGGCCAAAACTGAGTTTTGGGCTCATTTGCATTTGTTTTTCTTGGCGATTTGGAGCTCTGAGGAGGAGGAGGTCAATTCTGTGAAGCGAAGCGCTACCAAAATTTTCCTACCACCATGAGTGCACGAACCGGATCGAGCGGCGAAGCCGAAGCGAGACCAGTGAGTGCCCTTCCTCTTTATTGGTTGTTGGTTACAGTTGGAAAACCGCAAGTTATTTGTTTTTTTGTCCTTTTTTGTTTTGTTTGTTTTTCAAATTTAAAAATGAAACCCTAGTTTATCAAAATTAACACTTAGTTTAAAACTTAGTGGAACCCTAGGTAAACAAAGATCAAAAGTTTAGTTTAAAACTTAGCTTAAAAAACTTAGTTTAGAACATAACTTAAAACTTCGCTTAACTCGAATTTCACAAAGATCAAAACTTAGGTTAGAAACGTAGGGTAAAACTGAACGTAAAAATGTAGCTCAACCCTAGTTATTTGTTGTGGTTTGTGTTTTTGTGTTTGTAAGTTTCTAGTTTAGAGTTAAAAACCCTAGTATGACAAATTATTTTGTGAATTTTTTTTTTTGTTTGTTTTTTAATTTATCAGTTAGAGTTAAAACCCTAGAACTAACAAATGATTTTTGTGAAATTTTGCTATGTTTTTGTTTAAGTTATCAGTTTAAAGTTAAAAACCCTAGAACTGACAAATTAGTTTTTGAATTTTGTATGTTTTGTGTACATTTTTATGCATTGTTGTATATTCATGTTATTGTTGTACAGTTTTTCATTGTTTTTAATGTTTTTGTGTTGTTTTCTTTTGTAGGTTGTGAAGAGCTAGTACCGTGTGCCCACGGTGTTTACTGAAGCATGGGAGGCGCTGACTTTGGGTGACTAGGATTGGCTTGATGCCCTTGGGCTCAAGCAGGTGACTCACTGGAGCCGGTGGTCGGGGATCGGGCCTATCTGACGGCCCTGATCAACTTGTGGGATCCTCGGACCAACACCTTCCATCTCCCAATAGGGGAGATGATGGTGACCTTGGAGGATGTCTATCGGATTCTTTGAATTCTGATAGATGGACTACCGATACGGATGACGTCGCGGGATCAGCGGACAGCAGTGTTGACACGTTGCTTTGGTCATGGAGAGGAGATGGGGGTGGACAGCCTAGTGGAGAGGGCAGAGGGCGACTTCCAGATTGGTGGTATACTGGTTCGATGGTGGCTAGAGAGGGGTGTGTTGGGAGTGAGGCACGCATTACTTATGGGCCTTATTTCCAACATGCTTCTCCCCGACTCTTCAGGCATGAGGTTCTCATGGAACCTGCTAGAGGTGGTGTTTCGGTTGGTGGAGTGTCCTATGAAGACTTCGATGATCATGAGATGGGGACAGACTCTGCTGGCATAGCTCTATGATGAGTTGTACGAGGTCTTCTCTAAGGCAGAAGGGGATTAGTTGCAGCTACTTGTTGCAGTGTTGGGCTTGGCAACACATAGCAGTGGAGAGGCCGATGGGGCTGCCCTGGATGACTCGAGCAGAGATGGTAGACCGAGATATTGGATACGGGGCACTGTGGTGGAGGTCTGAGGAGTAGGGTCAGAGTCGGTGATGGGCAGGTGTCGTAGGGCACTATGTCGATGCCTTCGCTCGGCTTGCTCTAGGGGAGGTGTTCTGGCGCCCCTATCGGACTGTCCAGCTTGGCCTGAGGTTGGAGAGTGGCTTCAATGGGTATGGAGGGGGCGGTGGCTGATTGGGCATCATGGGACTGAGCAGGAGTTCTTCCCATATGGTCGGGTTACATGATAGTTTGGGGTGCGCCAGGGGTTTCCTAGGGAGCCCGTGATCTATCGACGTCGGGGGATGAGAGGACTCTAGACCGGCCAGTCATTGCACCACTTGGTGAGGATTCAGATACAATGATTGATGTCTCGGATGTGGATGATGTCGGGGTTACCATCGAGTATGAGCAGTGGTGGACTTTGTGGTGATGGCGAGGTGAGGGGCCTCTAGGGGGTGCAATAGGGGATGAGGGTGCAGAGGCACCAGGAGAGGGTTGGGGAGTTCCGTTGGATGATGCGGACATGGTGGAGGTTGAGGATGTTGGAGGGGAGTTTGGGGTGCGGATCAGCCGGAGATGTAGGACGTCCCAGAGTAGTGGGAGCCAGAGTAGGCTACTGTCCTAGATTCGTCGATGCCTCAGGAAGTTTTGGAGGACATGGAGGTAGGGTTGCGTGCTGAGAATGCATGATTGGTGGGGTACTATGGAGGCGAGATGAGGAGCTAGGGAGGCTCTGTAGGAGAGGGATCTCTTGTGGACTCAGCTAGCTGAGCGGGAGAATGCATGGGCTGCGTCCCATCGGTAGGAGGGGGATACCGATGCTGCATGGGAGAGGGATCTCCTGTGGACGTAGCTAGCACAGCGCGATGATGTAGTAGCTTATTACCATCGATGGGAGGTAGAGTGGCTTCGATGGGAGGCAGAGTGGTTTATGGGAGGTAGAGTGGTTTCAGCATCGGATGGATATGGAGGGAGAGATTATCCACCTCGGTGGGCGGTTACCTGAGCCTCCTGGAGGTGGCTCTTCATGTCGAACGAGAGACAACGATACTGAGCAGTCAGCATCGTCTCATCGTAGGCGGCTAGATGAGGGGGGCACTAGTGGGCGTGATGCAGGGGTGAGCAGCAGTCGCCTTGAGAGGTCCCATAGGACCCACACCATGGGGGGTAGTTCCCGTCGCATCGATCCTGCATGATCATGGTGGCCGACGCCCTAGGCTTGGGGGTTTTTGAGCTTTTGGCTTTTGTTGCGAGGTCAGAGGACCGGTTCATTGTAGCCTACGGGCATTTTTGATGATATATATACAGATGACTCTTTTTTGGTGTTTATACACTTTTCATGGTTTGTTTTTCTGTTTATGCATAGTTATTTATGATGATGTATGCATGTGGTATTATGAATGCGATGTTTCTAATTATATGATGTATGCATATGGAATGAATGAAATGATTTGTTGATAACTTGTCGATGGCACCATAGACTGTGCAAGATTGACTGGCTCATTGTACTTATGGGATGACTTTGTGGAATGACTTTGCATGTGAAAACTTTGTTTTTGTATTTTGCATTTTTTTTTATGGTGATGTACGGAATGAAATGTACCAGTTGTTTTAAAAATGTAGTTAAGCTTTTCTGAGATTCAGATATTTTAACTAACTAGCCAAGACTGTACATTTATCTCGCAAGACTTTTGAACAAGGTATAAATCTGACTTGGAGGTTAACCAAGTTATTTCACATCCCTGTGTGTGCAATTGAGTTCATTTATGTGGTATTTGTCAGGATACCACCAGTGCCAGATAGGCTATCAACCAAACCTGTACTGAGGATCACCTAATTAGCTCCACTAAGTCCATTGTTGTATTTAGTAAGATTAATCCACGGGACAATCTAAGATACCATAAGCTAGCTCATCCACATGCAAACATTGGTCTGCTCACATGCAAAGCTAATGTGACAGACATATCATCATGCGGGTAGGATACCGCCATTGCCAGGTAGGTTGTCCACCAAACCCGTAATGAGGATCACCTAGATGGTTTTTGAATGCTGAGAATTCCAGGGATTCAAGTTCAGGATTTTTATTGGCTCAATGGTTTAGGATACTTGCTCGTATACATAGTGATAAAAATCACTATTTATTTTTCTCTTTGTTTTTCTTTTTGAGCAAGGATGTTGAATAGTGGTGAGAACCACTGTTATTTGATTTGGCTTTTGAGCTTTGTAAGGTTAAGCTTGTATGTTTTTGGCGTATGGATGGCCTTGATCCTTTTGGCCTTGGGGATGACTACCCATCCTTGGCAGGGACGTGTAGTACGAATCCTTACGACTTTGGGAACCAAAGGGGATTATGGAGATGATGAAGTAAGGGCATTGATCTTTTAGGCCTTGGGGATGACTACCCATCCTTTTCAGGGACGTGTAGTACGAATCCTTACGACTTTGGAGACCAAAGGTGATTGTGATGATGGCTTGTGGGAATGTTGTTTTTGAATGGTCATTGATCCTTTTAGGCCTTGGGGATGACTACCCATCCTTGGCAGGGACGTGTAGTACGAATCCTTACAACCTTAGGGACCAATGGTGATTGGAATTTTTGGTAGTGGTGAAAACCACTGTTTATTTAGGGGAATTGATGGGGAAGAGCTCGTCCTTTTGTCAATTCTCAGCACTCTTGAACCATTCGCACAGGGGGATGAACAGGCTAATCTTTCACCTATGGTACCCTAGACTGCTTTGTAGGTTTCTCTTGCATTCACACAACTTAGGAATTATTTTATGTGTTTTAACTTGTGTAGGGATGTTACGTAACGAGGCTTGACCCAAGTAAAACTTTCCCTTGTAAAATTTGTTTAACTTTGTACAGTTTTTGGCTAGAAATTTAAAGACAACTGAATGACGAAAACCCTATATACATTAGGAGACAACTGACTTATGCTAAAAATGGGGATGGTGTTATTCTGGATGTATGTGTTTATAAAATGGATTGTGATATTGAAAATGATGGAATTGCCAAGAAATGATAGTCTATGGTGCTTGGGACATGTATGACCTAGCAAATATGCAATGTATGGATGTGATGCCTAATGCAACCTATATTTTTGTTTTATGAAGTATTTTTGATGATTTTATGAGTATGCATGGAATTGAAATGCAATTTTTTTTGTTATTTTTGATGATTTTATTGTTTTTGTTTGTTTTTGAATATTTATTTTGACCAAGCGGTTATGGTAACCCTTGGAGCTTTTGGTTTGACCAAAGGGTTTATGGATACCTTTGGAGCATTTTTGGGTTTGACCAAGTGATTGTGGGAATCCTTGGAGCTTTTGGTTGGACTATGGCTCTCTAAATGTGGAATGGCCTCAAATGACTGATGTTCAAGGGTTCTAGCTCCTTGATTCCTTCAAGAGAGGTGAGCTGGTATGTTCCAGGTCCTATTCTACTATCAATCACATAAGGACCTAACCAGTTTGTCATGAACTTGTCCCTTAGATGGGATGACAAATTAGAATTCTGTTGGTTCTCTTTTAAGACCAAGTCACCAACCTGAAATTCCCTTAGGTGGACCTTCATGTTGTATGCTTTCTTAAGTCGCTCTTGATAGATACGCAAATGCTCGAGAGCATTGACGCGTCGTTCATCGAGCAACGTCAGTTGGTCTAACCGGGCCTGCCACGTAGTGTCATCATCGATGAACTCTTGCATTGAAATGCGTAGGGAAGGGATTTCCAACTCAAGAGGCATGACTGCCTCAGAGCCATACACCAACGAAAATAGAGTTGCCCCGATGGGCGTCCGAATGCTAGTGCGATAAGCCCATAGGGCAAGCGGGATTTGAATGTGCCAATCCTTATGACTATCTATGACTGTCTTTTTGAGGATGGCAACTAGCATTTTGTTTGATGCCTCTACTTGCCCATTTGCTTGTGGATAATAGGGTGTTGAAAAACTATGCTGAATTTTGTACTTTGTGGTCAAAGCACGCACATATTTATTCTTGAAGGGCGTCCCATTATCCGAAAGGATCTTGGATGGAATACCAAAATGACATATGATGTTATGCAAAATAAACTCCGCAATGCGGGTTCCAGTCGTAGAGGTTAGCGGAATTGCTTCCACCCACTTGGTGAAGTACTCTATGGCCATTATGATGAACGTGTGATGACCCGACGACGCAGGGGAGATCTTTTCGATTAGATCAAAGCCCCACTGCAAAAAGGCCAAGCCGATTGGATCGGTTGCAAGGCCTGAGAAGGTACGTGTGTCAAATTAGCATGGTGTTGACACTTCACGCACTTCTTTACATATGCGCAACAATATCGCTCTAAAGATGGCCAATAATAGCCCATGCGAAGAATGCGCTTTGCGATGGCCATACCACTGAAGTGGCCACCACATGTACCATCGTGTGCTTGGGTGATCGCCCAAGCGGACTCTTGCTGGTCCAAGCAACGGAGGAGGATTCCTTCATAGCTTCGATGATACAAAATGTCTCCTAACAAGACATGTTTTGCCACTTTCTGTTTAAATGATCTTTTCGCGGCTTGTGTCAATCCAAGTGGGAGGTTACCTAGCTTGAGGTAATCCCTAATGGGTGTGTACCAATCTTGCTGATCGAAAACCTCGATGGTATGAACGGCCAATCCCTCTTGAAGTTCATCCCTAGCAAAAGCTGAGCGGGAAAGAACTTGTAAAAATAGCGTTGTGTTGCTATTAAGAGGGGTCGGGGAGAACAAGGACCCCCAGTTGGCTCGAGTCAGACAATCATGGATTCGAGAGAACCTATCCTGAGATGGTTCAATCTGGATCAGTGGATTCCTAGCGTTAGGTCAGAGCTTGCACGCTCCATCATGGATTGCGATAATGTTTTGACTTGAATGGTTGTCATTTCACCAGAAGGGTCTTGCGGGATTAGTGACCCCAAGGAGGCCATAGTATCCGCAAAATGATTCGATGATCGAGGGAGTGCCTCGATGTCATACCATTCAAGTTGTGCCAGGAATTTGTCCACAAGGGCTTTGTAGGCCTGTAGAACTGGACATTTACATTGGAATATCCCCTTTACTTGATTGACAATTAACAACGAATCACCAAAGATGTTTAAACGTTTAATGTTCATGGTGATTGTTGTCTGAAGACCTATGAGCAAGGCTTCGTATTCTGCATTGTTGTTGGTGCACGGGAAGTCTAATTTAAATGATAGAGGCATTGGAGCCCCTTGTGGAGTGAAGAATACAATTCTCGTGCCACCTCCTTGCTCACATTTAGAACCATCGAAGAATAGGGTCATGTCAGCCTGTGACTCAGGCTCATCAGAATCTGGCGATTCTGAAACATGAAAAACCCCATCATCAGGTAGTTCTACGGTCAGAGGTTGATCATCTTCAAGAGGAGCCTCTGCCAGTTGATCGGCGATGACTTGACCTTTTATGGATTTCTTTCCAATGAATTCTATGTCAAACTCCGTCAACAACATGATCCATTTCTTCGTGCGGCTACTATGATAAGTATGACTCATCATGTATCACAATGGATTCTCCTTAGACACAACATACGTCGTATTGCTGAGCATGTAGTGGCATAGCTTTTTGGTAGCAAACACCATGGCCAAGCAGAGCTTCTCAACGTATGCATAGTTAAGTTCATAATTGACTAGGGTGCGGCTAAGATAGTAAGTAGCCTGTTCTTTGTGTAGTTCATTTTTTGGGATAGCATGGCACCCAATGCCACCTCAGTAGCTGAGATGTATAAATAGAATGACACTCCTAGTCTAGGTGGTGCCAATACTGGCGGTGAAGCCAAGTATTGTTTAATGTCATCAAAGGTTGACTGGCACTCGTCATCCCAGTGAAATACTACCCCCTTGTGCAATAATTTATTCATGGGTCGGCACTTGTCAGATAGCTGCGCTATGAAGCGCTTTATTGACGCGACCTTTCCCTGTAGACTTCTGAGCTGCTTGATGGTAGTTGGGGGAAGCATTTCAAGGATTGCCTTGACTTTGTGTGGGTCTACCTCAATTCCTCGTTTGGAGACTATGTAACCCAAGAGCTTTCCAGATGTGATGCCAAATACGCACTTCTTGGGGTTTAGTCTGACTTTATGTTCCATGAGGCGATCGAGGATCCTGCTTAAGTCATCGAGATGATCTGGGCGCAAAAGAGATTTAGCCAACAAATCATCCATGTAATCTTCCAAAGTTTTGTGCATGTAATCGTGGAAGATGTACGTCATGGCACGTTGGTAGGTGGCACCAACATTTTTAAGGCCAAAAGGCATGACCTTATAGCAAAATGTCCCCCAAGGCATTGTGAACGCCATTTTTAGTTGGTCTTCGGGATTAATACGAATTTGATTGTATCCCGAGAAACCATCCATAAGGGAAAGCATTTCATGGCCCATTGTAGCGTCTACCAATGCATCGATGCTAGGCAAGGGGAAATCATCCTTAGGACTCGCTTTGTTTAGATCTCGAAAATCGGTGCATATGCGAATCCTCCCGTCGGGCTTTTTGATGGGAACCATGTTAGACAACCATGGTGGGTAATCCACGCAGATGACAAACTGTGCATCCAACAGCTTTTGTAGCTCATATTTGACCATTAAGGCCACTTTTGGGTGCATCTTACATAGTTTTTGCTTTACTGGCTTGACTGTCGGATCAAGCGTTAGATTATGCGTGACTAGCTATGGGTCTAGCCCCGGCATGTCTTTGTATGACCATGCAAAAACCTCCTTCTTCTCTTTGAGAAGGGCAATGTAGTCGGCTTGCTCTTCGGGGGATAAACTTACCCCTAGCTTGATGATTTGCAAATTCACTGGATCTGAGCCGATGTCTACGTCAGTCGTCTCCTCGACCGACATGTGGGATCCGTCCTCCAACTGGTGTGGAGTTGGGATCAAGTGGATATCATTTGCTGAATTTAGATCATCGTTCGGAACATCGGGTTCCTCTTCAAGCATGGAAGACATCCTGAGTCTGTCCTGGGGTGAAATGGAACATCCCACCACAAGGCCAGTACTCTGATGGGGATGGCGGTGTGTCAGTGCGATCCCAGTCAATAGCATCTAGGTCTAGATGCAATGACCATGTCGGGTCGGCTGGATCATGGATGGGGGCGGTTAAATCAATGGAGATCATGTTAATGAAATGATTGTGGTCTCCATTACCGTAGGTATGACTGCTCGGACATCCTAGATGATCTTTGTGCTCCGGATCTGGCTCTATGGGTACTGGCACAAATGGATCAGCCCTATGCATGGATAAAAATATAGGGTCCACCCTAGGCACTGATGGTTGCATAGGGTCTCTAGGAGGAAAATGCTCTCTGTATACCTGGAGTGGCGGGTGCAGTAATTGCTATAACTACGCCTGGTTGAGGTGCCACCTATGCCTTGGCCCTATGTGTAACTGTTCAAACATGTCATCTATGTCCAAGGGATATTGTTGTTGTCGCATATGATTGAGATAAGCCATCTCAGTTTCATCTTCGTAATCACTGTCAGAGATCCAAAGGCCTTCGTTGGCACCAACAGCTGTTTGCGACATATGAGGCTCATCTTGCTCAAGCAGATTAATGTGGTCCCATCGGGGTTGTTCCGCTCTTTGCGGGGGGACCTGATCCTCTTGAGGTAGCATATGCTCAATCGAAACATCTAAAGGGAACATTGTCAGGAAGCTCTCCTGATCATCATCCATGGGATGCACTTGTGAATGATTGCTATCAGACTCGAAAGGATCCCAAGGTGCTACCTCGTATTTCGACTCATCTTCTGAAGACCCTTCTTGGTCTTGTCCATATCCCTCTTGTAGGTGAGTCCTCGAATTTCCCCCCTTTTTGGCTGAAGGGAAAGGGTTGTTGAGGTCAACAAGGTTGGTTGTTAGCAATGGGAGATAATCCCCCAATGTATAGGTTGTGTTAGGATTGGCATATGGATCTAATGCCAACCCATCCTTGTTGCCTATCCCTAGGCCTTGCATGTTCTCTACCAAGATGTCAAGGGGCAAGGGGTGGTTGAACCCTACTCCTGACTTGTCATACGACATTTGATATCTTGGTTGGCAAAGAACACGCACTCCTTGCTCATACCTGCCTAACCCATATCCATGCCAATTGCATTGGCCAAGATATCTCAAAGCGAAGTCAGGGTTGGACAGATAGTTGACATCCTCTACAAAGGGCTCTTCATCTTCGTCTTCTTGCATACAAGTCTCAACACCATTATCCAGGCCCCCATAAACAAAGTTTGTCTGATTGGGTGGGTAGCCTAGAGGAACCACAGAGCCTATGGGGAGTCGAGGTCTCCCCATGTCTTGCATGGACTCAAGTGTGGGTGTTGCTACAATGTTCCTCACTAGATACTCCCCTAGGCCCGTGTTGGCCATCTCAACGGTGACCGTTGGCGGTTGAGGGGGAGCGAATGGGAGTCCTTCCTGAGTCCACTCCATGTGGGGTGAACTAGGCATCTCGACTTCCATTCGGCTAGGCATCTCTTCGGTAGAGATGGTTGAGACGAGGGGTGGTTCCTCTTCTAGGGGTTTCTTTCCCTTGTCCTTTGGTGTGGCCACCGTAGGTGGCATCGTTGTTGAAGGACCAGATGAGGAAGATGGACCCAGTAGGGATTCGATGGACTCGGCAATGGGGATGCCTACGGAATCGGACCCTGGTTAGATGGATTCAACTAAAAATCCAAATGCGTTGATGGAAGGGTCGATTGCGGCATGAATTGCACCGTATTGCAGTACTTGAAGGGCTCTAAGTCTACCGGGACTACATGCACCTATCCTTCAAATGTATACTTGAGGCATTGATGAGCTATTGAAGGGACACACTTCATGTCCCTGATCCAAGGCCGGCCCAGTAAGATATTATAAGCCATCTCACCTTCCAAGATGTGGCACAATGTATGAATAGTCTTTTGTCCCACTTGGATGGGTAGGACAATTGTGCCAATCATCGAGCATATTGCATCATTGAATGCTCGCAGTGTATAAGTGGAAGCCACGATGTGAGATGCCAACAACTTCAAATGTTTCAATGCTGCTGTTGTGATGATGTTACTGGACGAGCCAGTGTCCACCAACACTCTTTTATATGGAATCCCATTGACCCATGCAATGACGTGCAGGGGTGGATCCATGACATCACCAGTCACTGATTTCAATTCATCTTCTCTAAAGGTGATGACTGGTTCTGTACATTGTTTGACATGTCCCATGAAGTTGTTGAAAGAGTTTGCTTCATGGGGCTGCAGCTCGATGGCTTTTAATATCTCCATTAGAGCCTCCCGATGGGGCGTTGATTGTTGAATGAGCTCGTATATGGAGAGCCTAGCCGACGTGGTCCTTAGACTTTGGGTAAGTCTAGTCCGAATCATGGCCACTGGTCTAGGCGAGGGAAGTTGCGTAGGGTGTTGTTGAGGTTGTGACGTCGATGGAACTTCTCCAGTGGCCATCGTAGGGGTAGCTCCTTGATACCTCTTGTTCCTAGTCACGATGCTTATCATCCCTACATACCCCTGCATGGGGCAATTTTGTTGCACCTCATTGACTTGAAGGGGTTTTGCCTGTGCATCATGGGTAGGCAAGGGGTCTCTGAAGACTCCCATATGTTGGTTGTTTGGCGCTACGGGGTTGTCCACCACCAATGTCTTATTGTCGATTAGGTCTTGTACCAAACCTTTGAATTTCCAACATGCATTAAGATCATGTCCCTTCCATCTATGGAACCTACAGTACAAGTCCTCCCAGTACCCCTTAGGCTTCGGTGCATTGGGGTCTATAGTTTGAATCTCTGGCAGGTTAATCAAGTTCGCCGCTGACAAGCGGTCAAATAGAGAGTCCCTGGACTTTGTGTAAGGTGTAAATTGTCACCTAGGGTGACGCTACTGATTTTGTTCCTGCCTCTGGTTTTCTCTATCATAATTGTTGGGAGGCACCGCCTGATAGTTAGCCTTTTGAGGCTGCGTTGCTTGTGCAGGCTTAGGGACATTGATAGCAACCTGATTGACCGTAGCGGGTTTCTGTTGCATGGTCCCTATTTTAGGGTTCTTGGTCCATTATTTCTTCTTAGGTTTGGCGATCTCACCATCCTGTATCTTGATCTCCTCAATGATTCTGGCTTGCGCCAGAGCTTCCTCAAGAGTGGCATATTGCTATAGTTGCAATAGCATGGAGATCGATCTCAAACAGCTCTTTGAGAACATCTGAGTCAGGTCGAACATGGGAGGGAGGTAGGGCAGCTTTGAAAGCAACGTCCTCCATCGGTTCCCATATGCCACCATGGTCTCTTCCTCATATTGCCTGAGGCTAGCTAGGTCACTTAATGACGCCTTTTTCTTGGTGTTGAAGGTGAAGCGTTCGAGGAACGCATCCACTAGCTGATCCAAGTTACTGATGCTATGTTTTGGTAATTGAGTGAACCAATCCGAGGCAGGGCCTACGAATGTGGTTATAAATGTTCTTAGTAACAAAGCATCATTGTCCTGAATGCCAAAGCACTGGCTCAGGAATCTAGTCACATGCTCTTGGGCATCCTCCTCCCCTCTAAAGAGTGCCAACTAGGGCAGTTTAAAGTGTTCAGGGTATGGAGGTGCCGGCACTGATGGATGCACAGGATGACTACGGAGTTGGCGTAAAGTGGGCTTTTGGGGCCCAGAAGTCTTGATCTCCATAGATTCTAAGCGCTCTAGCAGCGCTTTATATGCATCGGAGGATTTGATCTCTTCCTCCTTGGTTTGCTCCCACTGTGGGTTGCGGGAAACTTGAGGCCTATGGAGGGGTAGCTGGATAGCACCCCTTCTGCCTTGGTAGGGCATTTCAGCCCGCTCTTCTTCTTGTTCATACTCCTCATAGGCTTCTTGAGGAGTGCCTGGCTGAGACCTATAAACATGGGTGGGTGCCCGTAGAGGGTGCCCATCATTGTTTCGGGGAGTGGCCTCCCGCTCAGGTCTAGGAGGTCTTGGAGGTAGTACTTGATGAGGTCGCGGAGACCTGTCTCGCACCAAGGGGTTATGCCTCTCATACACTTCTACTTTATGTGCACGAGGAGTTGGGACCTTCTCAGGCATAGTGTGATGAAGCAATTCGGTTGTCTGACATTGAATGCGCTCTTTGTTAAGGTGACATAGATGTTCTAACTATTGTTGATCTTGCCTGAGCTGCGTAATCTGCGCTTGGCGGGCGGCATGTTTGGCAAATGCCAAGTCACTTTGTTCCACCATCTCATGTTTAGGAAGCCTAGATGCCTCTCCTACATGTCTATCTCGGTCGTGGTGATCCGAGACCCCTATGGGTTGCTTCCCTCTGTCGAGGTTAGCGGCATTTACCTGAGGCTCCGGCCTCAATGGGCGATCTTGATACATAGCGGGTGTGGAGGTGCATCATTCCCATGCTGTGTACTACTCTTGAGGAACGTAGTAGTCTTCCTCGCACTCTCTTTCGTATGCGTAAAAGGTGCGGGCAGAATTGTCTTGCCCTATCTGGAGAGCCTGATACTCTGGATATTGCCTAGTGTTTCTAACAGTAATACGAGGTAAAGGAGGGATGAAGAAATCATGTGGCCCCTCCTTCTGGACCCTCCGTTGCTCTAACACTTCATCACTAGGCCACTCATAACGAGCGTCTAAGGGAGGTCTCCTGTCTATGTTGAGTGCTACGTGTAGGTTATCCTCTTGAAAGGGCCTATGCTGAGTGGGGGTGCCTCTCAAAGAGGTGCCTTTAGAGTCCTATTCTGTGGTGGCATGATGTGGACTATCTTGTGTGCCATGCCACCAAGGCGGGATGACCAAGTCCTCAGGACTATATCGGGGGAGACTTGTCCCCCTTTGCACACTTTCTACAGTGCTTGCCCATGATTGGGCTCGGCTACGAGTGTACACCATGGTGATGTGCTCCTTAAGATGAGTAGATTTTTATCTCTTTTATGATTCTTTATGCTACACTTAAACAGAAAGGAAACACACAATCAACGTAGTGGTTATCTCGTTTAAAGATTAAAAGTGTGCCCTAAACCTGGTTTAGTGTGTTTTGATGTTTGTTTGAAAGCTTTTGTGAAGAACGTTTAAATGCAATATGATGGCTCTTGTGACTCCCAAAAATGGTCGCCCCTTCGATATACCTTTGCCAGACCGATATACCAACCTCTCTATATACCCGCCCTTACGTGAGGGAAACTATTGGTACGTGAGAGCAGATGGTACGTGGAACATAGGCGGTACGAAAGGGGAATCACTCTGTTTATGACACCTACCATAGAAGACTTATCCTCATGCACTGGGAATCACCCCCGCTACACTTGGTCAGCTTTCGTCAGGATTTACGTCTAGCAACAGTCACGATCGGGGTTATGTATGCAGTATCTCAAGCCAAGGTGATGATAAAATCCACCGTTGGTCTTGCTCAAGGGTTGGGGTTTTACGACCAATGCCTTGTTGTTTCAATTACCACGTGGTGTGTGGGGTTATTTTTAAGTTGCATAAAATGAAGCAAACAAGCATTCAAACTCTCCTATGCAAGCAAATAACCAGAAAACCAAAAATAGAAAGCAGAAAATGACAGAAGGTGTTTGTAACCCCTACCTCTTCTCTGCCCAAATTGGATGTCTCTAAATTTCTGCTCTAAAATTGCACAGAGAGCTATTCATCCCGGGGTGAGATGAATAATAGATCTGTATTCGTTCCAGGGTAGGACGAATTCCTATTCGTCCCTGGGTAAGATGAATTCCAGCTCTGTACTCATCACAGACTGAAACGAACAGTAGTCCAACGTTTGAAAACTTGGTACCTGTAAGCAAAAACAAGCAACTTTAATCAGAAATTTAATCTTAAAAATCAAGGGATAGAGGTCCCACCGTGATCGCCACTGAAAGCACGAGGATACGGAAACAAAAAGGAATATGCCAAGCACGGTGCGTGTAGAACCAAACTTAACGCTAAAAGCCTATGTATTGAAACATGCATGAAAGGAAAGAACATAGATGAATCGACACAAGATAAAAGCAATATGAAAGATGCCCTCTTTATTGATATGCTTTCAAAGTCATGTTACAATGCGTCTCCTTCCTTTTTAGGGGATAGGAGCATCAAATATGTTTCTTATCACATCCATGGATAGCAATCCTTCTTCCGCGTGCCCACATGTAAGATGGGCGGACCAAAACATCACCACCACTTGTGTATATGATTTTTGACTCCTTCCTACTCCTCTGATGTCGAAGACCTACGTTCAAGGAAATAGAAAAGATCAGTAGCACCTGCAGATAGAATAGAACATGTATTTCCCAAGGCCTACTATCAGTGTATGCATGAAAATATTAAATCGATGACCAAATAATATCAGATCGACCTAAAAATTTGATAGAAGCATGAATATGTTACCAAGAAGCCACTGCAAAAGGAATAGTTGAGAAATTCCTTACATATTTGTATTCGCTCCAGGGTGGGACGAATTAACCTACAATAATTTGTCAGAAAGCACCCTCTTCAATGTCCTACTTAGGAAGCTCCAAATGACCTACAAAGTTGGGGTTAGCTAATTGGGGGTGTTTTGGGAAGACCCAGATGGTCATATTTCTCCAATTTGGCCTCTAGCACCTAGATTTTGATGATGGCATCTACAGATTAGTAAAGGCGGGAAATGATAAAAACCTGGTCAAAAATGCTCAGAATGAAATGAAATTTAAACTACAGCCTATTTAAATAACCTAGAATAATATGCAAAAGAAAAATCAGAGAAATCTATCATATATTTCTATTCATCCTGGGGTGGGGCGTTTAGAGCTGCGATAGTTTGGGGAGCGCCCGGGGGCAGGACGCCCACCGTTTGGGACTCTGTTCTAGCACCAATCCACTTGGGATGGGTCCAAAACTTCTTATGGGGTGTTTTCAACAAATTTTGTGGGATATTGTGGCCAAAAATCGGGTTTTGGGTCTTGATTCGTGCTTCCAATAGTCACCCAATAACCTCCCTTTCGAATGAGAGATTAAGGATGTGAAAGGCACAAATCACAAGTAGGTATGTAAATTGGTAGCACTTCATTGCTCAAATGCTCCCTCTCTGTATATCTTTTGGGTGAGAAAACTCACCAATTTATAGACCTAGGGTCTCTCTGTTTGAATTGCGCATGCGAGGGCGCCACTTGAGTTGCATGTCCTATTTTGAGAGAAAAGATAATTCCCTGATTTAGAATCTCCTTGCATGAGGTCTCTAAAATAAAGACATGCATGACTGAAGTCTTTCTCCTTGATTTGGAGCCATTCCTCACAATTGCATGGCCTGAAGCTTCAGTTAACTGGCGGACTTGTCGAGGTTTGACTTTTTGCCAGTCAAACTTGCTATTCGCCTCACCCTGGGGCGAATTCTGATATTCGTCCCTAGGAGGGACGAATGCCAGTTTGTATTCATCCCTAGGTGGGACGAGCAGAGAGCAAGGTGCCAAAAAGGTGCCAAATTGACCTCTGACCTCCAAACTACTTTTGGGAGTGGTTAGGACCACTGTTTAACCTCTGGGGGCTGCCCTAGGGGTTGTGTGTGTCAATGCGATCAGCGCTTGTTGTCACATAATCGGATTGGTGCTGTTTTGGTGTCTACATTAAATAAATATGATTTAGTGCAATAATTGATTTTTAAACTTCTATAAATTTAATTGAAGTAGGATTCCTTGTCTCCCTAATTAGAAGTTTTAGAAATATTAAGTATTTAGAAACTAGATTTTTCTACTCCTTATATTTTGATGTTTGAAAATGTTCTTTTGAACCAATATAAATGGTTGAATGTGCTTATAGTTTTAAATATTGCTTTCTATATAACTAATATTATTTTCTAGAGATCCTTACGACACCTTATTAATCCCAATAATTTCTTTAGAGTATGCAATAAACTTTGATATGAAACTTACAATATAATAATAAAAATTTATCACATTATCAAACTTTTATTTTGATTTACAATTTTTTGGAATGTATGTTGTTTGCAAAGACTGATTTCACTTGTTTCTCTTCACCTTGCTTGTCCAATTTCTCCTTCTTGAAGACAGATTGATTTGTCTCCCTTTCTTCAACTGAATGTTGGTTGAATATGTGCTCTACTCTTTGCACTTTATCCTTGGCTATTATGTGCATTGTATGAGGCTTGAACTCTCTTAAAATATGGTCTTTCTCTTGTATGTAGTCATTTCTCTATTGATTGTTTCTATGTACTCTTCAAAATAGGAGCCTTTTACTTTACCTTCATTGTTTGTTTAGCTATTCTCCTTTATGTTTACGTACGTGGGCACCTTATTAAATTGATGTAATGTGGGAGGAGAGTGTCAAGTAGCAATTGTACTTTTAACCTTCTTGAAAATGTTCCTTATTGCACCTCCTTGTAGTGCCTATGACATATGGCACTTTTCTTCTTCTCATTTCTTAGGAATTTTTATTATAGCTTCTTCTTTTAGTGCATATGATGAGTGGTAATTGATTTATTACTTCTTGATGGTTGATGATTGTTATAATCCATTTTACCTTCTTTATCCACACTATTTTCTTGTATATGGATATCTATAAACACTCCTTTATCTTTTTCTAGTTGGATTTTTGAATATGGGACATTACACTAAGATTTTGGGTGCTCTGTTGTCTTGTCTTTGCTAGAGTCTTGAATATGGATATTACACTATGATTTTAGGTGCTCCTATGTCTTATCTTTGCTAGAGTTTCGAATATGTATGTTACACTATGATGTTGGGACCTTAACCTTTCTCTTAAACATGGCACTCTACACTTTGGATGCATGGAAAAAATCCTTACACATGGAAATAGGTTTCTAACTCCTTTTTCAACATCCTCGGATCCTTCCAGCTCTTTTCCAATGCTTAACTCTTGCAATTTCCCTTTCTATATACATATTTCCTTGGGAAAATGGTTTGACTATATTCTATGGCACTATTTGATGTGCAAACTTGTTATTTTTGATCTAGCTTCAATGGTGACGGTGTCTCCTTTGTGATAAAATATGACTTGCACTATGACCCAAAATTTTACCCTTCTATTTTCACTTGTATTATCTATTTTTTAGGTTTGGTTTTGTTCTCTATGTATGTGATAGCTTCTTTTGGACATTTTGAGTCCATCGAGTTTCCATTGATGTCAAGGCATGAAGTTTTCATTGATATCAAGGAATGCAATTTATTGATTTCAAAAAGTTTTATAATTTTTTATGACGCATGACCAAAAAGGTTTTTCATTAAAACCCTGGCATAGCAAAATAAAAGGTTTTCCATTAAAATAATTGGAGGAAAAAATATAAGGTTTTCCATTAAAATAATTTAAGGAGAAAATAAAAGGTTTTCCATTAAAACCATTGAAGGAGAAAATAAAAGGTTTTCCATTAAAACCACTGAAGGAGAAAATAAAAGGTTTTTCATAAAAACCATTGAAAAGTAAAGTATAATAATTTTATTATACTAAGGAAGCTTAAATTTAATTATAAATTAATTTAAAATTAATTTATTAGTTAAATTACTTAACTTGAAAAGATATTTAAATTAATTATTAATTAATTTATTTATTAATTATAAATTAATTAAATTAAGGTTAAAACCCTAAAGTGGGTTTTAGATTTATAATTCAAAATTCAATTTTGAAATGTTTCGACATTAGGAGGAATATTATATTATGCATATAAAATGGAGAACATACCACTTTAATGAAATTATGACGCCTAAGATATGGACATGCAAAGAAAACAATTTAGTGTTGCGACCAAGGGAAACGTAAATCTGTTTTTTGCGTGTGAAAAAGGAGAAGTGTTGAAGGTATAATAGGAATTCATCTATCCTTTCTTCATGTGGGTCTTTGTAGCCCACATGGCGAGTGCCCAAGCACCTACGTTCTTAGGTAATATGAGACGGTGGATCGAGTCACGCTGAATCCCCTTTTGGTGGGGAATATAAGGTACACAAGGTGTTTAATCTCCAAAAGTTTTGGAGGTTGGTTGGGCAAGTTAAAAAATAATTTTTCATGTTTATTATTGGTTCTAGGGTTGCAAGGGAGTTATAAGGTTTGGAAAAATTAAATTTTTAATATTGTTTGCTTAAAGGTTTTATGCATGGAGTGAAAAGTGTTTGGTTAATATTCTATAGTGGTGAATATTATTAAGTTTGGTTATTATTCTATAGTGGTGAATATTATTAAGAATGGTTGATATTCTATAGTGGTGAATATTATTAAAGTGGTTAATATCCTATGGTGGTGGATATTATTTTAAGAGTGGTTGATTTATCAGGGTGTTGGTCACTATTCTAATATTGGAGTTCATAAGATGTTTTAAAGTATTTTGTTATGTATGATTTGTTGAGTACAATTAAAAAAAAAGGAAAAAGTAAGGCATTGATTATATTTTGGTCCAAGGAATATCTTTAAGGAAATATTGTAATAATATTTTTGTATTCTAACCTTCTTGAGTTTGGAAAATAAGTGTTTTATGGTTGTGGTAGATTTGTGAGGTCTACTCCTTATCATCAAGAAAAGGGTATGAGCACATTATTTCATAGTTAAGTTGATTGGTTGGTTTTATGAAAAATAAGTTTGGAGTGAAAAGGACTTGATTAGGGTTTCCTTATTGAGTTTGTTGAGTGAATGCTTCAAGGTTTTCTAAAATAAAGAATTGTTGTTGAAGAACACAAGCTTATACTGAGAGGGGGGGTGAACAGTATAAGACTACTTTTTAATTTGCTTTAAAAATCAACTTCCAAAATAGTATAATGTAGTGTACAGATAGCAGTAATAACAACAGTAATTAAAGCAATGCACAACACACCATCCACAAAGAGACACAACAATTTACGTGGTTCACCCAAAGTGGGCTACTCCACGGATAAAACTTTTCTCTAAAAGTTATATCACAGTTCTTTGGGAAACCTTCCCAATTACAAAGTTTATGGGCACCAACCCAAAGGAGACACCTTCCCCTAGCTCTGCTTAATCTGGTGATCCTCTAGAGAACCTCTGCCTCTGTAGCCCTTAGCAAGTGGAACTCTATCCATAGAAGACACCTGTCTTCCCTTCTCTGGCTGGAGACCTCTGTCCTCAACTCTATCACCGCACAGTCGGTCCTATTTTTTGCACCAAAACACAGTCCTTCGATCTAGAACTAATCTGTCCTCTTCTTCTTTTCTTTTTTGTTATAGTTGCACTTGGTCGAAACCAACTTTTCATAGTCTGTGCAAACACAGTAGCACTCGATCAACTTATGCTCTTCTATGAAAACTTAGCAGCACAGTCTTCGCACATCCAGAGCAAACACAACAGCATAGTCTTCGCACTCTTTTCTCATACACAACAACACTGTCTTTGCAACCTCTGCACAAAAATAGTTGCACATTCGTCGCTCACTCCGTGCAAACACAACAGTCGATCAGTCTTCCACTTATGCACTTCTACGATCAAACTTCTCCCCGCACTCTATCTACACAAATCGCTCTTCGAACGCACACTTCGATCAATGGCCAAACTCTTCAAGTAGCCCTCCTTTTATACTTACAATCTCAAGATTAGAACCTTGATCTTAGTCGACTGCACATCCCTAAAACAATGTCGGTGCAAAAACCTATGCTGCGTCGGCCTAGATTTAACTTTTTTGGCTCCACTGCCTCCTTGTAGCTTCTGGCGCGAAACTTCAACATGTCACTATATCGCGACATTTTTACAGCCGTACACCTTCTATAGCCTGCTATCGCGAAATCGCGACACCTTGGCCTTTGTTGACTTCTTTTGTGCTTCTATCATGAAATCATGACACCTTTGCCTTTTGCTGACGTCATCTCACTTCTGTCACAAAATCGTGACACTTTAGTCTTCATGACCTTCCTCTCCGCTTTTGTCACAAAATCGCGACACTCCTTCCTTTTGCTGACGTCATCATCATTCCTGTCATGAAATCGTGACACTTCTATCTTCATGGCCTTCTTCGAGGCTTGCACTAGCGAAAACGGAACATGTCACGAAATCATGATGCTTTTGCCTTCAAGCTCTTCCTTCTTGACTTCATCACGAAATCACGACGCTTCTTCTGATGAAGACTTGCTATCAGTTTCTGTCATGAAATCATGACATTTTTGCCAACTGAAAGCTGCCAACTCAACCTATCACGAAATCGTGACACTTTCTGCATCCATACAACTTCTTTGTAGCCTATCGTGAAATCACGACGCTTTCAGCTTTCAAAATTTCGTCCAATCTGATTTGCTTTAGCTTTCTCCATTGCCTATCACGAAATCGTGACACTTCTAGCTTCCGTACGCTTTCTCCACTGCCTGTCGTGAAATCATGACGCTTCTCCTTTCAGGCTCTTCTCTTTGCTGCATGTCATGAAATCATGACAGTCCTCAACTCGACCTCTGTAGCATGTCATGAAAATGTGACAGCCCTTACTTGGAACTTTGCATCATGTCACAAAATCACGACAGTTCCTGAATCACTTTCTCTCTCTTCAATCTTGTCACGAAATCATGACAGATCACACCGCGGACTCTTTCTTCTGTAGCATGTCATGAAATCACGACACTTTTCTGTCTGTACAGCCTCCTTTGCAGAATGTCACGAAATCATGACACTTTTCTTTCTCTGCCTTCCTGCACTGTCCGAGTCACGAAAATGTGACATGTCACGAAATCGTGACACTTTCCATCTGCTCTTCTTCCTCATGTATTGAAATAGTTTTTCCTGCTTTGCCTCTGCCTTCCAGCATGTCGTGAAATCGTGACACTTTTGCCCAAACTTTCTCTCTCCTCAAACATGTCACGAAATCATGACAGTTTTTCCAGTGCTTTCTCTCTCCTAAAACATGTCATGAAATCGTGACAGTTTTTCCAGTTGCCTGCATACTTTTTCTTACTTGTATTTTTCTTGATCTTTTGCAACTAGGCTACCTTAATCTTCTTGGAAACTCATTGTCCATGCTGAAACCTTCATTAAGAAACATTCTTTGACATCAAACCAAATTGCTTCAAGACCTTCTTGACATCAATGACAACAACTACACTTAGAGCAAGAGCAATGTACCCAAGGTACCCAAAATTGCCAACAATCTCCCCCTTTTTCATTGATGGCAACCCTTAACTAAAAACACTACTCAAGAGCCAAAACTAAAAACAAATGATCCAACAATTGAGAATCTGCCTTTGAATTTTTTGCTCCCCCTGACTTGAAGCTCTCTTCTTCACTATGAAGCTCTCCCCCTTACTCATATCTCTCCCCCTTTGTCATCAATGGCAAAGGGTCACCTTTGGGGCTCGGGACTAAGAATGAGCCTCTTAGCTTATTCCCTCCCCCACCTCCTGATGAGGTGATTTAAAACAAGGGTGGGAGTGAAACTCCCATTAGACACTCATCATCATCAGTGTCTACAATTTCTTTGTCGGGCCTTTTCTTGAACTCTTTGTCAGTGTTTCTGTTCTTGTCACATTTCTTGTTCTTGTTCATACCTTGATCCTTGGACCTGTTTATGCCACTATTCCTAATCTTTGACCTTGGAAGATCAGCTCTGCACTGTTTGGTTGTGTGACCTGCATTGTTGCACTTATAATAAGTAACAATATTATTTCTTTCGGGCATAGCTGTTCTTTGAATCCGCCTGTTATGACTAACCCAGTTCCTGTTATTTGCCTTGTAGAAAGTTGCTTTGTGACCGAACTGATTACAAGAGTAGAAATACCCTTGAAATAAATTATGGCCCCTAAAATTGTCATTTATCTTCCTTACTTGAGTCATGCACTGCGATGCCATGTGGCCAAACCCGTGACACGCAAAACATCTGCCTTGAAATATTCTTCTGTTTGACCTCTTGGGTCCCGAAAACTTCTTTTTCGCATTCAAAATTTTGTTTTCTCTTTCTGCGCATTTATCACTCATGGACTCTTTCTCTGAAATACTCTCTTCATTAGAACTCTCTTCTTTCTGAAATCTCTTACTTGATTCCCCAACTTGTTTTTTGTGTGGTTTAACAAAACCAAGACCTATTTTATCTGATGGATTTCTTTGAATTTGGATGAGAGACTTAACCCTTTTGGAGCTATCTTGAAACCTGTACAACTTATCTTTGTATTCTTTATTTTCCTCTTTCATGGCAGCCATTTTCTATTCTAATTCACTATACTCAAGCATCTTAGATTCTAACTCATTCTTGAGTTCTTGTGTCTTAGCCATAGAGATGTCAAGACTTTCTATGAGTTCATCTCTCTCCATACAAAATTCATCTAATTTATCCTTGAGTCTAGCATTCTTCTTTCTTTCCTTTTTAAAAACACTAAGAGCATTAGTAAGTTCACATTCAAGATCCTCTATTTTATTGCATTTTGAATCATCAAGGCCTTTTTCAGATTTCTTATCACTAGAGGTGCTACCCTTTTCAAAAACCATACAAGCATCTTCCTTATCATTTTTTGAAGCATCCTCATACATACTAGCAACCAATTCATTATTTGTGCAATCATCCTCAAGGTGCCCAAAATTTCCACATCTAAAACATTTCATGACAATGAATTTATGTTTTGGTTCTTCCTCTTTTTCTGAAATGAATAGCATCTCATTTTCATCATCACTAGAAGAACTTTCACTATCACTGCTAGAACACTTACTTGCTTTGTCTAGGTAGAAGCTCTTCTTATTCTTGTGTGAATACCTCTTTCCTTGATTGTTGTGCTCATCTTTGTTCTTTCTATAATACTTGTGCTTTTCAGAATCCTTGCTCTTAACATCTTGTATATCTTCATCACTTTCATTCTTGGAAACAGTACAGTCAGTAGCATAATGACCAAACTTTCCACAATTGAAACATCTTATTTTTTTCTTGCTTTTGTGTTTTCTAGAGAACTTGCCTTTCTTGCTGTAATATGCCTCTTCATCACTAGAAGACTCATCACTCTCTTGAATCTGTTTGCCCTTTGATTTCTTGGTAGCTTTGAAAGCTGCCTCTTTCTTGACATCGACTTTCACTTGAGTTCTCAGCTCAAATGTTGCAAGAATACTATGGAGATCATCCTTTTTCAATTTATTTAAATCTTTAGCTTCCTCAATAGTAGAAATATTTTCACTAAATCTATTAGGAAGAGATCTTAGAATCTTATCACACACATCATTTTTAGCAACCTCAAGACCAAGGTCTTTCATGGAGTTAACAACCTCATCCATACGAAGCATGTAGTCACTAATATTTTCATCATCATTCATTTTGAGTTGTTCAAACATACCTTTAAAATGTCTCAATTTGTCCTTTTGGACATTTGCATCACCTGTATGAACCACCTGCAATTGTTTCCACATTTCACTAGTTGTCTTGCAGTGAATAACTTTGGTGAGATCTACTTTCTGTAAGCCTCTCAGGATTGCATTCATGGCTTTTGAATTGCTGTGAAGTATGAGCCTATCTTCTTTGGTATAAGGACCATGTTCAGATATAGTGTATTCGTCTTCAATCACTTCCCATACCTCATTACCAAGTGCCATTAGATAAACTCTCATTCTTGCACTCCATAGACTGAAATCTGATCCATCAAGAATAGGTGCTACATTGCTACCTAAAAAATCCATTGTGTTCTTAACCAGTTCTTCCTTCTAACTGTTAAACCTTTCCAAAGGAACCCTCTCTGATACCAATTGAAGAACACAAGCTTATATTGAGATGGGGGTGAACAGTATAAGACTACTTTTTAATTTACTTTAAAAATCAACTTTCAAAATAGAATAATGCAGTGTACAGATAGCAATAATAAAAGTAGTAATCAAAGAAATGCACAACACACCATCCACAAAAAGACACAACAATTTACGTGGTTCACCCAAAGTGGGCTACTCCACGGATAAAACTTTTCTCTAAAAGTTATATCATAGTTCTCTGGGAAACCTTCCCAATTACAAAGTTTATGGGCACCAACCCAAAGGAGACACCTTCCCCTAGCTCTGCTTAATCTGGTGATCCTCTAGAGAACCTCTACCTCTGCAGCCCTTAGCAAGTGGAACTCTATCCACAGAAGACACATGTCTTCCCTACTCTTGTTGGAGACCTCTGTCCTCAACTCTATCACCACACAATCGGTCCTCTTTTTTGCACCAAAACACAGTCCTTCGGTCTGGCACTAATCTATCCTCTTCCTCTTTTCTTTTTTGTTATAGTTGCACTTGGTTGAAACCAACTTTTCATAGTCTACGCAAACACAATAGCACTCGATCAACTTATGCTCTTCTACAAAAACTCAGCAACACAGTCTTTGCACATCCAGAGCAAACACAACAACATAGTCTTCGCACTCTTTTCTCATACACGACAGCACTGTCTTCACAACCTCTACGCAAACATAGTTGCACAGTCGTCACTCACTCCATGCAAACACAGCAGTCTATCAGTCTTCCACTTATGCACTTCTACGATCGAACTTCTCCCCATACTCTATCTGTGCAAATTGCTCTTCGAACGCACAATATGATCGATTACCAAACTCTTCAAGCAGCCCTCCTTTTATACTTACAATCTCAAGATTAGAACCTTGATCTTAGTCGGCTACACATCCCTAAAAAAATGTCGGAGCAAAAACCTACGCTATGTCGGCCTAGATTTAACTCTGTCGGCTCCACTGCCTCCCTATAGCTTTTGGTGTGAAACTTCAACATGTCACGATATCATGACATTTTTATAGCCGTACACCTTCTATAGCCTACTGTCACAATGTGCACCTTGCTTTTGCTTCTTTTGTGCTTCGTCGTGAAATCGTGACACCTTTGCCTTTTGCTGACGTCATCTCACTTCTGTCGTGAAATCGTGACACTTTAGTCTTCATGACCTTCCTCTCTACTTTTGTCACAAAATCATGACACTCCTTCCTTTTGCTGATGTCATCATCATTCCTATCGTGAAATCATGACACTTCTATCTTCATGGCCTTCTTCGAGGCTTGCACTAGCGAAAATGAAACATGTCACGAAATCATGATGCTTTCGCCTTCAAGCTCTTCCTTCTTGACTTCATCATGAAATCACGATGCTTCTTCTGATGAAGACTTGCTATCAGTTTCTGTCACAAAATCATGACATTTCTGCCAACTGAAAGCTACCAACTCAACCTGTCACGAAATCGTGACACTTTCTGCATCCGTACAACTTCTTTATAGCCTATCACGAAATCGCGACGCTTTTAGCTTTCGAAATATTTCCTTGCAACCTATCATGAAATCATGATGCTTCTGGATTTCATTTGCTTTCTCCATTGCCTGTCGTGAAATCGCGACACTTCTAGCTTCCGTACACTTTCTCCACTGCCTATCGCGAAATCGCGACGCTTCTCCTTTCAGGCTCTTCTCTTTGTTGCATGTCACGAAATCATGACAGTCCTCACTTTACTTTGTGTAAAAATGCGACATCCCTTACTTGGAACTTTGCATCATGTCACAAAATCATGATAGTTCTTGAATCACTTTCTCTCTCTTCAATCTTGTCGCAAAATCGTGATAGCTCACACTGCGGACTCTTTCTTCTGCAACATGTCGCAAAATCGTGACATTTTTTCATCCATACAGCCTCCTTTGTAGAATGTCACGAAATCACGACACTTTTCTTTCTCTGCCTTCCTACACTATCCAAGTCACGAAAATGCGACATGTCGTGAAATCGTGACACTTTCCATCTGCTCTTCTTCCTTGCCAACATGTCACGAAATCGTGACAGTTTTGCCTGCTTTGCCTCTGCCTTCTAGCATGTCATGAAATTGTGACAATTTTGCTCAAAATTTCTCTCCTCAAACATGTCATGAAATCACGACAGTTTTTTCAACCACCTGCATACTTTTTCTTACTTGTCTTTTTCTTGATCTTTTGCAACTAGGCTACCCTGATCTTCTTGGAAACTCATTGTCCATGCTGAAACCTTCATCAAGACACATTCTTTGACATCAAACCAAATTGCTTCAAGACCTTCTTGACATCAATGACAACAACTACACTTAGAGCAAGAGCAATGTACCCAAGGTACCCAAAATTGCCAACAGTTGTTAAACCTTGTTTGATAAGCATTGTTGTTGAAACCATTGGTTTTATGAAGAACTTGAATTAGGGTTTGAGTATCATTGCTATGTGAATATTGCTTTATAAGCATTGTTGTTGAAGTGATTTGTAGAGCAAAGAACTTGAAATAGGGTTTGATTATCATTGCTATAAACATTGTTGTTGAAGTGAGTTGTTAAGCAAAGAACTTGAACTAGGGTTTTAAAAGATCATGAGTATCATTGTTATGTGAGATTTATTGTTGAGCATTATTGGAAATATTTTGAATTGGTATTTACATGCTTGGAATAGGGTTTGTGACAAAGGAGTGTTTCATTGAGTAATTGGTTGCGTAGAGTTGGTTGAGCCTATTCAAGTGGATGTGTGAAGTGATTGTTCAAGTTACATAAAATAAACTATTCTATATTCTAAATTGAGTTGTGAAAGTGATTGAGCATTGAGCTGAAATTGAAGCATATTGAGTCTCTAATAATTATCCTTATGTTTCTAAGATAGTGATTGAAAGTAATTGAGCATTGTGATTAGTATAGAACATATTGAGTCTCTAAAAATTATCTTTATGTTTATATGATATTGGACAAGTTCTGTGTGGACTTATTGAGCATATCTGGACAAGTTTTGTGTGGACTTGTTGAGCAAATTTGAATAAGTTCTATGTGGACTTGTTGAGTAGATTAGAAAAATTCTGTGTGAACTTATTGAGTAGATTTGGACAAGTTCTATGTGAACTTGTTGAGAAGATTTGGACAAGTTCTGAGTGGACTTGTTGAGAAAATTTGAGCAAGTTCTAGAGAGGACTTATGGACAGATTAGTGTGAGATTTTATGGAAGCTTGCAAGGCAGATTTGAGAAAATTCTTTGAGAATAATTGAGAGCAGAGTTGATTGATTTGTTCAAAACCTTGAGTTAAGGTTTGGGGAAGATCTAGCAGAGTTAATTCAAGCCTTGAGTTAAAGCTTGAAGACAAAGATCGATGACAAATTTGTGCTAGATCGAAGGACTATTTTTAATACCAATTTGAGAGTAGATTTTGGTGTAGATCTGAGGACAAATTTGTACCAGACCAGAGATAGAGATTGAGGAAAGATTTATTCTAGACCGAAGGACTATGTTTAGTGCAGATTTGAGAGCAAAGTTTGGTGTTTATTTAAGGATAGGTTTGTACCAAAATAGAGATAGATATTGAGCATATTTGTGCTAGACCGAAGGACTATGTTTAGTATATATTTGAGATAGATATTTGGAGGTGAAAAAGTAGAGAGGATGATAGTCTCCAATGGATAATAGTATTTAGTGGTGAGAGATCCACAAGCCATTGCAGTGGAGGTAGTTGTCTTCTAGAGGATAACCAACCAGAGTAGAGGAGAAGGAGTTCACTATGGATAGAGATCCACGAACTTGGTTCTAGGGATTGGTGTCTCCTTTGGACATAGGTACATAAATATTGTAATAGGGAAAGGATTCCAAAGAGATTGATCAAGAAAATTTTAGTGAAATATTTTCTCCGTGGAGTAGCCCGCATTGGGTGAACCACGTAAATTGTGGTGTCTCTATTATGTGTGGTGTTTTATGAATTTCTTTGATTACTGTTGTTGAAATTGCTATCTATACATTGCATATATTTATTTGGAAATAAAATTAAAAAATGGTCTTATACTGTTCACCCCCCTATCAGTATAAGCTTGTGTTCTTTAGCTTCGGTAGTTGTGGTGTTGGATTGGATGTTCTTTTGACACATCAAATAATTAGAATTTAGACATCTTTGAATGACATTTTCTTTTGCTTTTCAAAGGCTATATTTTAGGGCTTAGTAGAATGCCCTTTGTATATCTCCTCCTAAAAAAATATATCAATCATGATATCTATTCAATACTACCTTTTGATTTTAAAATTATCTTACCAAATTTTCTTCTTTGGGCTTGTTGTTCGATGGTGACAATTGTCCCAATTCCTTAGATTTTTATTTGATAGTAATTTATCCAATGAATCCTTCTATGGAATCCTTCAATGAGGCTCACCAAGCCTTATCCCTTTTGCTCCTTGATACCTCTCCAAGATTTTCAATCTTGTAGCTTCAAAATATTCAATGAGACCTTCCTTAGCCTCTTCAATATTCAACTATTGAAATGAGATCTCCTTCTAGGATCTCTTTAATTCGTTGCTACTAAAATATGTAATAGAAATTTTCATTAGTTATTCTCAATGCTTAATATTACACTATGGAAGTTCTTCAATAGGGCCTTCAATGGACCTCTTATTCAATAGGGCCTTTAATGGACCTATTTTTCATTAGGGCCTTTAATGGACCTCTTCTCCAATAGGACATTCAATGGACTTATTCAGTATGGCCTTCACTGGACCTCTTGTTCAATATGATGTTTTCAGTATTCAATGGATACCATCAATATCTAATATTTTGCTAAAACTCTTCTCCTTGAGTCTCTTAGATCTTCAATGGGGTATTTTTTCTAGGACCTCCTTCCTAGATTTACAATCTTCAATGTGGTCTCCTTGGTCACTAGATATCTCCTCAATATTTCAACTAGGAGTCTTCAGTATGTAAATATCTCAATGGTACCTTTCTCCTTAGACCTCCAAATCTTCAATCCTTATTTTTTTACAACAAATAATTAGTCCCTGCACGAGGAAAGTAACTTCAAATTTCAGGCAACGAAGATGAAGTTATTCTCTATCTATTGTAAAAATATTCCCACCTTCTAAGAGTTAATTTTATCCAATAAGAAAAACTTAGATGATAGTAACCCAATGGTTCTCCTAAAAATTTCTTTTTCTTTCTTGCAATGAAATAATAGATATAATAAAAATTCCTATGACTATATGAAAAATAATATTAAATATCCAAATGATGTAATATCCATATTTTCCAATAGAATCCAGTTTAAAAAATTACTTTAAGATGAAACTCACACCTGTAGGTGCAACATAGATTGTCTTAACATCTTATTGTGTTTGTTGATCCAATTATCCTTATGGGATGTATTGTTCTTACTAGATAGATTGCATTATTGCATGTGTTCTTCATCCACTTACTAAATATTTTTTTTGGAAACCTATGCATGTTATGCAAATTTTTGTGTTTTTTGAGCATTTGAGAGTTAGCTAAATCAATGGTTGTACTTGTTACATAACAAGTTGCATTTTTTGTGTAAATTTTATGAATTAACTAGGCTAAATAGATTGGTATATATTCATAATCAATAAAGGTGATGATGAAATAAATCTTTTCTCTTTATCTAGGTTTTAGGTTTTCAAGGCTTAAGGAGATTTTTATTTGTTTTTCTTCTTCCAAGTTATATGATTTTTTCCCATATAAATCTTCATTTGTGTTGAAGGTAATTCAAAAAATAAAAATCTTATTCAAATTCTTGTGACTTAGATCTTGTGTTCACAAACTCCTAAAAAAATTGCATAGCTAAATCATCATGAAATAAATTTGAAGTTGTACTCAAGGCAAGATCTACATAGGGATTTAACATATTTTATGGGTAATTACTATTTTGTAAATTTTAAATTTTAAATTTTTTGAATTACTACTTTCAATGATGATTTCCATTGTTAGCAATGGTCTTATTACATGGATCCAAGAATGAAATACTTACAATGAGATTAATTTTCCCTTTTCACAAGCATCATGCCACCAATATATATTGTCCTTGTTTGTTATAATTGAGTAGTTGAAGTTGGAGTTTTCTATTAAGTCTCTTATTATATTTTATTTAGATTCTTAAATCTACATATTATTAATATATACCTTTATCACCCTTATCTTCGGTTATGTATGAGTACTTAATATTGGTATTTGTAATTAAGTCCCTCATTATCCTCTATCTCAAAACACTTTACCATGAATTCTCTTTAAATTACCTTTTATAGCTTAATAAAAGTTAGATGAAGACACAAATCCAAGTTTTTTTTTTTTAAATAAAGGGGTAAAAATTTATTGATAAAAATTCTAGATTGCAGAGTACAACTGAGCTTCCAACCATGACTCAAATAAACAGTCAAAAATACTAAAACCACTAGACTAGAATGACACTTGGAAAATACAACAAGAATAAACCACATTAAGTCTGTACATCCTTGTGGATCAACTCCCATAGGCGTTGAGAGTCCCCAGATGGGAGACTCTCCCAATTATCGATACTCCAAGGATCCAGCAGCTCAAAATCCCTTTTTGCTAGGTAATCAGCAACCACATTCCATTCCCTTGGAATGTGCACAAAGGATAAAAATTTGAACTCTTCACTCATTCTGAGAATTTGAAGAGCTATAGAGGCCAACTGCCAATTAACTTCCTCCACCCTTTTACTGTTTAAAATATTAACCACAATTTGAGAGTCAGACTCGTAGATAATCCTATGCCATCCAAGAGAAAACCCCCTTCGCAAGGCCTCAATAATTGCAAGAGCTTCCATAAAATTGTTGGAGTGAACACATTTATAAATGGAAAAGAAAAAACTGACACCACCAGTAGAATATCTCCCAACATCGTCAATGTCAGCATGTCCAAGATTACCCCTGGACGATCCATTAGTATTAATTTTAAAACTCCTCTAGGGGGTGGCCTCCACCTATCATCTCTCCTAACCTTCTTGCTGAGCTGAGGAACCCTACTAGGGCTAGAAGAGTTCACACCATCCCCAAAGATACCAAGGGATTTTTGTATCTTCTCTTCCATAGAATCCAAAAGAGGGTCCACATCACATTTGCCATGGATGGTTTCCTGAACCATATACAAGATCCTTTGCCATATCTGTTGAATAGCCAAATAACTGTTTTGAAATATGCATTGGTTTTGTTTGAGCCAAATTTTCTAGATGATGCAATAAGGGACAAAATTCCAAGCCACTAGAAGGAAGGGGGCCTTGGTCGGAGGTCTACCCAGACTAATCCAAAACTCCACCAGGGATAGCACATGAAAACATGGATGGTTCTAGGTGCTCCACCAACGGTGCCAAATGTCTCTGGAAAAGGAGCATTGGAAAAATAAATGAGAAGAGTCATCCTCATTCTTACTGCAAAGGACACAAAAAGAGCGACCTTAAAATCCCCTCTTCCTCACATTATTCCAAGTGATGCATTTATAATGAGATACCAACCAGAGAAATAAGTTACATTTTGGCCAGGCAAATTTGTTCCACACCTTTTTCCACCAAGTGATAGGAAGACTCCCATACTTTTGCTTATCAAGAACCTGATAACCATAGGCTACCGAGTAGGTTCCCTTAGGATCAGGGTTCCAAGCCAGAATATCTTTACCTCTTAATGAATAATAAGGATCCCCCATAAGAATAAGAGCAAGCACCTCTCTGTCCTTGGCCAGTCCCCCCTAGGGCCATTCTTGTAGATATTTCCACCTGTACATATCAATATTTCCAAAATACTGGATTTTTTTTAAAAATGCTTAGGGAATGTAACCTAGGATATTGATTCAATATAGGAGGGTGGTCATCCCAATAATCCTCCCAAAAAAAAGAATTTTATCCCTGATTGCAAATCCATAACAAACCCTGCTTGATTAAATTAGCTCCTCTTTTTAGAGTGTCCCAGATAACTGAACCTTTCCCAACCAAGCTGAATCTAGGGATTTCAGCCTCAGAAATACCTCTCAAGTATTTACAAGATAATAGTTTAGCCCAAATATTATATTGAGAGGTACACCATATCTAATAAATATTTGTAGCCAAATCCTATCCAAAAAGAGTTGTTTGTTGCAACCCAAGGTCTCCCTCTTGCACCGACCTACATATAGAATCCCACCTAACCAAACTCCATTGAGATTTATCAAGTTTTCTAGACCATAAAAAATGTCTTGACAAAGCATCCATATCCAAGTGAGAGGGAGATATTTGTATAAAACATCTATAAATGGGTAAAGCTTGAACAACAAATTTTAAAAGCAACACTCTACCTACAGTTGATAGCCATCTAAATGTCTAGTGATTCACCTTCCTTCTAAACTTATCAAATATAGACTTCCAAGAATATCTAGGTAGAGGGTGAGATGAAATTGGAATACCAAGATAAATGAATGGGGGAGTCCCAACCAAGAATCTTAGAATGTGAGCAATCCTGGCTTGAATAATAGGAGGGGTATTGTAGAAGAAAATAGAAGGCTTGTCCTCATTAATAAACTTTCCATAAGCACCAAGATATATGTCAAGAGACTGTCTAATATTGCCAGCTTCCCTGATAGTGGCAACTCCCACCAAAGTAGTATCATCAAAAAATTGAAGGTGGGAAAGAGGTGCCAAAAATACTATCCCACTTCCACCCTTGAATGATACCATGCATGACTTGAGACTTGAGAAACCTTCCCAACCCTTCTGCCATAATGATAAACAAATGAGGAGATAAAGGATCTCCTTTCCTCAATCCCCTTGAGGCCTCAAACATCTCCGATGGCTCATTATTAACAAGAACAAAGAATGAGAAAGAAGAAACACAACTCATCACCCATCTAATCCATTCCTTCTCAAATCCAAAAGCAGCAAGAACTTTATGAATAAAGGACCATCTAACGCAATCATAGGCTTTGGCCATGTCCAAATTAATGAACATAGTTTTCTCCATAGAAGTTTCCATCGATTTAATAGCTTTTGTAGCAATAACAACCCCATACAAGATTTTTCAGCCAGTAACAAACCCTCCTTGCTCCTCAGAGATGATTTTTCTCAACCTATCTTCAGCCTCTCAGCAATAATTTTTGTGATGATCATATACACAATATTGCAGAGAGCAATAGGCCTGAACATATACAAGGAATTTGCTCCATATGTTTTGTGTTTAAGAACCACAAAGGTAGCATTTAGGGCCCTTAGAATTTGTTTGTTCTTTTGGGACTCATGGATCACATCAAAAAGATCAAATTTGATTAAATCCCAAAAATCCTGATAAAACTCAATCGAAAATCCATCTGGACCTGGGGCTTTTCCTTTTTTCATCTTGAATACAACATTTTCCAACTCCAAAAGGGAAATTGGATCCATCAAGTGCTCATTCATCTCTCTAGAAACAATCGCTGGAATACAGTTTAGAATAAGCTTTTCATTCTCATCATATGATAGGGAGTCCTCCTTGAAGAGAGAGGAAAAATACCTCTTAGTCTCTTCTAAAATATCCTTGAAAGAAGAGAGCAGGGCACCCTAAGAATTCACAAGAGAGGTAATTAGGTTACCATTACGGTGAGCCTTAACTGAGTTATAAAAGAAGGCTATGTTCCTATCCCCTTCTTGAAGCCAATCTACTTGAGCTTTTTGTTTCCAAAAAAATTCTTCCCTCAGTTCCCATTCAACAAGGTCTTTTGTAGCCTTAGATTCCTCAACAAGAAGCTCCTTCGTGAATCCCTGATATCTAATCTTCCTTGAAGCTTCTTCCATCCTCCTAAGAGCTACCAACTTAGCCAAGGAAAGGTTTCTAAAATTTAGTCTATTCCATTTCTTCAATTTATGTTTTACAAATTGTAGTCGCTTCATAAAGGAATACATAGTGGTGCCATGAGGAGGTTTGCCAATGGTCCAAAATCCTCACATGAAATCATGAAGCTTAGGATAACAAATCCAAATAAGTTGAAACTTAAAGGAGGAATTATTTTTTAGCCCTAAATCCAAAGTAGAGAGTTTGATAGGCCAATGATCAGATCCCCTACCCTCCAGAATCATAGAACTAGCACCTCTGTTATTACCTATCTAATAACTAGATATCAAAAATCTATCTAGTCTCTTTGATATGGAAGCTTCCCCACACCTTCTATTGTTCCAAGTAAATATACCATTATCTGGCTTAGTTTCAACCAAATTTAGGGCCTTGATATGAGCACTGAATACAAAAGAAAAAGTCTTGAGACGGTCCACCCCACCACTTTTCTCCTCTAGATAAGTGATAGAGTTGAAGTCTCCATCCAAAATACATGGGTACAGGGGAACCAAACTTCTCACAAAGAAAATGTGCTTCCACAAATTCACTTTACCATTGTAATCAATAGGATCATACACATTTGTAAGTAGAATGATTTCACCAGATTCATTATCATGCTCGACCATCGAAATAGACCATTTGCTAGAAATCCAAGTAAGAGGGGATATCTTAACTGGATCCCATAAACAATAAATACCACCAGCATATCCACATGCACCAATACATTGGCATTACCCCCTTCTCCAAAAATTGGGAGAAATATTGAACATACTATCAATAGCCAATTTAGTATCCTGAATAAACACCACATCCAGAGAATGCACACTAACCAAATTACAAGAAACTTTTTGTCTGGGATGCTATTCAACCCCCTTACATTCCATGAGAGGATAATAATTTTTGGGGGTTATAAAAATGGGAGTCCAATGTTCTCACCAATCCTAAATCCACCAAAGTCTCCCCCATTAACTTAATTTTATCTTGGTCCTTCTTTCGACCCACATTCATATTCTTATCCGAAAAACTTTTTTAATTATTTTTTGCTGCAATCCCAACACCGTAGAAGTTTTGTAGTCCAAGGATGACTGCATTAGTGCATGAGTAGGAGATGGCATAACTAAATCTGTACCACTTTCCAAAATAGTTTTCCTTATAGGGCTAGACCCAACCATGTCCCCTATACTCAGATCCAAATCCCTTTGTTCTTCATTTAAACCCCCTAGATATGATTCCTTAAGTTCCCCCTCAAGAAGAGATATTTGATTCGGCCTTGTTATATTTGCATCAGGTAGTGAAATTTTAGGTATCTCCATGCACTGATCAAGATCATCTAATATTTCAAAATGGTTGAGTAGGACATCTGGTTGGCTATCCTGAAGGTCTTTGTTTGCCCTTAGTCCTCTATTTTAGGATTTTACCGAAACACAACCTTCCTTATCCTGTTCCCCTTCCTTTATTGGGGATTTTCCTTTATCCAAACTTTGTCCAAACCAAGAGGGCCCATGATTTGAAGCCACAAGAGAGACAAAATTAAGGAATTTTCTTTGCAAGTGGCCATATTCACGATAAATCCAAAAATGAAATGGAAAAGCTTCATAGTCAAGTTTTTGAACCCATGTAGTTGATCCAAATTGTATTTCAATAGAATTTGGAATAGGATTATTTTAGTCAATTTCAACACAAATACAAGCAATAGAGATTACCTTTTCATCCATTTTCTATTGTGATGGTCCAACTAGCTTCCCAAGTAGAAGGGCAATCTTATACAAGATCTCAGTTCTCCAAAATTCCAACGGGAACCATAGAATCCACATTCATACTAGAACCCGTGATGGCCGCTCCTTTGATGGGTTGAAACCCACATGCTAGGGTTTAAGAAAGAGTCCCAATTGGTTATAGAAATAAGGACCCCATTCAAATGCTTTGTTACGATCTACAATACAAGAGAAAACCACCATAAAATAGTTTTTCGCACTCAACATCACCTCCACATCACCTTCAGGATTCCAAATATTCCTAACCCAAACCTCCAAAAAGGGGAGAGAAATTCGGATGCCCAAAAATTTTCCAATAAGGGCATGTTTGGTTAGATACTCCACATCTTCCACCACCGAGTCTGGTTGAACCACTAGAACTGGCCTGGATTCACATCGTTCCAAACATCCATTGTTCTTTAACAAGCAGTTCCCAACATGCACTAGAAAATCCTGTTCCTTCTAGTCATTTTCATATGAAAAAATATCATGAGCATGCACTCTCTGTGCTGGACCCGATGCCATCATGAAATTCCTCCAATTTTTTAGACCTCCTCTGGAAGTTGCTACCATCCCCACAGAGCAGTTTTTCTTCATCAAACCCTAGCAGAGTAGTTTTTTTCTCAATCCAAGTTGGTAAAAGCATATAAAATTATTATTTCACCAAAACATACTTACTATTATAAGGCATGAATTATTTTAATATATATACATATTATACATTACATATAATAATTTAAAACAATCTCATTTTCTTATCACTATCAAAACACTTATTTTTCAAAAAAATTATCTGATGAACCTTTCCAAAACCTTATCTTTATCTTGAATTACATTTATCTAGACACATTTCACCCAAATATACTTACTATTATAAGGTATATATATTTTTAGGAATATACTATTAAAATAAAGCTCACACATAAAATACTGAGAAATAACTAAAATACATAAAATAGTAGAATACCACTATGTAGAAAGTAATTGCAGTATTGAAACAATCTCACAAATAAATCAGAATCGTAAGCCTCTTTGAGGGGAAAACCTCCTTCAGTATTTCATTAACTCAAAAAAATATACCTTTGTACATGGCTTCATAAATTTTAAATAAATACTTCATGCAACCCTAACCCTAAGCTCAAGAGTTGGCTTATATGCAAAATGCCACTCGAGCTAGAATATTCTACCAAACATCATTTACAATCTTGATAATGGTTACATAAAAGGTTCCCACTTGGATAGGAGCCTAAATTACCATGTACATTACAAAATATTACAAAATAATATTATAGATGGGATCCCCCATATTGGAAGAGGGTCATTACATAATCAATGAGAATTACAAAATAATAACGTTAGGATGGGATCGTAACATGTCCTTCCCATTCAAAAATATTTGTCCTCAAAGTTGAATATGAGGAAACTAATGTTGGATCTAATGGAGAGAATCCCATGTAGCATATTTTGGTTGGAGTTCACGCCAATAAACAAGGACCTCAGTAATGGTGTGGTTGCAGAGAGTGTGAGTTCGATGATCCAATAATTATTTAGGCTCGAGCAAGATAGAATCTTCTTCATAAAACTCTATGAGTACAAATTGAACTTGGACCTAATTTCCCACCACATTTTTGAGAGAGGAAATATGAAAAATAATATGGATATTGGATTTAGGTAGAAGGACCAATTTGTAGGTTGTCGCACCAATCCGTTGTAGAACCTGGTAGGGTCCATATTATTTCATAGTAAGTTTTTGGTACCTATGAAGTTGTAGGGATAACTATTTGTATGATTACAAGCAAAGGGAAATTATATCACCTATATAAAAGTTACGCTCAAAACAGTGTTGGTTAGCTTATTGGCACATATGGTTTTGGGTTGCATCCAAAATTTCCTTCAGTTGATGGGGGATATTGACCTGGTTATTGAGAGTAGTGTCAACTACATGGACCCTAGAGCTACCTAGAATGTAGGAGTAAGGCATGAGTGAAGGGCACCCATAAACTACCTTGAAAGGGGTAATTCTGGTTGTTGTATACTAGGAAGTATTGTACCACCACTTGACCAAAGGAATCCACTTTTCCCATTATGTAGGATGATCAAAGGTAAAGTAATGAAGGTAATTCTATAAATATTTATTGATAATATTCATCTTGCCATCCATATATGAATGATAAGCTGAAATCATTCTGAGCTAATTCCCCTACAACTTAAAAAATTCTTTCCAGAAGTGACTAGTAAAGGTTGGGTCTTGATCGGACATGATGGAGGTGGGCATACCATGAAGGTGAAAGATAGAATCAAGGAAAATTTTCCTCCATACTTAGGTAACCCGTAAATGAAATCCATGGAAATATTAGTCCAAACCTAGTCAAGAATGGAAAATGGTTGGAGAGTTCCTAGAGAATGCACCATTTTGCATTTCATCCATTAACAGGTATCACAAGCTACCATAAAAATTTAATTATCCTTTTTCATAGCCTTCTAGAAAAAGGTGTGCTTAAGCCACTCACATGTTTTGAGAAATCCTTAATGACATGCAAATGGGGTGGGATGAACTTCCTACATGAGAAGTTCCTAGAGGGATGGTGTGTGGGGAAAAACAAGATGTTGGTGGTAGCGCAAATAGTGGACATCCCAAGTGTAGCCAGGACATGAAATAGAGTCAGTGTGTAGAGAGGTAATCAAAGTATGTAAGCTTAAATCTTGATTTATAACTTATCATAAGGAATCAATCCACTATGGAATGTGTGATGAAATGCTACATAGCATACCGGGATCCTCAAATTGGTGAGAGAGAGCATTAGCCACATTGTTCTCCTTTCTCTTTTTATAAGTGACATCATAATCATAGCCCATGATCTTAGAAACCCATTTTTGTTTTCCGGGGATAGCAACCCATTACTCCAAAAAGTATTTGAGATTTTTATGGTCATTTTTTATAGATAAATGATGCCCAATAATATATGATCACCAATGGGTTATCACATGTAAAATTGCTAGCATTTCCTTAGCATAAGTTGATTTTCCCAAATTATTACTAGAGAGTGCTTTACTAGTGAAATCCAAGGGTCTCCCTTATTACATCAACATGACATAAATACCACAACTAGAAGCATAACTTTCAATGATAAAGGCTTTGGAGAAATATGACATGGCTAAAATTGGTGTAGTGGTCATATCATGCTTCAATTTTATGAAAGCCTATTCAACGGGTTTTGTCCAAGTAAAAGAGTAATTATTTAATATGGAAGTGATGGGAGTGATAATTTTACCATAGTTATGAATAAAATTACAATAATAACCTATAATACCTAAAAATACTTGAATTTCCTTGAGAGTGTGATATTTCAACCATTCATTAATTGCATAGATCTTATTGGGGTTAAATTTGATGCCATCATTGGTGACAATGTGTCCCAAATACTTCAATTTGGTCAACCCAAAAGAACACTTGGATTGCTTAGAATAGAGTTTATTTTGTGCCAGATTTTGTGGAGCCTAATCAACATGAATAAAATACTCTTCCCATGAGCGGCTATACACCAGAATGTCATAAAAGAAAACTAGGATAAATTTTTGAAGGAATGGCTGAAAAATATTGTTCATGAATCTTTGAAAAGTGGAAGGAGTATTAGTCAATCCAAATGGCATCACAAAAAACCATAGTGATCTTCATTAGTATGGAAAGTAGTCTTGGAAATATCCTCATCCTTGAGCTTAATTTTATTGTACCTAGAGCAAAGGTCTAATTTTAAAAAGTACATAGCCCCATGTAGTTCATATAGTAATTCATCCACCACCAAAATAGGAAACTTATCCTTGATGGTGATTTTATTGAGCTCATGATAATCAACATACAACCGCTAGAATATATCTTTCTTACATACCAGTAAAACTAGAGAAGAGAAATGATTGTTGATTGGCTGAATGATGTCAAATTTTAATAATTCCTATACTAACTTCTTGATTTTGGACTTAAGAGCATGAGGATACCAGTACGATATAATTTTGGGTGGTGCATTTATAGGTAACAAAGGAATAGCATTTTCATGAGAGTGAGAGGCAGTAATTTTAATGGTTCAACAAAAAAAAAAATTGCTTGGCCAAAATAAGTTGTAAATCTATAGGAACAAAATCCTCTTCGAAAGGATGAGGTTGGATCACAATTATTTGAGCTATGACTCCTCAATATCATTATTTTAATAACTTCTCCATCTGTATTGAATTGATAATCTATGAAGGCGCTGCTTTTGACCCATGGAGAGTGTGGGATTGTTCATTCTATGAAAATTACATCCAAAGCTTGAAAATGTTCCATGAAATGGTTCCCAAGGTGTCCAACCATTGAGATTCCAATACAATATCACATATCCCTAGTTGAAGTGCAAATATATCTTGTTTGAGATCATAGTTCCTAATTTTTACCTTAACATTATGATATTTACCTTTGCAAGGTAAGGTCCTATCATTGGCTACCATAACCTTAAAGGCATGACATGTATGTATGTAAAAATTTGCATGTTTGGAAATGCAAGGATTACTAAAGTTATGTGTAATATAATAATTAGTGTAACACCCTAAAATTAACTCACATTAATTCAAATTAAGTCAAAATATACAAAAAATTAACTCCTAAGCTTGTTGCCTCAATTTTCATGCCCTCTTGGCGAGACCGGGTTTAAACTTGATGAGATCATAAGTACAATCTCTGATAACCATATTATGTATGATAGCATAAGTATTATCTCATTCGAAAATAGAAAAAACTTATATTAGTAAAATGATAAATTAAGTTGCAACACTTTTGTCTCTATCTATCTAACTATGTGACAGTTACGAGATCGGATCCGCCAATTAGTACTAGCTTGGAAGAGGTTGTAACCTATCTTGTTTTTAGCCCAACTTCTCTAGTTTACATAGCCTATTTAACAAGACATCCTCCCCCTAAATTTATCTTAACTCATTGATCAAATTCTACATTCTAGTCGCTTAATTTTTGCAAGATCGATGGTACAATCATTGTGTGTGTATGTGGTTATGATCTATGATCGGGATTATGATCTCTCTCAGTTAGCATCCAATATTTATCTATGGTTATGATATTGTATATAGACTACTTGGGGGCAACTCCAAGTTCTGGTTTGTATTTCCTTAGTCTCAAATCTACATTTTAGCATCATACTTATCATCTATCATTTCATATAGAACATAATTTTGATATTATCATTCTTGGTGTTCACCATTTTTGCATTTAATTGCATACTTTGCATGCTTTTATCCATATTCACATCATTTCCTATTAATATAGCATTTAATCAATTTTATACGATCTAATATTTGCTTAACAAGGTCTGTAGCACATTACAATTTTTCTATTTTGCACTATATTTATGAAACTGGAGGTTTCAGTTGTGATCGGATCTATCGATCATTGATTGGAAAATACGATCATTGATTGGTAGATACAATAACTGATCGTATGTATGATCTTGTTTCTATATCATTTGATCTTACCTGCAACAAGTAAACAGAACCTAAATCAGAATTTCAGGTTGAGTAAGAGTATCAAATCACTTCATAATTATGAAATTTCATTAGTTTACCCTATGTAAATCACTTTTTGTTGTACTCATTGAAATATAAAGTGCATTTAGTATAGAATAGTTGCATTTGGCCAAAACTAGGTGATTGTGAGCAAATAAAAATAAAACATCAAACAACCTCCCAACCCTAGGTGTGGAAACTGCCAAGAAATATTTTTTGACGAACCCTAAACAATTCGTTGAAAAAACACCAAAGAAGGCACGACATCAAGTGCCTCTCCTTTTAGGTGTAGATTTAATATTATCCCATTACCCTTCGAGGTGTACATCCATTATCCTGAAGGAAAGGAGTGCGAGAATTTTAGAGCTACATTCTTTGGTGAACTCGACATGAAAAACATAGGCATATTTTTTATTCATAAAAATTGTTAGACATACTTGAGTTTCCACTCCTCCATGAGTCAGGTGAACTCTCAGTATAGTCTAGATCATATTTGATGAGTTGTTGTAATCCAACGGCTCTCAATGATCAACTTTGCTATTTATACAAAGTTGATCCATGGAATAAATCAATCAGTTCTATTTTGTTCTTCAAATCTTGTAATGCTTTGTAGTTCTACTCTTGGGAAATTCTAACATGGTACCAGAGCAAGATAGATTCTGCTAAGCATTCTCTCTTGAAGGTAGTTTCACAAACTGGTTCTTATCTCTTATCTTTTTTAAAAAGGAGTTTTTTTATCTATTGTAGATTGCTCATATATCATCTGCAATTTTTTTGAAAGTCTATTTATGGTTCTATCTAATTTTGTTTTAAAGTTCATTTTACCATAATAGATTCTCCTTATGTTTAAAAAAAAGGATATTGATATTAGCTTCAATAGGAACAATTTTTTGAATTTTTTTTTTCCGATTTCCAAGGCAATATATAAATTTCATTCTTTTCTTTGGTTCCTGCAATTTTTTTAACTTGTTCTCCACAGATCTCAGAAGAAAATCTCGCTGGTCCACTTCTCTTGACATCGCTTTTGCCTTGGCTCCTCCTTCGCAATCGCTGCATCATTTTTTTGTGGAAGAATTCGTGGGCGTTCCTTTTTTCGTGGAGTTCCTTCAAAATCGTAGCCTCAAATATCTCATGAGTCTTTGTTTATTTTTAATATACTCCAAAGTATATCGTGAGATATTTTTTGTTTTTAATGCAATATTACACATATTTTTTAGACGTTGGGTCATTTATTACAAAGAGTGCTTATGATAAATTAAAATACGTGGCAAGTTTTTTTCAAAGTTGCCTACATCTCAAGCTTGGAGCGCGACATTTTTTGTCTTCCTCAATGGGCATTCGAAACGATCTTAGAGCTCGACGGAGGCCAAATATTCAAGATTTTTTCCTCTTCACTTCACTCTAAGCTCACCTTCTATCCGTTCTCTAGCGCTTCAACATAATATTCAAATATTATATATACGATTGTTAAATATTGCTCTCTCATCCAAGCTTTTATTCAGCATCATAAATTTTTTGAATATGTTTAGCTTTATTGTGTGATTATTGCTCTTTGTGTTGCTTCCCTTCTTTGATAGAGCAAACATCATTCATGTTTCTCTGTGATTTTTTGTAAGTATAGCGAACACATAACGTTATCCTTCCCTAGCACTCCCGATCAACATCCACTTGTCGTTCTTCGCTCTCCCTACACCTTTCAAAATTTTGAAGCACCTTCTCTGACGTCTTCTGCATTGCGTTTTGGGTAGGATAACCAATGTATTTTTATTTTTTAAATAATATTTATCTCATATTTTACCTCTTGAAATACAGTAAAATAATAGGTAAATCATGCTCCTTTCAAAGAATTTGTAATGTAGTCGCAGTGTATTCCTCGCTGTTCGAAGAACCATTTTTTTTGGAGTACATCCTTGGAAGTTCATAGATGATCGTTTAGATCGAATGCATGCTCCTTTCTAAATTTCGCAAGTGTTTCCCTTGATTTTCAATTTTTTTGGAAATGATTCCTTGAATATTGTGAAGAAATGTGCTCCTTAGAGTCCTTCGATGGTATTATTCTCTGCCCATTCGTTGTCAAAATATAGTGAAGCCTCTTCCAAATCAAGTGAGGTAATTTTTATTTTTTATTTTTTTTCTCTCCTCTGAGTCATTGAAGAACAGAGTCTTGATGACCCTTCTCTCAATATTCATTGATGTCTCTTGTAAGTTTCGAATCATTTTTTTTAAAGTTGGGCCCCGACAAAGCCCAAAAGTGCTCTCTCGAGCATCTTCATTATTTGAAGAAAAGATCTTCTATTCACCACTAGTTTTTTTAAAAACCAGTACTAAATAGAGATCTTCTCTTTATATTAATAGAGATCTACTCTTTGTTGTTATTTCTTTCTTTAGTGCCTATTTTTTTGGCCACTAAAAAGAAAAAAAAGATAAGTTTGTAACCTCTTTAATAATATTTTTTTGGGGGGTTTTAGAGGTGCCATTTCTTGCACCTTTGTTCTAAGGCTTCAAGGGGGTTGTTCTTATTGGTCTCTACTTCTTGTTTTTTCTCATTGGCTTTATTCTATTTTTTAAGAATAAGTTCTTACTTATATAAACTAAAGGAAATATATTTGGATGAGAAACTAATCTATGGTTTTTTTTAGCCACTTGGTCATAAAATTCATTTCATTTATTTTTTTTCAAATAAAATGAGAAGTAATATTAATACTTTATATGTTTCCTTTTAAATTCATTACATCTTAAAATAAAGAATTCAATTATTTTCATTAAAGCACTTCCAATATCACCTAAATTCCAAGTATTGCACTTCTCAAAAACTTATAGTTTCCCTCACGTAAGGGTGGGTTATTGAGAAATACAATATATCGGTCTAGTTGATTATCTTAATCAAAAGCCTATGTTCCACGTACCTTTCTCTCATTACTTATAGTTTCCCTCTCGTAAGGGCGGGTAATTGAGAAGAATAAGTATAAAGGCCTGGCCATTTTTCTTCCTACATAAGCCTATTTCAAAATATCAAACCTCCTCATTTACTTATAGTTTCCCTCTCGTCAGGGTGGGTAAATTGAGGATATTGGTATTAATCTCAGGATTTTGTTTCCTTCTTTAAAGCTCCATTGTATTCTCTAAATAATATACTTGAAGTTAAGGGGGGGAATTATTGGTTCACTTCAAATTTCTTTGGCAAAATGAATACAATGAATATAATTGATCCTCTCACCCCTCATAACTATCATACATGGAAACCAAAAATATTAAATCTCATTTCTCAAAAAGGGCTCACTCACTTGCTAGAAGAGAAGCAACCTGAATTTGAGAAAGAATATGAAATATTTGTTCATAAAGGGAAGATGTATGAAACAATGGGTATTATAAGCACTAATGTAAATGAAAGCTTATGGTTTCACATTACAGATTGTAAAACTCCTTATGAAAGTTGGGAGAAACTAAAGAACTTATTTGGAAAAGTAGATCAAATAAGATCAATGCAACTAGAGGCAGAATTAACAACATTATCTCCTGAAGACTTCAGCAATATTGTTGACTTTCTCACCAAATTTAAAGAAGTCCTCACTCAATACAAAGGTAGTGGGAAGAATAAAATATAAGAAGAATGCATATATCTAATTCTTTCTAAATTAAATGGTGTATTTCAAATTTTTGCAACCACCTTTCTATCTACAAAAGATGCTCTTGGTGCAAGCTTTAAAATGCCCTCCTTAGAAGAATTTTGTGATAGGCTAACTAGAGAAGAAACAAAACTTGCAAAGTATGAGATCTCTTCCTCTTCCTCAAAAGCCTTAGTAGCATCCACCTCTACTAAAGAAAAATTCAAAAAGAAAGAAAGGAGTCCCATAACTTGTACTCACTACAAAAAGAATGGTCATTCTATGAACAAATGTTGGAAAAGACTTCAACAACTAGAGGCAGAAATGAAGGATCAAAAGGTAGACACTAAGAAGAATATAGGAAAAGCCTTAAATGTTCAAGGCAAGACTATAAAAACTTCATCAAAATACCGGGTTCTAGATTCAGGAGCAACTCATCACATGACTTCCTCAGATGAGTCATTCACTTCAATCTCCTCAAGTTCAACATGTAGCATAGAAGTTGGTGACTCATCCTTTATCCCAATCAAAGGAAAAGGTGACATATCCATTGATGGTGGTTATATCAATAATGTTCTCTATGTTCCAAACATTGCAACAAATCTCCTCTCTATCTATCATATTTGTACTTCTGGAAATGGCAAAATAATTCTCTTCTCCCCATCAGGAGTTGAGATAAGAGACTTTCAAGATCCTCACTCTCTCATAGAAAAAGGAGATATTGATCACAATACTCACCTATTTCACTTCAAAGGATTCAAAAATTTAGAAGGGGCCTCCTATTTTGTTGCTCATGGAGATTTTGAAAGCAAAATTTGGCATGAAAGGTTTGGACATCTCAGTTATAACTACCTAAAGGAATTGAACACCCATGAAATGGTAACAGGATTACCACAAATCTCTTCTATTTATGGAGTATGTCCTAGTTGTGCTCTTGGAAAGCAACATCAAGATCCTTTCCACCCAAGTAGTTCTCTAAAGGCCTCATCCCCTCTAGAGTTAATCCATAGTGACTTGATGGTCTTCCCAGAACCTTCTTTCAAAGGAGCAAAATATACTTTAACCTTCATTGATGATTTTTCCAGAAGAACTTGGGTCTACTTCCTAAAATACAAAAGTGATGTTCTATCCCACTTCAAAATCTTCAAAGCCTTAGTTGAAAATCAGGCCTCTTGCAAAATCAAGCAAATTCATATAGATAATGGGGGGAATACTTTAGTAATGAGTTCTCAATTTTTCTATCAAGTCATGGCATAATTCATCAACATTCTGTCTCCCATAATCTACAACAAAATGGCATTGCAGAGAGGAAAAATAGAACTTTAAAGGAAATGGCAAACTATATGCTCCACTCAAGAGATCTTCCAAAAGTATTTTGGGCAGAAGCAATTAATTGTGCCAACTATATTCAAAACCACACACCTCATAAAGCTCTTGGCCATTTGACTCCCGAGGAAGCATGGACTGGCTCAAAACCTGATGTCTCTTTCTTCAAGATTTTTGGGTGTACTACTTGGGCGCATATCCCAAAGAAGAAAAGGAAGGCTCTAGATAAGAAAAGCAAAAAGCTCATCTTTGTTGGTTATTGTGAGGAAATGAAAGCATACAGGCTCCTTGATCCCACAACTCATGAGGTATTTTTTCATAGGAATGTCCAATTTGATGAAACATTCCCTCATAAATATCCTCAACCATCCTCTTCCTCCATTGATTCTCTTGAGCCTTCTCCAATGTTAGAGCCTCAATATAATGAAGAACCAGCTTTAGAGATTAATTTAGAGATTAATGATCAAGATGAGGAACCTATAACTCCAACTCAAAGTCCTGCCACTCCTACTACTCCTTCCACTATGCCAAAATGGGCCCGCACCATTGTTAAAGAAGCTACTCCATACATCCAAAATATTCCATCATCCAGATTAGGCAACTCCGTAGGCTTTGGTCTTGTCTGTCAGTCCATTTCCATAGATCCTCAATCCTTCAAAGAAGCAACTGGTATTAAAGAATGGGATGATGCCATGGAGAATGAATTCTCTTCCTTAATCAAAAACAAAACTTGGGATTTAGTTCCCCTACCTAAAGGAAGGAAATTAGTTCATTGTAAATGGATTTACAAAATGAAATATGGACCTAATGGAGAAATTGACAAACACAAAGCTCGCCTGGTAGCCAAAGGTTTCTCTCAAATTGAAGGGATTGATTATTCTGAAACTTTTGCACCAGTTGCCAAAATGGATTCTGTTAGACTAGTTCTTGCTCTAGATGCTTCCCAAAAGTGGCATGTCTTTCAAATGGATGTAAAAAGTGCTTTCTTACATGGGGACTTAAAGGAAGAGATATTCATGGAACAACCTGTTGGTTTCACTCAAGACTCCTCCCTTGTTTGTAGGCTAAGGAAGTCTCTCTATGGCCTCAAACAAGCTCCTAGAGCTTGGTATGAAAAAATGGACTCCTTCCTTCTTTCCTCGAGTTTTTCTCATTGTGAGTCTGATGCCACAGTCTACATTTGGAGAGATGAAGAAAAAATCACCATACTTGTTCTCTATGTTGATGATCTACTACTCACTGGTAGTGACATCACTCACATTCAGACTATCAAGGACTCCCTTTCTAAAAAATTTGAAATGGTTGATCTAGGTTTAGCTCATTACTTCCTTGGGATTCAAATAAATCAAATAGATGCAGGAATTTCATTGTGTCAACAAAAATACACTCTAGACCTTCTTCAAAGGTTTAAGATGACAGATTGCAAACCTTCTCCTACACCTTTTCAATCTGGAGTCACTCTAAGTACTTCCTGCACATCCCCTCTATGTGATGCAACTCTATACCATCAGCTTGTAGGGAGTCTGTTATACCTTACTCATACTCACCCAGATATCTCATATGTTGTTGGCTTGATATCCAGATTCTCACATCAACCTCATTTCAGTCATTGGAAAGCAACAAAAATAATCCTCCACTACTTGCAAGGAACTCCTCACTTTGGGCTCTTATATGAGGGAAAATCCATGGATATCATTGGTTACATAGATTCTGATTGGGCAGGTTTAGTAGAAGACAAATGTTCAACTTCTGGCTATGTCTTTTATCTTGGTTCTTCACCAATTGCTTGGTTATGCAAAAAATAACAAGCAGTGGCCTTATCATCTATAGAGGCAGAATATAGGGCAATAGTTTTGGCAAGTCAGGAAGCTCTTTGGCTTCATCAGATACTAAGAGAATTTGGTTTTTCCCATGACAAACCTATTACTCTTTGGTGTGACAATCAGAGCACAATTCATATTGCATGCAATCCAGTTGAGCATCAACGCACCAAGCACATTGAGATTCACATGCACTTCATTCAGTAGCATATTCAGAGAGGGGAAATATACTTGGACTATATTCCCACTGAAAATCAAATTGTAGACATCTTCACCAAGTCATTTCCTTCTCCGCGTTACATTCAGTTATGAGAGAAACTTGGGGTAAAGCAGTTGCATTAAAACAATAGAGGTCTTTCACCTCTCCTTTCTTCTTATTGTTGTATTCTTTGGAGGATGGTTTTTTCCCATGTGGTTTTTTTTATCATATCTCCTAAAGTATAAATTGTACATGAGTACCTCATCAGGCCAAGTTGTCGGGACTCATTCCTTTTTTCATGAGGACAATCTTCACCATCCAAAGACATGCCTCTATCTTTATTTTTTGATAGATGGTTTTTTCCCAAGAGGTTTTTTCACCATCTATATATTGTAAATGAGTACCTCATCAGGCCCTGTTGTTGGGACTCATCCTTTTTTTGTCAATGAGGACAATCTTCGCAAACCGAAGACATGCCTCTTCTTTTTTCCTTTTTGATAGATGGTTTTTTCCCATGTGGTTTTTACCATCTCATAAAATAAGATCATTGTACATGAGTACCTCATCAGGCCCTATTTTCAGGACTCATTTGTATCATACACCCCTAGTATCACTTAAGGGGGGTGTTAGAATAAGTAATTATTCTCTTAAGTTCTACTAGGATAGACATACTTGAGTTTCCACTCCTCCATGAGTCAGGTGAACTCTCAGTATAGTCTAGATCATATTTGATGAGTTGTTGTAATCCAACGGCTCTCAATGATCTTCATCATGTAATAAAGATAGAATATTTACTCCCATCGGGAGATTATTCAATGGAGGCCGCTATAGAAGCTGCTCTCCAATTAAATGCAAATCCAATGACATACATAAGTAACACAAACCAAAATCAAGCTGGTCCATCTCATCAAAACATAGATTTGAACAATAAAAAATCAGCAACACAACCAAATTCCAAACAAAAATAAAATTCTTCTGCTTCTCAAGCTCCTAATAAACAAATAGCTACATCACAAAGAGCTAAGAAAATTCAAAATACCAATCATCATCAATAAAAAGTTCAACAAAATACAATCCCATATAAGCTCCATAACACTGTTCCCACAAACACTTTACACAATAGTATTTCAACTGGAAATCCTTATGTGACAACACAACCTTATTATCAAAGACACAACAACATGGTACAACAAAATCAATTTGGTGGACAACCATAGGGGCTTGAAGCCATGGTTAAACAATTGGCTTCACGTCTAGATCAAATGGATCCCTACCGTCCCTCATATAGTTATAGAGAGATGTGTAGTCAACCCTTGGATCCTATTGTGGTTGCTCAACCTTACCCAAAACATTTCCCTATGCCTATCCTCCCGATATATAAAGGAACCGAAGATCCTATTGAGCATATTCGCATGTTTAGGACAACATGTCATGATATTTCTTATGATGACTTGTTGTTACTAAAAATGTTCCCTAAAAGTCTCGGAGGCATGGCCTTAGAATGGTATTATCAACTACCAACAAATTCTTTGAGAAATTTTGAAGAGACAATGAAAATGTTTGTTCACCAATTTAGTGCATACATAGAAAGACATGTCACTATTAAGGATTTATATAACTTGAAACAAGGGAAAGATGAGAGCTTTGCTGAATTCCTAGCCAAATGGAGGCAACTTCTAGGAAAATTACATTTTACTTTACCTCATCGAGAAATGTTGGAAATATTCATTGGCAATTTACAAGAACAATTATCTTATGAACTTGCTACAACTACAATAACCTCTTTTGATCAAGCTATAGACTTAGCAAGAAGGGTAGAAGATGCCCTTATCAGAAGAGGCCAATTTAAGAAAAAGGATGAAGATAAAACTTCCAAAAACCAATATAAGAATAAACAAGTAGTAGGTGATGGAGTCACTGATAGTAGAAATACCTCAAACATCAATACTACAAAATATGTAAAGAAGTTTTTGTTAAATATTCCTGATAAACCTCCAAGAGAATTCACAAAATTAAATCAACCCTTAACCATGATTTTGCCTCAATTATTAGAACAAGGTTTAATACGGTTGCCAGAGATACGACAATCGGATACCACTACAGTTGGATATAGGGCTGATCTACATTGTAATTTTCATCAAGTGGATGGACATTCAACTAATTCTTGTAAGCGGTTGAAACATATGATACAATATTTGATTGATAAAGGTAAAATGGAAGTACAACAATTTCCCACAAACAATAATACTCAAAATAATACCCAAAAACAACCAACTCAAAATGCAAATCAAAACCTAGATATTTTTCAACATCCTTTACCCAAACATGGTAAAGAGGTATTAAATCAATTAGAACATCATAATGTTCCTCCTCCAACTCGGTATGTAGGAACCATTAGTAACTTTTTACCACAACAAGATTTGCAAACCTCCTATGTACCTACTCTATCTGTAGTCACAACTAGACCAATACAATATTTTCAATCTTCATCTTCAGAAGGTACAAGAAGTGACACAGAAAACATAGAAAGTGAGACAAAGAGTGAAATGGACATCACCTCAAATAATTCAAATAGTTCTGAAGATGAGTCAGATCAAATTCTTCCCATCACAGATTTATTAGTTCTAGAAGAACCATTCCCTAGAAGAATGACCACTCGACCCTCATCTCAACAAATACTTTCAAATGAACAAGCAGAAAATGCTAGACCTCACTTTGGTCATTTACAAAACAATAATATTGTGGGTACTATTGGAGCCATCACTAGACAACAAGCCCAAAATCAAAATTCTCAATCACAAACTCAAACTCAAAATGAGAAATCAACTCCATTTGTGTTAAAAGCACCTACAAAAGGAAATAATATATCAAATCCACAACAAAAATCTCCTTATGACATTAATGAACAATTGGCAAATATCACAACTAGAATTTCTCTTTTGGATCTTCTAAGAACTTCATCTATCCATAGAGAGGAATTAATGAGTACCTTAAGCAAAATGATGGTACCTCAAAATATAGAACTTGATGTTGTGGTAAATGTTATGATTTCTCATGGAATAAATTATATAGATTTTCAAGATAAGGACATTCCTCCTCAAAGCATGTATAGAGATAATCCTCTATACATCACAACATTAATTGGGGATGTAGGTGTTAAAAGAGTTTTAATTGATAATGGATCATCATTAAACATATGCACATATGACTTTTTCCAAAGATTTGGATTTAGAAGTGAAGATTTAAAAAGAACTGAAATGATTATCAAAGCATTTAATGATGAAACTCAAGAAACATGTGGAGTATTGTCGATTCCATTGCAAGTTGGTCCAAGGATTTTAGATACGACCATGTTTGTTGTATCTTGCCCCACATCATACAACATCCTTCTAGGTTGACCTTGGATCAATGCAATGAGAGTGGTACCCTCTACATTACATCAATGTGTTAAGTTTGAGTTTAAAAATCAATTAGTCACTATCCATGGTGACCCTAGACCATTTGACATGTGTGCTATGGCAGAACCAATAGGAGTCCCATTTTGTCCTGCTATATCTTCAACACACCCTAGTCCACCTTCATCATCTAAACCCACACCATCTAAACCTACAACTAAAGAAGATAGTCCTTCTACTTCATATCCTCTTTCGGATGAAGTATTACCAGATTTATCTTCAATACTCACAACTTCAGAACATAATAATTTTACCACTCAAGATTCCCTGGTGTTATCTCAATTACCGCCATCTCCCCAAATGATGGGCTTGCCACGAAAATTGGGAAGTATCTATCATGTTGGGAGTTGTACCTTTGTCTATGCAGGGTATGATTATGGTAAAATTAATATTAAAATGAGTGTCACAATTGATCAAAATGGTTTTGCTAGATGTTACTTTTCTAATGGATATATAAAATCAAAACAAATAATGTGTAACATGGGTTATAGAGGTAAAGGTTTAGGACCTCTTGAAAATGGAATACATGAACCTTTAGAAGTTGAGGAATGGCCTACCCGATGTGGTATTGGTTACATTCCTACAAAAACCCAACCATTCCCATTTGAGGATGATGATCAACTTGTAACATATCAAGAATATTTGGCACATCAAGAATTTTTCAAAACAAGTAGGAGGATATATTCTTGTAACATGTTATCAATAGCATACCCAGACATGATTGTTGAACCAGATGAATATTTGGAAGGAGATATATTTCATAATATTTCTCTTGATGAAGTTTTAAAAAATCGATTCTTCTTTGATGGGTCTATACCATGTATAGCACATATTCAAACAACTACTCCACAAGAAGAATTAGCTAAGTTAACCTTAGAAGAATTACAAGAAATGGGTGTATCACCCACTCCTCCTAAATTTGAAAGAGAATTAAACATTATGGTAGAAAATATTCTACAAGTCAACATTAGGACAGAAGAAAACCCTCACATGGTTAAAATTGGAGCAGAATTAAGTGAAGAAAGACAAAACCAATATATTGCATTTCTCACAGAATATACTGATGTTTTTGCTTGGACATATGCAGATATGCCAGGCCTAGATTCTTCTGTGGTCATGCACCATCTAGTAGTGCACCCTGATGCAAAACCTGTAAAGCAAAAACTTAGAAAAATGCATCCCAAAGTAGCACTGCTAGTTAAAAATGAGTTAGAAAAACTTTTGAATGTAGTTTTTATCCAAGCTATTGACTATGTTGATTGGATATCAAATGTTGTTCCAGTAACCAAAAAATAAGCCACTAAAATTAGGGTTTGTACTGATTTTAGAGACATTAATGTTGCATGCCCTAAGGATGACTTTCCTCTCCCTAATATGGATCAAATCATAGATTTTATAGCTAGGAGTGGGATGTTATCCCTCATGGATGGTTTTTCAGGATACAACCAAATCCGAATAGCTCCTGAAGACCAACCCAAAACAACTTTCATCACACCTTGGGGAACATTCTGTTGGAAAGTAATGCCCTTTGGTTTAAAGAATGCAAGAGCAACATATCAAAGAGCTATGATGTATATCTTTCATGATATGATGTATGATATTCTACATGATTATGTAGATGATATTATAGCTCATTCAGCTAAGGAAGAAGAGCATATTAATGATTTAAGAAAAGTGTTTGATAGACTAAGAGAATATAAGATTCACTTAAATCCAGACAAATGTGTATTTGGAGTTAAATCTAGAAAATTGTTAGGAGTTATTGTTTCTATGCATGGTATAGAAATAGATCCTCTTAAAATTAAGGCTATCCTTGATATGCCACCACCTAAAAACATATCAGAATTAAGAAGTTTACAAGGTAAATTACAGTCTATCCATCGCTTCATTGACAAGTTGGCAGATAAAACCCGACCTTTTCTTAAGTTACTTAAGAAAAACATTCCATTTCAATGGGATGATGAATGTAAAGAAGCATTTGAAAACCTTAAATAGTATCTTCTTAATCCTCTAGTGCTTGTTCCTCCTAGACTAGATTGTCCTTTTATTTTGTACATTTCTACTTCTAAACTTGCACTTGGAGCAATGTTGGCTCAAATTGATGATGATAAGAAAGAACGAGCCACATATTATATAAGTAGAACATTAATAAACTATGAAACCCGTTATACTCCATTAGAAAATCTTTGTTTGGCAGTTGTGTTTTCTACGTAAAAATTACATCATTATATGCTGAGTCAAAAAACATTTGTCATTGCTAAGTCTGATCCATTAAGGTATTTGATGAGTAGACCTTACTTTTCAGGATGCACAACTAAGTGGGTTCTTGCTCTAAGTGAGTTTGAACTCACATTTATTGGCCAAAAATCTATTAAAGGCCAAGTTATAGTTGATCAATTAGCTGTTGCACCTCTAGAATCTACTCATCCTATAACCATAGAATTTCTTGATGAGTGTCTTAACTTAGAAGAGGATCTTTCTGAATCTTGGTCTTTGTATTTTTATGGAGCTAGATGCATGAGCGGTGTAGGTGTAGGTATTATATTAATATCTCCACAAAATCACCTTATTCCTTTGTCTTTTAAACTTCAATTTTCTTGTACTAATAATACTGTAGAATATGAGGCTCTAATCCTTGGGTTACGAGCCACTTTAGCCTTAAAAATTAAAGTTTTATTAGTCTTTGGAGATTCTCAGCTTGTGATAAATCAAATTAATGAAGTATATCAAACATGAGATGAGAAACTTCATCCTTATAAAGAGTATGTTCTTAAGCTTATTTCATTATTTGAGAAAGTAACTTTAGAGGCCATCCCTCACACTAGCAACCGTGCTACCGATGCCATGGCTGTTGCTACCTCTTTATTACCTTTGGAGTTGGATGATGAATATGCTACTATCATTATTCATCAACTCCAAGAACCAACTTCCTCTAAGTCATGTCTAGAGCCATTAGATGTGTTTTTAATTAATGAAATAACCCCAGAACCTTGGTACATAGATATCTTTAATTTTCTCCAAAAAGGGACCTTCCTAGAAGGATTAGATAGAAACCAACGTAGGCTATTATGTAAGCGAGTTGTTCACTTCGTAATTATTGGTAATACCCTATATAAAAGGTATCTTTTGAAGGTATCCTTTTGAGATATCTCAATCTAGAAGAGTCTAAGAAAGCATTAAGTGAAGCCCATGATGGATCTTGTGGAGGACACTTTAGTGGAAGTGCCATTGCTAAGAAGCTCCTTCGAATGGGATATTTTTGGCCTTCCATGGAAAAGGATGCTAATGATTATGTGCATCATTGTGACAAGTGTCAAAGACATGCAGACCTTGTTCATGCTCCTGCTCAGGAACTCCAAGCTATATCTTCTCCTTGGCCCTTCTCTAAATGGGGTTTAGACATTATTGGTAAAATAAATCCTATTTCTTCTGATGGTCATAAATTTATCATAACAACAATAAAGTATTTTACAAAATGGGTAGAAGCTATACCATTAGCTTCTTGCACAGGAGTTCAAGTGTCTAAATTCATCTTTAATCAAATCATCTATAGATTTGGAATTCCATCAACTCTCATCTCTGATAATGGAACATGCTTTAAGAACAAATATGTTAAGAAATTATGTCAAAAATATAAAATTCAACATCGATGGTCTACTCCTTACTATCCACAAGGAAATGGCCAGGCTGAAGCTTCTAATAAAACCTTGATCAAAATCCTAAAAATATTGGTTAATAAATCAGGTCATGATTGGCATATGCAATTATATCCTACCTTGTGGGCTTATCGAACTAGTGTTCGTACTCCCATGGGCGCTTCACCTTTTGTCTTGGTCTATGGTGCTGAAGTAGTTTTTCCATTTGAGTTAGAAGTTCCTTCTCTAGCTCTCCTACTTCAAGATGCTGAAGTAGGAGATGAATATCATGCTGGTAGACTAAGTCAGTTGGAGCTTCTAGATGAGAAGTGTATTCATGCTCTAGAGCATCTTCACTCTTACCAAGATAAACTCAAAAGATCATATGCAAAGAAAGTTCATAGTCGATATTTTGAAGTTGGTGATTTAGTACTTAAAGAAAATAAAAAAAATACTAATGCTAGAAAATATTTAAAAGGTAAATTTCAACCTAATTGGCTTGGACCATTTGTCATCACTGCTAAATTTGGATCAGGTGCATATCGCTTGGCTACCTTGGATGGAAAAGATCTCAAGGAGCCAATGAATATCATGCATCTCAAAAGATATTATGCATAATGCAAAAATTCCATTTCTGTATATATTTGTAAATAACTTCTTCATCATTCAATTTGCAATTGTCATATTATCAAAACAACCAAAAAAAAAATCAAAAAACATGAAAAATTTCCAAAAATATTTCAAATTGTTAAGTTCTCATTCTTTGCATCAGTGTGTGTTGTATTTCAAAAAATTCAAGTTATATTTTATTTTATTTCAGATAAACTCAAAAGTTATCTTGAACCACTCACTTAATTCACATCTTTACTAAATTTTGATTTTGTCACTTTGATTATAAATCTCTCTTGTATTAAAAAGCACTATTACTTCACTAAATAAAATTTTGAGTTTTGGGAACTGATCTTGCTACTTCTTGAACCAAGAACACATTCTCACATCTTAAAAATGATTTGTTGCAAATTCAAAAAATGACACTACATAGTAGTCTTAGTTCCTTAAGCAAAAATTTTCCCTTGCTATCCTATTATGCGCATGGTCTAGAATACTGAGAATTGGAAAAAGGACAAGCTCCCCCCTACCCGAATAAAATCCCTTGCTCCTTGTCTAATCTGAGCAAGTATCCCAAAAAATAAAACAAAAGAAAATAAAAAGAAAAAAACAAAGAAAAGAGAAAAATAAAGAAAAAGTAGTTTTACTACAAAAAGCAATAAAATCCCCTTGTTCAAAAATGGACAAGAATCCCTACTCCAAGAAATCAAAATAAAAGAAGGGGGTAATGAGCTTGAATCCCTGGAATTCCTCAGTTATTCGAAAGCCATGAGGTGAGCCCCATAACACGTGGTTTGTGCCCAACCCGCATGGCCTTGGGTAAGCCTTTCATGTGGTGATATGTCTATCACATTAGCGACCTTATTTTGTACAGACCAATGTCCTCTTGTGGATTAGCTAGATTTTGGTAACTTGACTTACATAGTAGTTCGGTACAATTGCATGCACAAAATCATGGTTAATGAACATTTCACTTGCACACACATTGGTTCATAAAAGTTTGCTTGTATCATTACCTCACTCAAAATCGGTAAATTAATTTCACAAGCACACACATTTGATCCTTGAGAGATTTTGTATCATTATGACAAATCAAGATGGATAATGAACTCACACATCACACACTGGTTCTTGATAAATTTGACTTTGTCTTAGAAATAATTTAAAATATTTCTCTGAAATTTGTCAGACAACATTAGTTTATCAATTCATTAATTCATTATATATATTTCAAAATTTTCAAAATCTTCAAAATGACTTATTCCAAAAACTTGCATTTCCAAAATCATTTATCATGCATTGCATTTTGACTTCACGATGATGGTATAATTCCTAGTAATTATTTTTCTCAAAATTTCACACTAGGAATTCTATGCCTAGCGCAAGTCATCCTTCCCAAATTTTTAGGTTTAAATCATTTCATATTTCTCAATATTCTTAAACATGTGAAATAATGATTTTCTTCACATCAATTTGCATTTTAAGAACAAACAATTTCATATTATCATGCATTGCATTTTGACTTCGCGATGATGGTATAATTCCTAGTAATTATTTTTCTCAAAATTTTCACACTAGGAATTCTATGCCTAGCGCAAGTCATCCTTCCCAATTTTTCATGCTTAAATCACTTTATTTTCTCACAACAATAATCTTTATCAAAATATTTTCTTAAAAATCAAAATTTTCTCAAAAATAAAATCAACATCTTCTTTAATCATCATAAGCCTCAAGATTACTCTTGAGCCCCACAAAAACTTTTCTATTATTAGCAATACAAAAACTTCCTCACAATAGGATTCACTTCATGACCTAGCGAGCATTGATCTCCACCAATGGTCATATAACAACACAACATCCTTTGAGGTTCATTGCTAATCCATCAATTCTATCATCATACAAAAATATCTTTTTCAAAAATATACTTTACCAAAAATCAAAACCATTTTTCTTTTATGTTAAGCATGATCAAAATATTTAAAATAGAAAGCATGATTATAAGAAATTTAAACATCATAAAACAAATACAATAAAATACAATCAAATCATTCAAATTCACATAAGACAAGAATATATATATATATATATATATATATAAAAAGTCTATATACAAAATAGAGTCGACTAGTATGCCACAATCTCCAAAATTGGCATACTCAGTCACAAAAATAATAGCATAAGATCACCCTCTAGAAGCCCTAGAGCTCTGAGCATCATCATCCCCACTAGGGGGTCATGGTGGTCTAAATCCTCCTACTCTTGTAGTAGTAGTTGTCCTTGCAGTCGAGTGAGATATTGATCTCGTGTGACTGGGAGCCTCAAAATCCATGCGGTATGGCTACCATTGATCTACAGGTACTACTATAAAGTATAAATCTTGATAGAAGACTCATACTGAAGAGCTCGAGCTATACTCATCCTCTAAGTCACTCCTCCCCAAGTGAGTCATCTAAGAAGATGTAGGAGCTGGAACCCTAACTCCCTAAGCTGCCTAAGCCCATGCCTATGCGAGCTCCACCTCTAGAGTCTGAATCCTAGCCCTCAGACTCACATCCTCTATCTCCAATGTCTAGACCTGAGTCCTCAAACTTACATCCTCTATCTCTAGTGTCTAAACATGAGCCCTTAGACTCATGTTCTCCACCCGTAGAGAAGCCATCTCGCTACTCTCCCCCACCTCCTCTATCATGATGCCCTTCTTAGGCAAGTCAAGCATAAACTCCTATTGAGGAGATGCTACATGCTCCTCCTCCATCCTATCATCCCTCACCCTCTAAGGAGATGCTCTCCTCTCCTCCCTGGTACCCTTGGATCTCTCATCGGTCCTAGATGCCCTCTCCCACCTCATATGATGTTGATGCCCACCCCTAGTGCGAGGCCCCTCTCTCCTAGAGGATACCTATGTCCTTGACTACTATTGTTGGCTAGTTGTATACCATTATCAAAAAAACCCACTCAACTACCTACTGCATTACACTCCTCGATGTAGTCAGTCAGGTAGGATGAATGTGGGTGTACCACTATCGGTACCTATCTATAATCCCAACATCATCTCCCTCTATCATGGGTAGTACCTCATCATCTAGTTGAGGGTCCAAAAATTGAGCCATATTGGGAGCACCACTAATAGTAGTGTGATCTTGAGTCACCCTGGAAAATGTGACATTCCTATACTAAGGAATGTCCTACTGTAATCCAAACTGATGGAGCACTCGGTCCATACGATGTAGCTCCAACTCCCCCTGATCCATCTATATCCAAATGACTCACCTCACATGAGCCAACTCAAAACCATCCTCTCCCCACCCTAGTATCTCTCTCCAGGGTCTCCATCGGATATCCTCTATTAGTAGATCATCAAAAATCTACCTCGCTACATCGAGGCTAACCCACCCATGGCACCCTCTCTGTATAGGCCAATAGAATACCCTGGGTCTATCATCCTCCACCCCAGGCTCACCATCCCCTACCCATGTCAAAGGAAGTCCTACAGGTCTCCTGATAGCCATGTGCTCCCAACACCATACCTATAGAAAAGAGGTAAGCACCAGTCCCTTACCCTTCTTGTAGACCACCCTATGTAATATCCTATAGAGTCTACAGAGAATGAATGGGCCCCAAGAAAATCGTACCCTCTGATCTCGCATGTCGTAGATGACCTCTGCCAAAGTCCATGGTAAGTGGCACCTATTGAGATGACATAATAAAAGGCCTACCACTGTACCACTCAAAAGAGTAGTCAGTCAAGAGACTCCATCTATCTTCTCGAGCTTGTCGATGTTGATCCCACCCTTCTTCAATTTGAAGCTAGGGTCTCCTATCAATCTCATCAATGTCTGGCCTTTGTTTCCAGATGTAACTATGAACATACCTCTGAGAGGCACCCTGAGGATCCTCCAAACATCCTCTAAAGTAGGGGTCATCTCCCCTATCGATAGCTAAAAATATGATGACTCCGGATACCACCTCTCTGCTAGAGTTGTCAACACTCTGAGGTCAACTAGAATTTGTGGCATCTCTACCACATGTCTAAGCCCAACCACCTCTAGAGTAGTTCTCTCATCAATAGAGAGAGCACCTAAGTCTACCTGGAGATTAGCATATCTCCACTCTCGATTCTTCAAAGTTGGTCTCTATCAATAAAATAAAGTAACAAAAAATTAAGTTAGTGATCGGACCTAAAAATTAGAAGATCGAATCAAAATTTGCAAAATCATACCAAAATGTTCAATATCGTATCGATTTTGGTGATATCGTACTCTCTGATATCATTGAAATCGATCTGATATTGACCAAGATCGGATCAATTTTGATAATATCAAAAAGTTTGATATTGTAAAATTGATCCGATATTGCAAGATCGATACGATCTTGTTGTTACGACTGCGTGACGATAATCGTGCCCTAAAAATCCAAATTTAATCCAAATTAAATGCAAAAACATGAAATTTCTAAGCTAAATGAGTGTAAGATACTTACCTTGATACTCCCAGGCCCTGCTCGTACTGCATCCACATGATGGATAACCTCTGCCATAATTTTCTCTAGAGCACCAAACCAGAAAATAGCAAATAACAAATGAATTAGGTTTTATTTCTATTTTTCTATTTTATTCATTTCATTTTACCCTTAATGCAGAAAATTTTGAGTTTTTCTCCAAACGTAGAGTTTGGCATAAAAACTCGAAGGGGGTATCACACCTAATGTAACTTGCAATAAAATTTCAAACATTAATAAATTTTACAATAAATTTTTGCTTTCTCGTAAAGCATGCCATTCTTTTCTTTAACACATTTTTTTCAAAAATGCGCTAAAGAGGGGGTAAAATGTAACACCCTAAAATTGACTCACATTAATTCACATTAAGTCAAAATATGCAAAAAATTAACTCCTAAGCTTGTTGCCTCGATTTTTGCACCCTCTTGGCGAGATCGGGTCTAAACTTGATGAGATCATAAGTACGATCTCTGATAGCCATTTTATGTATGAGATCGTAAGTACGATCTCATCCAAAAATAGAAAAAACTTAGATTAGTAAAATGATAAATTAAGTTGCAATACTTTTGTCTCTATCTGTCTAACTGTATGATAATTATGGGATCGGATCCGTCGATCAGTCCTAGCTTGGAAGAGGTTGTAACCTATTTTGTTTTTAGCCCAACTTCTCTAGTTTTCTTAGCCTATTTAACCAGGCATCCTCCCCCTGAATTCCTCCTGACTCACTGATCAAATTCTGAATTCTAGCCACTTAATTTTTGCATTAGTCTTCATTATTTTTTTATGTTTTTGTAGGTTCGAAAGTATGATCATTGTGCGTGTGTGGTTACGATCCATGATCATAGTTACGATCTCACTCAGTTAGTATCCGATCTTGCTCTACTACATATGATTTGGTCTACAAGCTACTTGGGGGCAACTCCAAGTTCTGGTTTGCATTCTTTGATCTCAAATCTACATTTTAGCATCATACTTATCATCTATCATTTCATGTAGCATAGAAATTTTTAGTATCATTCTTGGTGTTCACCATATTTGCATTTAATTGCATCATTTTGCATATCATAGTCCATATCCATATTATTTTCTTTAAGAACAGCATTCATTAAGTCTTTATATGATCTAATCTCTGCTTAACAAGATCCATAGCATATTGCAAGTTTTTGTTTTTGCACTGTATTTATGAAACTGCAGGTTTCTATTGTGATCGGATCTGTCGATCGTTGATCGATGGATACGATCATTGATCGATAGATACGATTATGATTGATCATTGATTGTACATTCAACCTTGACTTGCAATAATTCGATCCTACCTACAACAACTAAACAGACTCTACATCAGACATCCAGGTTGAGTAAGAGTATCAAATCTCTTCATAATTAAGAAATTGCATTAGTTTACCTTTTGTAAATCACTGTTTGTTGTACTCATTGAAATCTAAAGTGCATTTAGTATAGCGTAGTTGCATTTGGCCAAAACTAGGTGATTGTGAGCAAATAAAAAGAACACATCAAACAACCTCCCAACCCTAGGCGTGGAAACTACCAAGAAATGTTTCTTGGTGAACCCTAAACAATTCATCAAAAAATCACCAAAGAAGGCACGACCTCAAGTGCCTCTCCTCTGAGGTGTAGACCTACTATTCTCCCATTCCCCTTCGAGGTGTAGATCCATTAGCCTAAAGGAAAGGAGTGCAAGAATTTTAGATCTACAATTAGGATGGTAAGACATAGGTCTTTGAAATAACCCACAACTTTCATGGTTTAGGGAGTAGCAATGCGAGCAAGAGCATGAACACAATTTTTAGGTTGTGATTCATCTTGTTTTTCTTCCTCCGGTTTGGGTGGTTTCATTAATAATTCTATGTCATCATCACTTTGGTTACTAATGTTAGACTCATCAACATCTATGAGGAATAACTTCTTTTCAACACAATTATAATACAACCTTGGAATGCATTGCGCATCCATTTTTGTAGTAGTTAGAAATTTAGGTACAATAGTGGTTGCAACGGTTTTTTGTTCATTCTAATTTTGGAATCTAGGAGGAAAGGAGGGTCTAGCCCATGGAAATTTAGATATCCACCTATGATCTATTTGGATTTAACCAAATGATTCAACTTGATAGTCTACATCATGTATTATGGCTTAAACATCGTGACCTTAGCTTGGATATCTTCCCTCAAATCACTAACAAAACAAATCATAAAGAAACCTTAATTAAATACCTTAGTTTTTTTGGCCAATTTCTCAATCTGTATTTTGTAATCTTGAGCTATCGTGGTTTGTTTCAACTTTGTCAATACTCTTGTAAAATCATCATACTGACTAGGGCCAAAGTAAGTGAGTAATTGAGACTCAAAGTCTTCCCAATAAGGATTGAGGTTAATGTTTTACAACCATTGATATGACTGTAAGGCTTGAAATTTGAAGTTGAAGGAAGTCATTTGAACTCAATAGTATGGAGAAACATCGTTGAGTCAAATAAATTGAGCAACAAGACATAACCACCCATCCACATCCTTCCTATTAAACTTAGAAAAATATAATTTACGCATATTGAAGGTAGGATAATGATCATAGTGAGGGTGAGATAAATCTATTGCCCTTCCTTTACCTCTGTCAGAATGTAATTATTCAATATGGTACTTAGTCTTTCTTGGACCACCCTACAATCTAGACTTTGTTCTTCTAGGCGGGTTCTGGAGGCATCGTAATCATATCTAAAATTTTGAAGCTCTTGCATCATGGTTTGATTTGTGATTTGCATGCTATCCATGGTGCTTTTGAGGGTTTCCAACATTGAGGTGGTTTGATCTATCTCTTTTTGATGTCCATAAGTGCTAGTAGCCATTTTTGGATAGTCTTGAACCTCTTTTACTAAATTACTAAAAATAGAAGTGTGGTTGTTGGAGTTATTTTTTTTAGTAAGGAGTCTAAAAAAGTGTTTGGGTTTTATATATCAAATTGATTAACTCAAAAATATTGTCGCAATGAGCTATATCCTACATCATTAGTTTTGGACATCCCTATATACTTTGTTTTGATGAGTCTACTAGTGTGGTCAATTTTTATTTGGAGATGGTTCAAAAGTTGGGTACTAGATCAAATATTTTGGACTTGTGTATTCTAGTGACTAACCACCTTATTACTATCTTACCCTTGTCCCTATCACCTGTACTATGATTACTGATATGATTCACATCACTAACTCTGGTATCCTTTGTACTATGCAATTATTGATATTGATAATTCTAATTTTAATTCTAACCACCTAGAATTTCTAATGGTTACACATGACTATTATTAACACTATCGACCTAACTATCACTATAATTGACTTTATTATTACTGACACTGACCTAGATGGTACTAGAATATTATGGACTATGATAGGAACTTGCAAAATCTATCATAATTTTTGGGTGCATGCAAGTTTGTTCTTTTGTGACAGTAAAATATTTCTCTGTATGCTCACTTTTGTGGAGGTCGTGAATGCAGTTTCAACAGAATAGGAAGATGTTTCTTGTTGTAGGTTAAAATTTTAACAAAACTAAGGTATGATAGGCAAAGGAGTATGTAACATCCATAGACCCTTTGTTATATTATAGTGACAAATACTAGTGCTTAGACCAATATTTTAGGTCACTACCCAAGGACGATTCCACACATACCCTTAAGCACACTATCTACCTCTCTAAGATTATGAGAGGGTAATCATTCGGGATGTCGTGTCCCATGGACTATGGATGATATAAGACCAAAAATATTTCTACTAGATAAAATTTTATTTAAGGCTAAAATGATCTTTCGATGCACCCGAATATGTAGGGAAGCTCGATTCCATGCGTAAGTGCTATTTGAGGCCTGGGTATTGGAGCATGATCACCTCTCACTTCACTAGATGTTTTATGGGCTATCTATCTTAACCAATAACGATAGTTCATTCACGATATTTTAAAATCCCCAACATAGAGTTTCTAGCCTACTCAACTACTAAAAAAAGATTGTATTATTTTGTTTTTTGAGTTTTTGCTATTTTTTTTGTTTTTAAATAAGGAAAATAGAATGAAAATATAGGAAAATTATACCTAACAAGCAGAAATGGTTGAGAAAGAATTATTGCATTCACAGCAGAACTTGGCCTTGGAAAGTGATTTGATACCACTTTTTAGGAACCTACTATAAAAATAAAGCTTACACATAAAATACTGAGAAATAACTGAAATACATCAAATAGCATAATAACACTATGCAAAAAGTAATTGTAGTATTGAAACAATCTCACAAATAACTCAGACTTACAGGCATCTTCGAGGGAGCAACCTCCTTCAATATTTCATTAACTTGCAAAAATATACCTTCGTACATGGCTTCATAGCTCTTAAATAAAAACTTAATGCAACCTTAAATCAAAGCCCAAGAGTTGGCTTAAATGTAAAATACCACTTGAGATAGAATATTCTACTAAACATCAGTTATAATCTTGATAATGGTTACATAACATGTCCCCACTTGGCTATGAGCCTAACTTACCACATAAATTACAAAATATTGCAAAATAACATTATTGATGGGATCCTCCACGTTAGAAGTGGGTCATTACATAATCAATGAGAATTACAAAATAATAATGTTAATATGGGATCCTAACAATTTTTTAATAGATATACACATTACATACAATTCTTTCAAACGACTTTCTCATCACTATCTAAACCCTTATTTTTTAAAATTTTTTGATGAACCTTTCTAAAATATTATTTAAACTTTACCTATACTTATCTATATAGACTTTATTATATAATAATATTAAAATCAATCAAATATAATTATGAAACCTAAAGTAAAAAAAATTGATCACAATAAATCATTAAACGATTAACTATTATACAATACAAAATTTAAATTTTCTATAATAATTTTTTTAAGATTTATTTTAAATAATGAATATAACTTAGCATACAAAAATGTCTGTTGTGTATATATTTTTAAGAGAAGCTGACTTGTGGCTAAATATATCTTATATTATATTTAAGAAACATTTTGATACCAATCACTAGACATTACGATATCTTTTTTTTTGGTAAGATTAATAAGAAAGAGGGTTTTAACGGGATCCCACAACCACTACAAAGAAAGCCAAAAAGGTGAGAAAGACTGAACAAAACCTCGGAAGACAAACCAAAGGTAGACAAAAATAATTGTAGACACCCAAACCTCAAGGCCCAAAACAAGGGAGAACTGAGATAGTTCTACACCAACTTATCTAAGCCCTGAGCAACATCAGCAACTAAATGCGTTACATTCTCAGACCAATCCATGACCGACTTCAAAGAACACTAGATCTTATGTTGATTGATATCAATAAGTTTTAAGTCATGAAAGACAACATGTTTCAAATCCATAGGATAAACCAGAGCAACTAGAGTGAATACTTTCTCCACATATTTTTCTAGAGAGTGATTCCTAGGAAGAACATCATAATCAGAAAGGGCATAAGGAAGGGAAGGATTATCACCCTTACCCTGTTTATAGTGTAACCATTTGGGTTTACATTGTTCACCAATAGTGACATAACAAGAAGGCTTCTGTTTCGAATCGACAAAGTCTTTTGTAATAACTTTAGGTGGCAGGTAAAATTTAACAGTAGGACCAATTAAATGGGCAATGAATTCCACATCTAAAGCCCTTACCCAAACCTCTTTGGAAGATATTTGAATCTTTTTGGAGATCTACTCCAGGCCAGTACCAAAGGTGAAGGAATAGCATCTTCACTACCATCATAGTCCGAATCAAAATCCAAACGAGAGCCACCACTGGGAGAAGGACACTCCACCATCAAATTTATACCAACAACCCAGGGACTAGGAAGATCAGCCATAGAGAAGCCATCCTAATGCCAGTTCCAAGTACCAAAGGGAGTAACTTAATCAATATTAGGAAAGAAAATATCACACCACCTCTCGTGTAAGTTCCAAAATGAGAAGACTTCAAATAAATTCAAGGAAGAACCAAGCAGCAGTAATAAAGATAAAGAGGACATAGGTGTTCCACTAACCCAATAAAATACTTCTATAACATTGCTATTCTAGTGTCGCATCATTACATTGATGAGAATATTGAAAGGAGCACCACCATAATTAAGAAAGGAAGTATCATCATCTAGATTGTGCATCAAAGAAACCTTCTCAACGAGAGACTGATGGGAATTTTTCCAAACAACCTTAGGCACAGGCAAACCCCAAGAATGTTCTAGAGATAAAAAAGAAACCATCAAGTTCCATATCCCAAGATATTGACAAGATGAATGGATAAAATACAAAATTTGAATTTTAAAAAACCAAAGAGGGAAAGGGACACCAAGATAATACATAAAGAAACTGTAGCACCCAACCATAACAAAAGGATAAAGAAGCCCATCAAAGTTAAGGCACTCTGTCGCCACCCTAAAATTGAATAACTACATGCACTAACTGAGAGACAGGAGTAGCAGTAAAGGCCCCATCATAGCCCAAGGAATATTAAATCTTCTCATCATTAATGAGGTGGATTAATTCTAGAGAAAAGTTATACACCAAACCTTAAGGCCCTGACTCAACACGCCCAAGTTAGGAAGATAATAAGCCACCTCATTACCTTATCTAAACATGTTCCTAATCAAAGAATCCTCCAAGGAAGTTATATGAGCTCGTGATTCATTTATTAGGTTAGATATCTGCCATATAGGTTTGCAAATGCCTTTAAGCATATTGACAATATTTAACAAATCACCTTCAATGATAGCTCTTTTAATACCAACATCTTTTAGCATCTGAATACCAATAAAAGAGGCTCGATATTCGATGAAATTAGATGATTGCACACCCAATTCTTCTACAAAGGCCAGGATAACATCGCTAGAATGATACCACCTGCATTACCTTGCCTAGGTTTCCTTTTGAAGTCCTGTAAAAGTTAAATTTGAACCACCCCAGAGGAGGCGGTAACCAATGAGTAAATGTATGAATATTGGGAGTCAGAAGAGGTCTTAAATCTGGGTAGAATCCAAGAGTATGCTCCATCGCATAATCAAGGTGATCCCTAGGTATAGTGGGAAGCGAATCCTTCAATGCAGAGGACACATTCTCACCAACTTTCCATAATATTTTTTGACTTAGGTGAACAAGATCTCCCTCTTTATTTTTAAAAACCCTCACATTTCATTCCTTCCACACTCCAAAAGAATATGGGAAACCAGAACTTCCAGAATCACTTCAGGTAAGGTGAGGAAAATGGTGATGTCCATTGGAGAATGATATTATGAATAGAATTAGGTAACATCCAGGTTAGCCAAATATGCTGAAGATAAGATTTTTTTATGGTTTATGCTCAATATTTTAGCAGGAAATGTTGCAGGGGATCCAAGATGGGTTAGAAATTTATCTTTCAACAGATCATACTGTGAACTTGAGTGACAACGGCTTCCAATTTGTTGCACAAAAGAAAAGTGAAAACCATACCTTTCCATGACGTCTAGGGCAAGGATTAAAGAGATCACGAAACAAGTTTCAAGCGGTTGATCAAAAAATGGCTCATATCTCAAGTGAATCCGGTGCTAAGGTGCACCCACAAAATAATTCTACTATGAAAACCCCTGTCAAGGGTAAGAATTTTGAAGACTCAGTCCCAAAAATGAATTTTAGGGATGCCCTTCATGGTGGACAGCCTCAGCCCAATGCTAATATCAATCTTAGGGCTTCCCATAAACCTCTAAGAATGCCTAAGATTGATCCCGGGAAAACAGAGTCAGGATGTCTTAAAGCAGTTGATGGAACTCCTATTGTTAAGCTTGATATGGGTAACATTCAGACTGGCATTGAAGATTTGGAAAAAAGAGGACTAATTTGTCGGTTCGTGGGTTTTCATCCGAGTCTATCTGCTTTCAAAGTCTGGGCTGCAAAAAGCTAGAAAACTAAAGGTGAGTTACAAATCTCTATTTATCCAAATGGTTATTTTCTTGTTTTATTTGCTAATAATGAAGATAGAGAGAAAAATTTTCAAGGGGGTCCTTGGTTTTTTGGAAGGGCGGGGCTTTTCATGAAGCCCTGGCATACTAAATTTAAAGCCGAAGAAGAGATGCCTTCTATAGCTCCCGTGTGGGTTAGACTCTTTGGCCTCCCTATTGAATTTTGGAATCCTACTATTTTTTCTTCAATTGGAAACTCTTTAGGAACTTTTATGATGATTGCTGATTGTACTCAAAATTTTGAACATATTATTTATGCTCGGATTTGTGTTTTAATGGATTTTGACAAACCCCTACCTAAAAATATCACATTACAATTTGGGGAAGACACTTGGGAGCAAGTAGTGGACTATGAGAACATTCCTTTTCGTTGTAGAATTTGCCATGAATATGGTCATTTGGCTAGTGCTTGCCCAAATAAAATTCTTGATCAAAAGAAAGAAGATATAAACTCAGTAGGTTTCCAAATACCTAAGAAGAAGAACACTCAGAAAAAACCAGTTATGAAGGATCAATCAAAGGCATCTCGCTAATATGTTTGAAATCCTTTCCACAAATGATGTCCCAAGTGAGGAAGAGGAAATAATGGAAACTAAAATCTTAGAAACACAATTTAAATATGAAGGGAAGAACTCGAGAGACAAACCAACAAATCAAAGGTTTTCAACAGAAAAAAAAGGAGAAAATTTACACAAGAAAAACAATCTTTCAAATGTCAAAACTTCAAATAATGCAAGTCCCAATATAGACTCCGTTGAACCATCTAGTAAAATTTTGGCTATGTACGAGCATTCTTCAAGGTTAGAAGCCATCTCAGATTCAATTGGAATAAGTCAAGAAATAGGGAAAAAAATTTGAAGATGGATTCTAATCAAAAAGCAGGTCGCAAGACCAATCAATATCATATGGTAAAAGAAGGTGAAAAGCTTGTAGAGGAAGGTAAGATTAATGCCCTTCCCAACTTTTTTAGCCCTGGTATTAATGAAGATCATCACTTGGAATATTAGAGGACTCAAAGGGAGTCTTTCAAAACAAAATGAAATTAGAAGAATGATTCAGATAAATCATCCACATCTTGTTTTCCTTCAAGAAACAAAGATGTCAATGGAGGATATGGACTCAATTGCCGGTAAAATTTGGCCAGGTTGGAAAAGTGGTTTCCCTCGGTTCCCAAGGGACTTCGGGTGGCATTGCTTGTCTTTGGGACCCAAAAGAGGTAGTTATTCACCATATGGTTGGAAGTTGGGGTTTGTTGGCTATAGCTATTCAAAGTAGACATTCCAACCGGATTATGCTCTACATTACTTTTTATGCTCCGACTTCTTTGGAGGAAAAAAGAAGACAGTGGAAGGATATTACTCATATTATCTCTCATTTTCCTAAAGCTTGGATCTTGATCGGAGGAGATTTCAATACCATCCTCTCTCTGGATGAGAAAAGGGGGGAAATAGAAATTTGGACAAAAGCACCGACCTCATGAGCGAATATATTGCAAACCTCCATCTTGTGGATATCCAACTGAGATAATGGCCTTATGACTTGGTCTAACAGAAGGCAAGGCTTAGCTTGTATAATGGAGAGATTGGATAGGTTTTTGCTCTCTAAAAATTTCTTAATCCATGGTCACATTCCTAAAGTGAAGACTCTTAATAATGTTGGTTCGGATCATTGGCGAGTCATGGTGGAAATGTGGAAAACCAATGTGAGTTTCTCTCCTTTTCATTTTCAATTAATGTGGCTCAGATACATTTCCTTAGGACCTCGTGTGCAACAATGGTGGAAGGAAGGTAAACCTAGGCATGGGACTAAGATGTTCTATTTTTCCAAAATACTGCAATACATTAAATCCAAAATCAAGACTTGGAACTGGAAAGAGTTTGGGGATGTTCATAAAAAAAAACATGAAGTTATTGCTCATATTGAAAATTTGAATAAGAAAATCCGTTTAGATGGCCTCACGAGAGAAGAGAAGTGCGGATGAAATTAAACTCACAACTCGGTTAGAGGAATGGGAAAAAGAGAAGAAATCTTATGGAAGCAAAAATCTAGAATTCAATGGCTCAAAGAAGGAGATCGAAACACAAATTTCTTCCACAAATATCTTCTAGCTCGAAGATCTCACAACTTTATTTCTTCCTTAAAATCAGATTCTGGAGATGTTGTTTATACTTGGGATGGCATGAACTCTATTGTTGTTGATTACTTTTCCAATATTTTTGTTGCTACTCCTCTTGACTCAGCTTCACAACAAAATGTTCTTCAAGCAATCCCTTCTCTTATCACTTCTGAGGAGAACTCTATTTTGACTGCTCCTGTTACTATCAATGAGCTTCAACAAGTAGTTTTTAAAATGCAAAAAGGAAAAACCCTAGGTCCTGATGGTTTTCCCATTGAGTTCTACCAAGAGTTTTGGGATATCCTTCATGTTGATTTATTAGAGGTGGTGGAAGAAGCCAGGAAAGCCAAAGAAATTTTGAAGGTTATCAATAAAACTTATATTACTCTTGTTCCAAAAGCTCAAGAGGTTGATCATATCTCAGCTTTTAGACCTATTGCTTTATGTAATGTTCTTCTCAAAATCATTACTAAAATCATGGCGAGAAAGGTTGAAGCCTCTTTTGCATAAGATTATTTCCCCAGAGCAAGGGGGTTATGTGGAAGGACGTCAAATAGTAGATGAGATAGTTCTTGCTCGGGAAGCCATCCATTCCATGGATATGCAAAATTCTCCTTCCATGTTCATTCGGTTAGACTTATCCAAAGCTTATGACAGAGTGGATTGGCACTTCCTTATCAAAGTTTTGAGGCAATTTGGTTTCTCTAAGGATTGGATGGATTGGATTATGGGATGTATCTCTTCAGTTTCCTACTTAGTTCTTATCAATGGCAGGCCTTCTTAGTCATTCCCAGCTTCCAGGGGTATTAGGCAAGGTGACCCGCTATCCCCTTATTTATTCATCATTCTTGTTGAATGCTTGGGTAGGACTATAACCAAAAAGAGGGAAAACAAAACCCTTGAGGGAGTTACCATTGCTCATGGAGCTAGACCTATCTCTCATCTTCAATTTGTGGATGACTCTACTCTTTTAGGTAAAGCTACTATTAAGGAAGCTTCTAATATTAAGCAAATCATTAGCTATTTTTCTAAGGCTACTTGGGCAGTTGATCAATGAAGACAAATCTAAAGTTATTTTCTTTCAACTGCTCTGCTAGACAGGGAATCCATGGTCTTGGATAAATTAAGATATAAGAAGACCTCTCTTCCAATCACTTATTTAGGTATTCCCATAAATATTCAAAGGAAGAAAAATAAATATTGGAATTGGTTGTTGGACAAAGTCAAGAAGAAAATTGGAAAGTGGACCAACAAGTGGCTTTCTTCTAGGGGTAGAATCACCTTGGTAAAATCAGTCCTTCAAGCTATTCCTATTTATGTTTCTTCCATTTTGAATATCCCAAAGGTTGTTCTTCGAGAATTGGATCAAATCGAGTCATCGTTTCCTTTGGAGTGGTACTAAGGAGAAAAGAAAATGGGCCTTGGTGAAATGGGATACTTTATGTCTTCCTAAGAGTGAAGGGGGTTAGGATTCTGGTCTTCTATTAATAACAACAAAGCTTTAGCTGCTAAATTATATTGGAGGATGTTGCATAACCCCAATGCTCTTTGGGCCAATAATCTTCGTGCTAAATATATTGAGAACAAAAGTCTTGAAGACCTTGTTCGCTATCAACTTCCTACCAAAGGTTCTCCCATTTTAGCAGTTCTTAAGACTGGTGAGGATTTGATAAAGAAAAAATTATTTTGGATCATTCATAATGGTCAACAGGCAAATTTTTGGATAGATTCTTGGGATGGTCACAAGCCTTTGATAACTCAGTTTCCCGATTGGAGGCCTTGGATGGAGGAGCTTCACCGAGCTAATTGGATAAAGGTGGCTAATTATTGTCGGTACCATCTTGGTAATTCAAAGGTTGGTAGATATTGGATCCCTATTGAGGACTGGCCTATTCAAATCCCAGAAAGGCAAAGACAAGATATCCAAGGCATCCTTCATATGAGATCCCTCTCTTGGTCCCATGAAAAAGATTGTTTTGGATGGAACAACACTACTAAGGGTGAGTATTCAGTTGCTCAAGGTTATTTGACCTTATGCCATAATAATCCCAACCATTCTTCTAACATATTTTCTCGATTGTGGGCTCAAAATATTTGGCCTAAGGTGAGGTTCTTTAATTGGCTTTTATTGCATCGTAGGGTGCTTACTGGTGAGCAACTTATGAAGCGTGGTTTTCATGGCCCTTTTAGATGTGAAATGTGTGAAGAGAATGTAGAAAATATCAACCATATTTTTATTGAGTGTACTTTAGCCTCCGAGCTATGGAGGAGAATGGCCACTTTACTTGGCTTACAGTGGTCCAATTTTTTTACTTTTGAACAGCTTTGGAGGGATTGGCCTAATCAAGAGGGTGTTGATCATTTTATTAGGCAGTTAGTTTGGATGGGTTCTACCATTCTTCTTTGGAATATTTGGAATGAAAGGAACAGCCAAATTTTTAATCAAGATAGGAAGGATATTCACTATATTTGGCAAAATACCATAGCCAACTTAGTTGAATCAGTCCATCAACTCCTTAATCACCCCCAAAACTCCCACCAAAGATGGGATCAAGTGATGCAAAGATTGAAGATTAAATCTTCTAAGGGCAACCAACTTAAAGGGAATGTGAGTATTAGTAAGATGGATAGGACTAGAAATTGGCAACCTCCTCCTAAGGATTTTGGAAAAGTCAATACTGATGGAGCCTCTAGAGGGAACCCTGGAAAAGCCGGTGTGGGAGGAATTGGTAGACTTTCGGATGGCTCCCTGGTTTTTACTTTTGTTGAGAATTTGGGTATTCTTTCCAATAACCTTGCTGAGGGGTATGGTATCCTCGGGAGGCCTTGAGGAGGCTACTAAGGTTGGATGGGAAAAGGTGTTAGTTGAGTCTGACTCTCAACTTATGATTAATCTCTTGAAGACTCCTTCTAAGAATCATAAGGTGGATTGGAGAATAAAAAGAATTATTGAGAAGATTCAATTAATCCAGATGGGATTTTTGAAAGTTGATTACAATCATGTGGTCGAGAGATCAAAACAAGAGTGTTGATGCTTTAGCTAATTGGGCTTTGGACAAAGGTGATCTTACTTGTTATGGCCACCCTCCTATATGGTGGGCTTCTCAAATTAGGGAAGCTCTTCTTTCTATCATTTCTTTGGATGGCTCCAGTTACGAAGGTACCTAGTTTCTTCTTGTTTTTTTTTTTTTGCTTCTCTTTGGTTCATTCAGTTTTTTTAGTTCCCTAGCTCATTCTATTCTTTATTTTGTTTCCTCTGTTGATTCTTGCCTTAATAGTCTTCTGGTCTAGATAGGTCATTGTTATGTTCAATTTTTTTTTCTTTTTTTCTTTTTTGTTTTTTTTGTTTAGTTTTTTAAGGTGGGTGGGTTCTTTTGTTTTGTTTTTTGTTTTTGTGTTCTTTGTGTTGTTTTTTTTGTTCATGTGTTTTTGTTGTTTTGTTTTTTTTTTAATGTTTTTTGTTATTGTTCTTGTGTTTTTTTCGTTCTTGTTCTTGGGTTTCTCTTTGTTTGTGTTATTTCGTGTTTTTATGTGTGAGTGTTTTCTATTTTTTTTGTTTTTGTTTGTTTGTTGGTTGTTTTTTATTTTTATTTTTATTTTTTATAGGTTTTGGTTGTGTTTATTTTTCATGTTTTTTTTGGGTTATGTCTTTGTAGTGTTCTGTTGTTTTTGTCTTGTTTGTGTTTTGTTATGTGGTTCTTGTGTTTTTCTATGTGGTTTGTGTTGTGGTTTCTTTTATCTTATTGTGCGTGTTTGGTTGTGCTTTTGTTTTTGACACACTCAAGGAGCATGTTTTTTATTTTATTTTATTATTTTTGTTGTTATTTACTTATTTTTAAATTGGTTTTGTGTGTTTGTTTGCTCCTTGAGTATGTCAAAGGTGGTAGGCCGGGTCCGAGTCTTGGGCATTTTTGGCGGAATGGATACCCCTGCCTCCTTGGGTCTTACCGAAAGTGGCATCCCTTTTGGGATGTTTTCCACAAATAAAAAAAAAATATGCTGAAGATAAGTATACAAATTTTTTTGAAACACCTTACAGTTAAGGAACAAATAGGACACCGATTCCCAGTCTTGTTTACAAAGAAAATAGTGATTGAGAAAATTAAATCCTCGTTTATGCAAGTTATCAATCGTTAGGACCTTATTCTGCACCACAAGCCAAAAAAAGAAATTGATTTTTGGAGTAATATTTTTAATCCATATTTTAGACCAGGGCCAATCACCACCACCATGGGAACAAAGGAGAGAGTAAGCAGATTTAATAGTAAAACTTCCCTTGCTATCACCATCCTAGACAAGCCGGTCCACCACATCCTCTTGACAAATAACATATCTACGCAATTCCCCAAGAATAATATCCCATACCAAATGATCCTGAGGAGATCTGAGAAAGGGAGGGGACTGCAACCAATATTTATGGTTATTTAGAAGATGAAAAAAGTTTGCCACTTTGACAAACCCATCCTCCTTGGAGAAAGAACAGACTTCTCTAAAATGCAACTCCTTTGCAAGAGGGCGGTCTCTAAGCCAAGGATCATCCCAGAAGGAGACCGATCTACCATTCCTTATCACCCAATGACTATTGGTCTTGATAAAATCCTTGCATTTGATAAGACTTTTCCAAAATGTAGAGCCTTCAAAGGATAGTGTATCTGACAAGAAGTGGTTAAAATTATATTTGGCACTTAAGATACGACACCATAGGCTCTCAACACTAGTCACCACCTTCCAAGAAAGCTTAGACACTAGGGCCTTATTCATAACAACAACACTCTTTAAGTTGAGACCTCCCTCAATTTTTCTCTTACAAACTTACTCCTAGGAGCAGAGATAGAATTTACCCTTCAAATATGGATTGGCCCAAAGAAAATACTTACAAATACTATCAAATTTGGACATCACCTTGATAGGAATGTTGAAAAGTGATAGAAAATATAAAGGAATACTTTAGAGTGTGCTCTTAACTAATACCGTTTCACCACCCTGACTAAGAAGGGCACGTTTCCATGAAGAGAGCTTTCTATGAACCCGCTCTAGAACATAAGTCCAAAATACCTCTTTCAAACGACCCACAAATAACGAGAGGCCCAAATACATAACAGAGAGAAAAAAAATTTGGCACCCCAAAATTGAAGCGATTTTATGTTGCCTAATCTCTGGAGTATTAATAAAAAAAATATCTCTTAATGAAATTGATCAACTGACCCAAAACTCTCCCGTAACAGTCCAAAATTAACTTAACATCATGGGCATGAAAAATCGATGCCAAGCATGAGAGCAAAGTATCATCAACAAACTATTGATGAGAGATAGGGGGAATCTATAAAGTTGGCCTTAAACCAAACTCCATACCATGGGTTTTGATAGAACACCCAAGAGCCTCCACCATGATAATGAAGATAAAATGGGAGATAGGATCACCTTGCCATAATCCTCTACATGATCTAAAAAAACTAGTTGGGGAACCATTAATCAACATCGATAACCAGGCAGAAGAAATAGCCACCTCCATAAGATTCACCCAGGAATCACTAAAGCCAAACTTCCTAAGGACTAAGAACAGGAAGGGCCAAGACACCCTGTCATAGGCTTTGTTAACATCCAATTTAAGAAAGAAAGCCACCCTTCAACTTTTTTGCACCGAATGAAGAAGCTCATGGATAACAATAGCACCATCCAAAATTTATCTTTCCGAAACAAACTCTGAGTCGAATCAATAATAGAAGGGAGAATACATTTCAATCTATTGGCCATAGCCTTAGAAAAATCTTATAAATAGAATTACACAAACTTATTGGCCTAAATTCGTTGAACGATGCCACAAAGTCCTTAGGGATAAGAGCAAGAAAAGTTGCATTCAAGGCCTTAGGAAAGACCCTCGAACTCTGGACATGTCGGATAGCATCGCAAACGTCCTCACCATATATATGCCAGAACTACTGGAAAAAAAGGGAGAAAGTCGTCCGATCCTAGGGCCTTAAGAGGGCTCATAGTCTTAACAACATCTTGAATCTCATCATAAAACAAAATCAAAGCTCATAGTTCCTAATTTTTACCTTAACCTCCTCACAAAATAAAAAAAAATTATAATAATTTTTTTAAGATTTATTTTAAATAATACATATAACAAAATTTAAATTTTCTATAATATATTTTTTAAATTTATTTTAAATAATGAATAGAATATAACGTATATATTTTTAAGAGAAGTTGTCTTGTGGCTAAATATATCTAATATTATATTTAAGAAATATATACTAATCACTAAACCTAGCGGATGACACTTTTGAACGATATCTTGTTTGAGCTCATAGTTCCCAATTTAATCTTGTATGATTTTAAATTTTTATTAAAAAATTAAATTGAAATTATAAAAAGATTGCCTATTATATTTATTATTTTTAGCATCTATTTAAATTCGAATATCCCATAAAGAGGAAACAATAAATTCTACAAGATCATATAACTTATATGAGATAATATCCGTTTATGTGGGGAGTTGGAGAGAAGTGGGTAGTTGAAACTTTTGTGTTGGAGAGGTCTCAGGTTCAAATCTTTTCATTTCACATGTTTTGCGGATATGCTACGTAATAATGAGTTTAATGATGAAATGACAAACAGATATGCTACCTAATAGTTACTAGGGACCCTAGTAGTGTGTATGTCCACCCACTTGACCCTACTGGTAGTGTGTATGTCTACCCACTTGATGTAATAATGATGAAATGATAAAAACTTAAAAAAAATATTATATGTGATAATTTTACTTAACAAACTTTTTCTGTGTATGTCCAACTTGACCCTACTGGTAGGTAGTGTGTATGTCTACCCACTTGATGTAATAATGATAAAATGACAAAAACTTTAAAAAAATATTATATGTGATAATTTTACTTAACCAACTTTTTCCACGAAATTCGAAATTACGTGTATAAATTTAAACCTTAAGAATTTATGCCTACTCAAATTATACAATTACATTGAACAAATATCCACATGTCCTAAACGGCACTTGTTACATTAATATTTGATAGCAGATATGTAGTTATCCATCCTCAATCTCTTAAATTTAGAGATCCGGGATTCTTTATAACACCCAGAATTTGACGGGGCAACATTAATATTTGATAGCAGATAAGTAGTTATCCATCCTCAATCTCTTAAATTTAGAGATCCGGGATTCTTTATAACAGCCATAATTTGACGGGGCAAATTAGATTACCATACGAAAATAGTCTTTCTTATGTTTTTGCATGTGCTACAATGTATTATATTGTATTCCATTTTGTATCACGTTTTTATTCGCTTACTAGAATTATGGTTGCCCATAATATAAAACATATTGTAGTAAATAGTTGTTATTATACACCTACCTAAACATACTTGTCAATATAAAGATGGAAGTTAGACATTTACAACACTAGCGATACTTAACCAATCATATTTAACATTACATGTTAATACGAAAATGAAAGTTTGGTTGTGACCAGCTGGTATTAAAAAGGTTTGATCAGTCTCGTTACGTCTGCTTTTATGAAGAAAACAAACCAGTATGTTATAGTTGAAAACATTAAGAGAACGAGTAAAGCCACCAACCTCACGTCTACTTTTAAGAAGAAATAGATGGGTCGACCTGATTTGAGCAGTCTTGTCACGTCTACTTTTAAGAAGAAAACTAACCAGTCTGTTATCGTTGAAAACATTAAGAGAACGAGAAAAGTAGTATAGGTCTTTCTTTCTCATAATTAGGTTATTGGTACATATAAAATCGCTATATAATTTAAAATATGACTGATAATAACTTTTATATGTATAATTTTTATTTTATTTTAAATGTAATGTAAAATATGACAACGAAATTTAAACTGAAGTTAATAACATACATACCATTAAATGTCCCTGTAATTAATGACAACATGGTAACAAAGTATCTTTTTCCCTGAAGTTAATAACATACCATTGAAGGTAATAACATAACATTATATGTCCCTGCAGAATAATGTATTATATAACAGAGATACGAGCCACCGGAAGGACACGCTCTTATCGGAACACCATCTCTCACAAAGTACAGTAATTCCGAGAAAGGGGAAGAAGCTTGAGGTGCACAGGCGCGGGCAGGGCCACCGCAGCCGTGTTGCGGTAGCCGTCAGACGCGAATGCCCTGCCGAGAGACTTAAGAACCGCTAAAGATACCACGAAAGGTCTCCTTGAACAGGGGAAGAGACTTAAGAACCGCCAAAGATACCACGAAAGGTCAAGGAGACTTAAGAACCGCCAAAGATACCACGAAAGGTCTCCTTGAAGGACTCCCCTGTTCAAGGAGACCTTTCGTGGTATCTTTGGCGGTTCTTAAGTCTCTCGGCAGGGCATTCGCGTCCGCCGGCTACCACAACACGGCTGCGGTGGCCCTGCCCGCGGCGGGGCACCTCAAGCTTCTTCCCCTTCGGCGCTGTCATTGACCTCCAAGACGTATTCATACGGCTTGCGTTCGACATCGTGTGTGAGGTAGGTTTGGGGACGCATTCCACGTCGCTGAGCTCCGATCTCCCTCTGCCCCGCGTTCCATACCTAAGGCAGCATGATCAAGCCATGGAGGTTGCCATGTTTCGGATGCTTATGCCAACCTTCTGTTGGAAAGCCATGACGTATTTCAACATCGGCCTGGGGCGCTGCCTCCGACGAGCTTTGGAGTGTATGCACGGATTTATCGACAAGATCTGCTCTCCACCCCTCCCCACCGATGCCCATGCCGGCACTTGGAACATCACCTCGGCCTTCCTCCGCTTCGAACGGGAAAGCGGCTGCGGATATTCCCAAAAAGAGATGGCTCCAGCGAAAGCAAATCTCAGTGTGGCCGTAATGGATACGATTGTTTCGGCTCTTACATAGTTCTTCTGGGTTTTAGCACAGAATCTAGATGTTGAAGCCAAGATTTTAGCAGAGATCCGACGCATGGTTAAGCAAAGGCCTGATCCAGACAGTCGTGACGAGCACGATCCTTCTCCTGTGGAGCCAGACGAATTGAAGCACATGGATTATCTGCACGCAGCTTGACGGAGTCGCACCGTCTCTACCCGCCTGTTCCGATGGGTATCATGGAGGCAGTGGAAGACGACTTTCTGCCCAGCGGCACGAGGGTGGAGAAGAGTTCGCAGGCGATCTATTCCATGTTTTCGTTAGGCACAATGGAGAAGGTGTGGGGCGAAGACTGCCGGTAATTCAAGCCATAACGGTGGCTAAAAGGACGAGTGGTTTGCGAAGGAGTCCAACTTTGAGTGTGCAGTCTTCAACGCAGGGACTCGAAGTTGTACTGGAAGTGTCTTTTTAGACTTGTCTAATTTTTAAGAAAACTTAAATAGGTTAGCTAATTACGAAATTTACCTTCCAAATTATAATTGGCTTAAAGAGATCCAAGCAAGCATTAGTAGAAGAGGTATTAGTGATAATGAAATAATTAAAAATATTCAATATTAGTGTTGTTAGGTTTACAAACAAAATTATGTTGTTTTTTTAATGTATTTGCAATGTAATCAACATTGTGTAAGGGATAATTCCTGAAATTTATGTTTACACGAATATACTAATGATGTTCCTTGATGGAATGCCCCTCAAATAATTGTTCAATAGCCAATTTTATAAAAATTAATTGATTTTATATTTTTATCATTTTAATCAACAAGATAAATGTATTTAAATGGTTAGTATTTATAGAAACCAAGTATATGATGGTTAATGGATTTGGTAGAATACCTTTATCACATTTCAGTTAGATGGGAATAAGCTATGCTATAATATATTTGAACACCATTAATTCTTTTTTAGCAAGTATTTATTTAAACAAGAGGTCCATAGTGATGTAGGGGATATAAAGGTTGTGTGTTCAATTTTTTATTGATAAGTATAGCTTTCAGTTTTAAGAGGGGTCATGGTTGGGATAAGATTGCTCAGCCTTGTGCATTGGTCATAGGGGTTTCTCACACTAACCTAAATTTTTCAATCCCCAAGGACTAGGTGGATTGGTAAGTGCAGGTGTGACTGGGCACTTACCAAGAAGAGACCTAGATTCAAACCTTGGGGAATCCAACCCTTTACAAAGGTAGTAGTATGCTCTGAATCCTTTGAGTGTGTGTTAGACCAACAATGATGGTACGAAACCCGAGTGACCAGTGGTTACGAATGAGATGGATATGTTTATTGGAATCAATCGCTATGGTTTGAACCCTGCTCTATCCAACCACTAAAAATAGTGGCTGTAACCAACTCCCCTATGTAATAAAAAAAATATATTTAAATTTTTTTTTTAAGTAAATAATTAGCTAAGAAAAAATATTAATTTTTTAAGTAAATCAATAATTTATAAAAAATAACATGATTGACATTATGTCAGCTTCTTCTCCCTTTACTTCATATGAAGTTGGTGGTGAGAGAAATGGCTCCAAAGGTGAGCAAACAACCTAGGAAATTTATTCCCAAGGTGTACCATGAGGTATTTCTGAATATTATTTTGTGATTCCTCTGTATGAATTCAATAAGGCATGTTCTTGATTTGAAAAGAATACTCTTATAGGGTATTTTTTGGGTCGGATTCCCCCTGAGCATGTCCTTAGGAACTAGATTGAGTAGTATTGGTATCCGTATGGGATTCAAGTCGACCATGTCCAAAATATCTCTAAAGGTTTTTTTCATTTCTAATTATGTAGTCCTGACCAAGCCCAAAAGATCCTCAATAAGGGTCCTAGTTATATTAATAGTTCACTACTCATTTTTTAGTTATGGATCCGAGATTTCATAGTCGGTCCGCCCTAGCAGGAGAAATTTTCTATGATAAAACCTCTTAGTTCATGTCGGTCCGCCTAGTAGAAGAATTACTATAGATATGGATACAAAATTATGTTATACTACTTTAATCACTATGATGACCCTCCCAGATGGACCTTTTTGATATGAAAAACAATGTATTATCTGATGATGCTTTAATACTTGATTTTGTGCAATTAAGTAGCTATGTGATATTAATAGATATTGAAGAGCATGATACTACTAAAAAATTGCCAATGTGTAGGATCAGGTGCACTCGTAAGTGGAAGAAGTTGAGTCATCCACCAAAGATGAGGGTACTTGAGGTTGGGGAAGTGATGATAAGGCAACTCGGAGGTAACAAGGATGGATACCTTCATATAGGCATGCATTCGGTTAAGGGATAATCATCAATAGCTAGCCACCTTGAGTCCCTATACTGATAGCCTAGTAGCTATCATAAGTTCTAGAGGTTGAGACAGGTGACTAGATTGATGGAAAGACTCCCTCTTTGTTTGTTGCACATGCATGATTATCTTTTACTTCAGCACTATTTGCCTTAATAATTTGTGAGCTATGAATGAATAGGTTGTCTTCATAACTCCTTGTATGCCTTGGTAAATAGAATAGTAAAGAGATATCATTTTAAATAAATAATTGATTTATTTGAATAGTAAAGAGATATCATTTTAAATAAATGATTGATTTATTTGAATAATAAAGAGATATCATTTTAAACAAATGATTGATTTATTTGAATAGTGAAAATATATCATTTTGAATAAATAATTGATTTATTTAGAATAATAAGGAAATATCATTTTAAATAAATAGTTAATTTATTTAAATAGTAAAGAGATCTCATTTTAAATAAATTATTGATTTATTTTATAATGTTAAGGACATCCCATTTTAAATAAATGATTGATTTTTATTTTAGTGATAAAGAGTTTTCATTTTGAATAAATATGTGATTTATTTTAGATTGATAAAGAAAACCTTTTTTAAATAAAAAGAAATGGTTGTTTTATATTAAGAAATAAAAGAACCCCATTAAGAAAATGACTACTCTATTTGAAATGATAAATATAATTCATTGAACTTATAGAGAATAGACTTTGACTGTTGAATTGATGGGGAATTCACTTAATCAAAATGACCAACTAATGTTGGTTTTAAATATGATAAGACCACCCTTCAGAGAATTGGATAGGTTACCCTTTGGAAATCCACTTGGAACAACTATGTGAAGCTCCCTATGACATGAAGGGATGGCTTCTTTATGGTAAGTATCTTGGGAAGGTGGAGGAGGGAATGTTCTCCCTACCATATGATGGATGTATATGGGAAGTTATGGTAAGTAGGTGGTGGACAAAAGCCAAGGAGAATGATGTGAGAGGTGTGTTGGTAAGAGGATATGGATGGAGAAAAGGGAAGAGTGTGTTGGGTAAAATGATAGAAAGGGAAGAGATGAGGGAGGCACGATGAAGCACCATGAAAGCAAAGGGAGAAGCCAATGGGAAGAAGAGGAAGTAGGCGATGGGTATTCGAGTGCAACCTAGATAGACAACCAATGACGAGTAATACTAGGTTGGACTCATGAGACTCTAAATAAAATATGTTTAATGTTTTCATTCATTGGTTTAGACTATTGTCAGGCTATGGGTTCTCACCTATTACGTTGACTCCTTTAAGCTATGGTAAACCTACTTCCTTAAGAGTGTAATGTTAAGACTAGTGAGGTGGTCCTATGGTCATCCTCCTATTGACCACTTATGGAATCATTTATGAGTTCATGGCCATGTTTAACCTCCTTGACCAAGCCTTAGCATCTCTTGTCATAGTCAATATGATATGGTAGCACCTTTTGTAGTCGATTGGTTGTACGCATTCATATATCATCGTGGCTATTACTTCGAATGACCATCTATTGTTGGTAGAATAGATGATACTTAGTATAGGTGTACCTTAAGGTAAATATGCTTATCACTAGAGATACCCTTCTTTGATATCTACAACCATGCAAGGATTGCATAGTAGGTTTTAACCTCGCTCGATAGCCACCTTTGGGCATAAAGCATAACATCATAGGCTATATCGATGTTAGGATGGTTGACCACATCATGACTATCATTTGACATCATGGAGACCCCTTGAATATCCCACCTATACTCTAGTTCACTATGGGATAGAAGTCATCTTTGTCGTACCCTTGTCATCCTCTATGTCGTAAACCACTCTATGGTGATCTGTTCTCCCTTCGCTAGAGTCAATCTGTTAATCACTCGTAGGAGAGAGCTTAGAGTATGTTTGGTTGGACCTAACCTTTAATGTTATTTCATTATCTAAAATGGTAGATTTTAGGTTAATGAAAGGAAAGAATATTTAATGTTATTTCATTATCTAAAATGGTAGATTTTAGGTTAATGAAAGGAAAGAATCTTTAATGTTATTTCATTATCTAAAATGGTAGATTTTAGGTTAATGAAAGGAAATAATATTTAATGTTATTTCATTATCTAAAATGGTATATTTTAGGTTAATGAAAGGAAAGAATCTTTAATGTTATTTCATTATCTAAAATGGTAGATTTTAGGTTAATGAAAGGAAAGAATCTTTAATGTTATTTAATTATCTAAAATGGTAGATTTTAGGTTAATGAAAGAAAAATCTTTAATGTTATTTCATTATCTAAAATGTAGTTTAGTTAATGAATGGAATATTTAATTTGAAAATGAGTTTTTGTGGATTTAAATGAAAGAAAAAAGTTTATTTGAAGATTAAAGTAGTTGGCTTTAATTGGATAATGAATGTGAAATATGGTTTGTTTTGTAAATTAAGGGTATGGGACTTTAATTTATGAAATGAAGAAAAATGTTTATTTGAAGATTAAAGTAGTTGGATTTAATTGGATAATGAATGTGAAATATGGTTTGTTTTGTAAATTAAGGGTATGGGACTTTAATTTATGAAATGAAGAAAAAGGTTTATTTGAAGATTAAAGTAGTTGGATTTAATTGGATAATGAATGTGAAATATGGTTTGTTTTGTAAATTAAGGGTATGGGACTTTAATTTATGAAATGAAGAAAAAGGTTTATTTGAAGATTAAAGTAGTTGGCTTTAATTGGATAATAAATGTGAACCTAGATTATTTAGCAATTAAGGGTATGGGACTTTGATTGTTAAATAAGGGTTAGACCATTTATTACAAGTAGAGCATGTGGTCTTGATGCATGGTTGAATAGCTCTCATGAGAATATGAGAGGGGAAATAGAAAGAGTAGTTTTCTATGATGTCAACTATGCATTAGAAAGTTGAATTGCTTGGGTTATTTGTATAGTTGCAATTTGGCAATGAAATGAACAAATGCATTTTAGAAGCATGTCTATCCTGAACTATGAGTGTCTTGATCCCCTACTATCCTCACTTGATCGATGGAAGAGTGGGAGGACCAAAGTCATGAGATGGACCGATGCACAAGTTTGCTCTCTACCTTACATCTTGCTTATTTATGCAAATAGATTAGATTTGTGGGGAGGTTTCCTCGATGAAATTGATGTAATGTATTGTTTGAAGGTATGGGGTTTACCATACATACTTATGTAATAAATGAACAATATGGTTGATGCACCTTGTATTCCATTAATTGAATGTAGTTGTATTTAAATCCTTTCTATTGCATGTTTATCCTTTAATTATTGCTTTATGTTTTAGTTATCCTTTGCTTGTTTAATGATTCATGTTTTGTTAGATTTAGTATCTAGATCTATTCTTTATATTCTTGTTTTAATAATTTTTATAAAAACAATAGTAAGTTCTAGGTGAACTTAGAGGATGACCTAAGGGCTTGAGACCCCCTTAGGGAGATTGGTAACTAGGTTTAGAAGATCGTACCAGAGTTAAGATAGCTTGTTAGAGGATAATATTGATAGCTTAACTCATAGTACATGTAGCATACCCACACATAATGGCTTGTGTGGAATATGGAGATGCATGTACACCTTCTAATGATTGAAGGTGGTAAGTCTAGCTCATCAAGATTGATGAGATGGATGGACTTATGTGCATAACATGAGATATGCCTATGTAGAAGGGACTTGCATGAGGGGAATATTGTGTGGTATAGTTCTTGAGAAACTTAGGGGTTGTTAAACATTAAGTCAATCTAAGGTTGGTTAGGGGTTTATGAATCCCTCTCCTTAGTAAAAAAAATATTTCTATCTTTGTGTGTTTTCTTGTTTCTTTATTTTTGGGTCATTACATTTGGTATCAGAGCTCTAGGTATGAGGGTATAGAGCTTCTTATGTGTTGAAAGAGATTCGAGAGCCTCCAATGAAGGCTTGCTTAAGTTTAAGCTAAAATCTAGGATGACCTAGAGTCTCTACTTATTAGAATCTAATGGAGTTGATCCCAAGGGAAGATGAATGTTATGATACCTTAGTATGGGCTTTGGTATTAATGATACATCATAATCTTGGAATATTATCCTAGTTAGATTTCTAATGATTTGGCAAGAAGAACTTTGTAATGTGGTTTGAGTTAGTGATTCAGTTTAAGATGAAGTTGTAATCTAATTCTTTTCTTGGTTGAAATCAGATCAAGATGCCACCTAAGGCCAAGAGAGAAAGACCTCCACCTAGATAAACTCAACAAAGTAATGTCGAAGAAGGGATCCAGAATGAGGGTCCAAAAACTCCCAATACGGGAATGGAAGATCTCACTACCACAGTTGTCGCATTGCAAGATCAGTTAAGGCAAGTGTTAGAAACTATTGCAAACCAAAATTTGCAAGCTAGAGATTCAAAAGTTAACCAAGTTGAGGGGTTGACTATGAAGAAGATACAAGCTAGAACCCTCTTGGAGAAGGAAATGGTAAGAGATCTAAAGAATATTTGTATCTCCAAGTTCGATGGAGAAGGAGAGGGAGATGCAGCTGAGGCTTGGTTAAGGGAACTAGAAGTTTTCTTCATGGTAAAGGGATATTCTTCAGGAACCCAAACTGTTTGGGCTACTATCTACCTTGAAGGAGCTACCCTAGATTGGTGGGAAACTTACTATGAGGAAACTAATATTGAACTAGTAGATATTCCATGGAAGGAATTTATAGTCATCTTCAAGAAGAGGTTCCTCACAGAGCATTTCTATGCTCTAAAATTTGAGGAGTTTGCCAGTTTAAGGCAAGGAACCAACTTAGTGGAGATATACTACAAGAAGCTGGTAAAATTGTTGAAGTATGTACCCACCTATAATGAGAAAATATGGATTCATAAGTTTACTCATGGATTGCAATCTAGGATAAAGCATGATGTAGAGATGCAGGAACCTAAGTCATTGCAAAAGGTATATGACCTAGCAAAGAAAGCAGAGTCACACTTCCATTATAAATATGAAACCTTGTCTGAGCAAGATCGATAGGAACTAAAGAAGAGGAATAGCAATGGGGTTGTAAAATGGGAGGTTGAACAAGATCGAAAGGCTAAGAACCCTCAAAATCTAGAGAAGAAATCTAATGGAAGCTAGAAGAAGTTCAAGAAAAACTTTTATAAGAAAGGTAACAAACCTAATAATGCTAAGCCTCAACAATAGAAATCATAAGTTTTAGTTCCAACGATCAAGGGTGAGGAGAAAAAACTAGAAAAGTGACAAGGGCCCAAGGATGGGTGTTACCATTGTAGAGGGCCACATTTTTCTAACCAGTGCCCATACTGACCAGGGCCAAGTACATCCAACATTAAAGGAAAGGAACCTATGCATCAGATCTACGTTGCAACTGGGAGTCAAAAGCTTGAGGGACAAGCCACCCCATTGATTTTAAAAGGTAAGATTTTTGATAAGCAAGTGAATATCTTAATTGATAGTGGAGCCACTGATAGCTTTATTTCTTGTAAGTTAGAAAAATATATGCCAAAAAGGCTAGGGTATTTGGCTCATGGATGGAAGGTTGAGTATGGTTCTGGATAGACCTACTCCATAAACCAATGTTTCTTAATGATGGAAATTACTTTAGCTAATGGAACCATAGAAGGTTGCTTATATGTAGCTCCACTTCATGCCTTCGATGTGATCCTAGGGATGGATTGGTTACAGGCCCATAAATCCATAATCAATTTCTAGGATAGATGGATCGAATATTTTGAAGGAGGTAAGGAAAGGCTATGAATTCATAGTGAACAAGGGGTATTCAAACCCTATATGTTGTCAGCTATGTAGTTGAAGAAAGCCCTCAGAAGAGGAGGGATAGTCTATGTAATAAAGCTAAATGAAGTTGGAGAAGATCGAAAGAAGGAAGTGTTGGAGACACATCCAATTTTGTAGGATTTCAAGGATGTATTCCCTGAGGATTTACCTAGGCTCCCTCTTGTGCGAGAATTTGATTTCACTATTGATCTTATGCTAGGAGCGAAACCAATTCACAGATCTCCCTATAGGATGTCACCCATTGAGATGCAAGAATTAAAGGTACAATTGCAAGGGTTATTAGAGAAAGGGTTGATAAAACCAAGTGTGTCACCTTGGGGTGCACCTATTTTATTTATGAAAAAGAAATATGACTCTTTAAGATTGTGTATTGATTACAGGATGTTGAATAAAGCTACAATCAAGAACTGGTATCCCCTACCTAGAATCAAAGATTTATTCGATCAATTGAGAGATGCCATGATGTTTACTAAGATAGATTTAAGGTCAAGGTATCACCAATTGAGAATACATGAGGAGGATACTCACAAGATGACATTTAAGACTAGGTATGGGCATTATGAGTTCACAGTCCTACCTTTTGGACTGACTAATGCCCTAGCCACCTTCATGAATTTAATGAACAATGTGTTCAGAAGGCACCTAGACCAGTTTGTCCTTGTATTTCTAGATGATATCCTAATATACTCTCAAAACAAGGAAGAGCATGATAAGCATCTCAAGATCATGTTAGAGTTACTAAGGGAAAATCAACTCTACGAAAATCTAGCCAAGAGTGATTTCTATGTTTTAGAGGTGTATTATTTAGGGCATATCATATCAGTAGAAGGAATTGTTGTGGATCTAGAGAATATTGAAGCCATATTAAATTGGCCACCCCCTACTAATATTACTGAAGTAAGAAGCTTCATGGGGTTAACGGGCTATTATAGATGTTATATAAAGGATTTCTCAAAGATTGCCTCGGCAATAACTAACCTCCAGAAGAAAGGGAAGGAGTTCAAATGGATAGAAAAGTGTGAAACCACTTTTGCTTTGTTGAAGCAGAAACTCACTACCACACCAATATTGAAGATTCTAGATCCTCAAGGAGATTTTTTAGTATGCATTGATGCATCACTGGAAGGGTTAGGAGGAGTACTCATGCAAGAAGAGTTAGTAGTAGCTTATACTTCAAGGAAACTTAAAAAGCATGAAGTCAATTATGCTACTCATGATTTAGAGCTAGCCATTGTGGTGCACGCTCTAAAGGTCTAGCACCATTATCTGGTAGGAAGACCTTTCGAGTTAAAATTAGACCATCAAAGTCTAAGGTACATATTTACCCAACCAATACTCAATGCGAGATAGAGAAGGTGGATCGAGTTTCTCATTGAGTATGACTTTGAAATTGAGTACATAAAGGGAAAAGAGAATAAGGTTGTGGATGCCTTGAGTAGAAGGAGACACATAGCAGCCATAACCAAGAGTCACATAAAGCTCATGGACCAAGTAAGGTAGGAGCAAAATCAGGATGAATATTGCTAGGAAATTCGAGCTAGAATAGACAAAGATCCTGAGAGCAATAAGGAGTTTGGGGTGATAGATAACCTTTTGTGCTACAAAGGTAGAATCATCATACCAAAATCAAGGGATTCAAGAAAGCTAATAATGCAAGAAGCCCATAGATCTCCTTATACAACTCACCCCAGAGGGGTAAATATGAGGGAAAATCTGAAAAGAACCTTCTTCTGGGTAGGAATGAAGAAGGATATTACCAATTTTATCACTCGATGCCTTGAATGTCAGAAGGTTAAGGTAGAATACAAGCATCCCATAGGATAGTTGTATCCACATAGTATACCTACACAGAAATGGTAGGTCATATCTATGGATTTCATAGTAGGTTTACCTAAAACTAGGTACCAACATGATGCAATTCTAGTAGTAGTCAACAAATTGACTAAGGTTACACATTTTATACCTGGGAGCACCAAGGATGATGCTCAGGTGGTGGCTAATAGATTTTCCAAGGAAGTATTTCGATTGCATGGATTTCTTGAGATAATCATCTCAGATAGGGATTCCAAGTTCACTTCTAAATTTTGGAAAGCCCTTCATCAGGCAATAGGCACGAAGTTGAACATGAGTTCGACATACCACCCTAAAATAGATGATCAAATAGAGCGGGTAAACCAAGTACTAGAAGATATGCTCTGCATGTATTGTATGGATCACAAGTCTCACTGGGAAGACTACCTACCGTTGGTAGAGTTCACCTACAATAATGGGTATCACTCATCTTTGGGAATGGCACCTTTCGATGCCTTGTATGGGTGAAAGTGTAGAACACCACTATCATGGGATAACCTAGAGGATAGAATTGTGATTGGACCAAAAATGGTCAAAGAAATGGAAGAGCAAGTAAAGGTAATCAGGCAAAGACTCAAGGAAGTTGTTGATAGGTAGAAGAGTTATGTTGATTTAAAGAGAACTCCAAGAGAGTACTCGATGGGAGATAAAGTGTTCCTAAGGGTCAAACCAATGAAAAGTATGATCAAGTCCACAAAATTGGATCCATGGTTTGTAGGACCCTTTGAGATCACTAAAAATATTAGTCTGGTTGCATACCGACTCACTTTACCTCCTAATATATCAAAAATCCATGACACTTTCCACATATCTTTGCTTAGAAAATATATTGTTGACCCTGAACATGTGTGGGATGTTTCTAATTTGTAGATGGTAAATCCAAAGGCAATTGAAGTAATGCTAGTAAGAATTCTTGAATTTCTCTAAGACTATGTGGAATCGGACCCTTGAGCAATGTAAGGTCCAGTGGGACCATTTCTCAGAAAGGAATGCCACTTGGGAGAAAGTGGTGGATATGCAAAAATATTTTCCTTTTTTGTTTGATGATCTCTAAAATTTGTAATAATTTACTTTTGATTATGTATGCTTGTGTAAAACTAAGAAACACCCAGGATAATGTTTAGTCCTAGTGGGGGAGGATGTCATGACCCTCCCAGATGGACCTTTTGATATGAAAAATAATGTATTAACTGATGATGCTTTAATACTTGATTTTGTGCAATTAAGCAGCTATACGATATTAATAGATATTGAAGAGCATGATACTGCTAACAAATTGCCAATGTGTAGGATCAGGTGCACTCGTAAGTGGAAGAAGTTGAGTCATCCACCAAAGATGAGGGTACTTGAGGTTGGGGAAGTGATGATAAGGCAACTCGGAGGTAACAAGGATGGATACCTTCATATAGGCATGCATTCGGTTAAGGGATAATCATCAATAGCTAGCCACCTTGAGCCTCATATTGATAGCCTAGTAGCTATCATAAGTTCTAGAGGCTGAGATAGGTGACTAGATTGATGGAAAGACTCCCTCTTTGTTTGTTGCACATGCTTGATTATCTTTTACTTCAACACTATTTGCCTTAATAATTTGTGAGCTATGAATGAATAGGTTGTCTTCATAACTCCTTGTATGCCTTGGTAAATAGATATCATTTTAAATAAATAGTTGATTTATTTAAATAGTAAATAGATATCATTTTAAATAAATGGTTGATTTATTTAAATAATAAATAGATATCATTTTAAATAAATGGTTGATTTATTTAAATAGTAAAAAGATATCATTTTAAATAAATAGTTGATTTATTTAGAATAATAAGGAAATATCATTTTAAATAAATAGTTAATTTATTTAAATAGTAAAGAGATCTCATTTTAAATAAATAATTGATTTATTTTAGAATGTTAAGGAAATCTCATTTTAAATAAATGGTTGATTTATTTTATAGTGATAAAGAGTTTTCATTTTGAATAAATATGTGATTTATTTCAGATTGATAAAGAAAACCTTTTTAAAAGAAAAAAGAAACGGTTGTTTTATATTAAGAAATAAAAGAACCCCATTATAAGCAAATGACTACTCTATTTGAAATGATAAACGTAATTCATTGAACTCATAGAGAATAGACTTTAACTAGTTGAATTGATGGGGAATTCACTTAATCAAAATGACCAACCAATGTTGGTTTTAAATATGATAAGACCACCCTTCAGAGAATTGGATAGGCCGCCCTTTGGAAATTCGATCGGACCAGCTGTGTGAGGCTCCCTCTGATGTGAAGGGATGGCTTCTTTATGGCAAGCGTCTTGGGAAGGGATAGGAGGAACATGTTCTCCCCTACCATCTGACGGATGTAGATGGGGAGTTATGGTGAGTAGGTGGTGGATGAAATCCAAGGAGAATGATGTGAGAGGTGTGCTGGCAAGAGGACATGCAAATGGGGAAAATGGAAGTGTGTGCTAGGTAAAAGGTAGAGAGGAAAGAGAGGAGGGAGGCATGACGAAGCACCATGAAGCTAAGGGAGAAGCCCAGTGGGAAGAAGAGGAAGTAGGTGATGGGAGTTCGAGTGCAACCTAGATAGATGACCAATAATGAGTAATACTAGGTTGGACTCATGAGACTCTAGATATGTTTAATATTTTCATTCACTAGTTTAGACTATTTCCAGGCTATGGGTTCTCACCTATTTATATCGGCTCCTTTAAGCTATGGTAAACCCGCTTCCTTAAGAGTGTAAAGTTAAGACTAGTGAGGTGGTCCTCTAACCATCCTCCTAATGATCACTTATGGAACCATTCTGAGCTCGTGGCCATGGTTAATCTCCTCAACCAAGCCTTAGCACCCTTTTTCTAGTCATCTGAATATGGTAGCAACTTTCGTCTAGTTGGTTGGTTGTACCACCACATTTCAATCTATCACCGTGGTTGTTGCTCTGAATGACCATATGTTGTTGGTAGCATAGACAACACTTAGTCTAGGTGTACCTTAAGGTAAACCATCTACTTGATCACTAGAGTCACCCCTTCTTTGATATCCATAGTCATGTAAGGATTGCATAGTAGGTTTTAACCCCACTCGGTAGCCACCTTTGGGCATAAAGCATAGTGTCATGGGCTACGTCGATGTTGGAATGAACTGACCATGTCACAACTATATTTTGACACCATGGAGACCCCTTGAATATTGAATAACATAGTCTTATATTGAGAGATAGGGTGAATAGTATAAGATAAACTTTTATTTTTCTTTCCCAAACAATATTATCAATTGTAATATCAATAACAATAATAAAATCAATGCACAAATCATCACACACAAAAGATACACAAATTTAACATGGTTCACCCAATGTGAGCTACTCCATGGAGTTATTTCTTCTAATTTTTCTCAAAAAATCTCTTGGGAATCAATTCCCTATTACAATATTTATGGACCTCTGTCCAAAGGAGACATCAATACCCTATGCTATGATTTGTGGGCATATCTCCATAGGAGAACTCTTTCCCATTTCTCTAATTTGTGGATCTCTCTCCATAGGAGAACTCTATTCCCTTTCTCTGGTTCATGGAAATTTATCCAAGAGAACTATATCTCCTCAATTGGTTCGTGGATCCCTCTCCATAGAAGAAATCTATCTTCCTAGTTGGTTCACAGATCTCACTCCAAAGGAGAAATTTTTTCCCTTTTCTCTAGTTCATGGATCTATATCCACAAGAGAACTCTATCCCCTATGTTTTGGCTAGTGATATTCTAGAAGACTTCTACCCCCACTACTCTAGCTTGTAGATCTCTCTATATAGGAGACCTCTATCCCCAATATACTGGCTTGTGGATCTCTCTCCACAGTAGACCTCTATCCTCTTCAATATATCACCTCCAAATCCTACTCTCAACTATATTTTAAATTAGCACCAACCTCTTTCCCAAGTCTAGCATAAATCTTCTCTAACTCTACTCAAAAATATGCACCAAAATTTATTCCAAGTCTAGTACTCATATGCTCTAACTTTGATCACAAATATACTCCTAATTTTATCTCAAATATGTCCCAATCCTTAACATAAAGCATGAACAAATCAACAATCAAAACTGCTCTTAATTCTATTTCAAATTTGTCTCAAGCCTTATTACAAAGCTTGATCAATTCAACAACTAAACCTACAATCAACTCTGCTCAAATATACCTTCAAGTCTTCTCAAATAATTGCTCAAATCTCCCCTCAAGTCTTCTAAAATACTTGCTCAATTTTATCTTGAAGCCTTCTCAAGCACTTGTTCAAATCTGCCTTTAAGTCTTTTCAAAAAGTCTGCTCAAATTTACCTTCAAGTCTGTTCACTTAACTTGCTCAAATATTTCCAAAACTTGCACACAAACCAAGCTTATATATTTTTTAGAAAAGCTTTATTCAAATAGATATATTCTACTCAAAATTTATTTAACCTCTGGAATATATAGTGAATTATATGCTCTATAAAAAACATAATATGTTCTACTCAATAATTAAGTATGTCACTTTTACATGTCTCACATTTATTGCTCTTTTTGAAAGAAGATCTAGTCTAGCACATGACACCTATATTCCTGATGCATACACTTGCTTTCACAAATCTGATTTCTAATGTTTGCATATTCACTTTCAATATCACTCAAAACCAATGCTCAAAAGATTTACACACTTATTCAAATAATGAATATTAATTTTCTCACAAACCCTAACATAGGTGTTTCCACTTTATTTCAGTAAATATGCACAATGTAGGTCTCAAAAACTAACTCAATTATTTCTAATAATTCTTATCAAACAATCCTTTTCTCTCCACCGTATGTTCCAAAAACATTCACTTCAACCAAACACTTTAAACAAGGAATGATGTGCCCATACCTCTTAATTTGTTCTTATGGAGATATACCTTTAAAAACTATCTCACAAATAATTGATTTTTCTAATGCTGGTTCAAGGGTTTGATTACAAGATACTTTCTCATAACATTCACATGAATTTTCACCTCAAAAGATATTTCACCATAGAAAACTACAATAAAATATCAGACCTCTTTTACATCTTATTACTCCTATTCTTTCATGTAAAATAATGCTCATTAAAACAAACCATAAATTACACACTTGAATTTCACTTATACACCTTATACCTCGTTCTTATGAAACCAAAAATAATGCACTTAAAATTTCAATAAGACCAAATAAATTATCACTTCATCTCATGCATAAAAAAAGCACTAACAATATAAAATTTCACCTTTCATCCCTTTCTAAAATAAAAAATCAAATCACTTTACTATCCTTATAGCTCCCTAACCATTTCATATCACAATGATAAAATTGACTAACCCTTATAACTCCTTAACCAAGCACAACATGCATTATCACAATGATAAAATTGACTAACCCTTATAACTCCTTAACCAAGCACAACATGCATTATCACAATGATAAAATTGACTAACCCTTATAACTCCTTAACCAAGCACAACATGCATACCTTTATAAAAAATATTTTTGCCTTCAAGTGCTACCACCACTGCTCAAACCTGTGACCTTGCTGGCCTATGCATCCTAGCACAAGAGAAAACACCATGTGGGCTAGTGACCCACAAAAGCCCAAGGAGCACTTGCTACTTCTTGTCCTCTATCGTCAGTACAAAACAAAAAACTCTAAATAAAACCTTATCGCTTACCTCCACCACATATCGAACACAAGACCTATTTGCTAACATGTGCTAGTACCACAAATACTGCCATATGGGCTACCTGCCCATATAGAATAGGAATTTTGAGCCCCTACTCCTTGTCCTTTACTCTGCCTCGATTTTTGAAAACTGATCTCTTCTTCCTCTCTGTCGTGAAATGAATGACGATCTTGGGCGCATGAATTTATCAACACACGAACACACTCTATTAACCATATTAGCCTCCAATATTTATATGCAATGGTTGGCATTAACATTGAAGTTGATGCTTCAAATTTTCAAACCTTTGGCACAAATAAAATATTATATTTTAATTATAATAATTTAAATCCAAGGGATTTAAATATTATAATTTCTCTTAGGACCTTTTCTTAGGTTAAAACTTTTGCCACCATAATTAATCAAACCTTTTTCTTTTGCAAATTACCACCAAGGTAAATCATATAAATATTTTTATTTTTCCTTTTCAAAATACCACCATGGTAAATCAACTTGACCCTATTATTTTTCAATACCATAATGGAGAGGGTTTTTCTTTCTTCTTGTTGCCTCATGCCTCATGTGCCCTTTGAAGAATATTCTCAAAATAATTTCCATCAACTTAGGACATCAAACCTTTTGACATAAATGACAACACAACATGCTCAAATTTTCAACAATCTCCCCCTTTGTCATTGATGCTAACCCTTTTCTAAAATTTCTTTCTTCCAAACCATTTGATTCTAAGTCTACTCCTCCTGAGAAATATCTTCCCCTAACTGAATGCTCTCCCCCTTACTCAAATCTCTCTCTCTTTGACATCAATGGAAAAGGGAATCCTTTGGGGCTAAAGATAATACTGTTAGATAAACCCCCTCCCCACTTCCTCTCCTTGAGGTAATTAATTTTGGGGTAGGATTATTTCTACTCCTAGCATACAATACTCTTTTTCTTTGTCAAAATTCTTTCTCAACATACCCTTCTTATCCTTTTGAGTGTCCCTATGTTTTCTTATCTCTGGAAGCTCTAGAAACTTTGTTATGAACCACTTGGCATTATACCCTAGATTATTGCACTTGTATCACTTAATATTGTAGTTCTTATAAGGTGTAAATATTTGGAAGTTCCTCCTAGTGAAGCCATACTCATTTCTATCATGAACCCTACAATGAATTGCTTTATGACCAAATTGATTACAAGGGTAGCAATACCCTTGAAAAAAATATCCATATTTTAAGTTCCTCTTAGTAAAACCATATTCCTTCTTTTCATTAACCCTACAATGCATAGCCTTGTGACCAAACCGATTACATGAAAAACAATGTCCTTTGAAGAAATCTTGTCTTGACCCCACTGGTCTCTTAGTCCTTTATTCTTTGTGATGATCCATGTTCCTTGTTTGTGCATTATTTCCTTTCTTAATGAAGCTTCTATTTTTTAACTTATCCTCATATATATCAATTTCTCCTTCACTCTCTTTCTCTGAAACTTCTTCCTCTTTTGAGCTTGAGCTTGACCCTTCTTCTTATTTCCCTTGTCCTTCTTCAAAACCAAGTCTTGTTTTGATAGATTAAGATCTTTGTGCATTGATAATATTATCCAAGTTTTTTGAACTTTTACCAAACTTGTGTAGCTTGTCCTTAGAATATTTTACTTCCATCCTTAGTAAAACTATATCATGTTCTAATATTTCACATTCTGACTCTTTTACCTCTAAATTTACACTCATGACTTCTTTATGTCTTCTTGCATTAGCTATTGAGTTTGTCAGGTCTTGTATAAGCTTTCCTTTTTCTTCCTCACATTCTTTAAATTGAGACTTTAGTCTTGAGTTTTGCTTTTTAACCTTTTTCAATTCTATAAGAGCAGCAATAAATTCTGCTTCTAGATCTCTAGTGCCTTTCTCTTCATTTTTTGAATCTTATTCTACTTCTTGGTCTTCAAGAGCATCTTCACACTTTTCAAATTTATCTTCACCATGAGTATTTTATTCCTCTTATAATGCCAAAAATATAATTTCTTCTTCTTCACTATCTTTGGATCTTTCATCACTCTCACTTGAAGCATTGCTTCCCTTATTAACATATAAAATCTTATTGTGCCTTTGAAATAACTTAGTTTCATGCTTTTTTTGACCATAGCTATTTTTATTTTCATACCTTGGTTTTCCTCCATGTTTTTTCTTATGATCTTGTTTCTCTTCACTGCTACTGCTTCCAGCTTCTGGATAATTAGATGCATAGTGACCAAAATTTCTACAATAGAAACATTTCACTATTTTCATGCCTTTGTGCTTTCTTGAGTCCTTATTTCTTCTACCATAGTTAGCTTCTTCATCATTGCTTGACTCACCACTTGATTCTAGTTTTTTATATTTTATCTTCTTCAATTTTTTGAAATCTACCTCTTTATTGGATTTGGAATCCTCTACTATTCTCATCTTATAGTAACTCATCTATATTCAACTGATCAATATCTCTCATATCTTCTATAGCTAAAAATTTTCCATCATACCTCATATGGAGTGACCTTAAAAATGTTTGAGCAACATTGGAGTCTTCAATTTCAAATCCATGTCCATGCATGGTATTAAAATATCTTCCACATGAATTAAGTATGTAGCAATATCTTCCTCATCTTTCATATTCAAATATTCAAATATTTTCTTACGATTTTGTAGTTTTACAATCTTGACATTTTTATTTTCCTCATAGGTTTACTTTAATTTTTTCATATCTATTTTTCTTATTTGCAATGCATAAATTTCATAAATTCTACTTCACATAATCCACTCAAGATTCCATTCATAGCCTTGGAATTATTTACATGCAATAGCTTATGATCTTTATCTATAGGAGGATTAGCTATAGGTGTGAACCCATCCTCAACTGATTGTCATGTCTCATATCCTTGTGCCATCAAGTAAGTATTCATTATTATGCTCCAAAAATCATAATTATTCCCATAGAATAATGACACCTTATTTGATTAAGATCCATTTTGAGATGTCATCTATGTTCCTGTAATATCTTCCTTTAAGTTGTTAAACTCTTTTGAAGGAACCCGCTTTGATACAAATTGAAGAATACAGACTTATATTGAGAGGGAGGGTGAACAGTATAAGATCAACTTTTACTTTTCTTTTCCAAATAATATTATCTAATATTATCAATGTCAATATCAATAGAAGTAATCAAAGTAATGCATAAATCATCACACACAAGAGAGACATAAATTTAACGTGCTTCACCCAATGTGGGATTCTCCATAGAGAAAATATTTCTTCTAAATTTTCTCAACAAATATCTTGGGAATAAATTCCCTATTATAATGTTTATGGACCTCTATCCAAAGGAGACACCAATCCTCTATGCTTTGATTTGTGGATATATCTCCACAGGAGAACTCTTTTCCCTTGCTCTAATTTGTGGATATCTCTATAAGATAACTCTATCCCCTTGCTCTGGTTCATGGAACTTGATACAGGAGAACTCTCTCTCCCCAAATGGTTCTTGAATCTCTCTATAGAAGAAATCTATCTTCCTAGCTGGTTCACAGATCTCACTCCATAGGATAACTATTTCCCCTCTACTCTAGTTTGTACATATCTATCCATAGGAAAACTCTATCCCCTCTGCTCTAGCTGGTGATCTTCTATAAGAATTCTAACGCCACTACTCTAGCTTGTGGATCTCTCTCTATAGGAGATCTTTATTCCCATTGTATTGGATTGTGGATATCTCTCCATAGGAGACCTCTATCCTCTTTGATATGTCATATTCAAAGCCTACTCTCAAATCTATCTTAAATTTGTACCAAACTCTATCCAAAGTCTAGCGTAAATCTTCTCTAACTCTTCTCACAAATCTGCACCAAAATCTATCCCAAGTCTAGAACAAATTTGCTCTAACTCTACTTACAAATTTGCTCTTAATTCTATCTTAAATATACCCCAAGCCTTAACATAAATATTGAACAAATAAACAATCAAATCTTCTCTCAATTATATTTCAAATATTTCTCAGTCCTTATCAAAAATCTTGGTCAATTTAGCAACCAAAGCTACTATCAACTCTGCTCAAATCTACCTTCAAGTCTTCTCAAAGACTTGCTCAAATCTCCCCTCAAGTCTTCTTAAAGACTTACTCAATTCTATCCTCAAGCCTTATCAAATACTTTCTCAAATATATCTTCAAGTCTTCTCAAAAGACTTGCTCAAATTTGCCTTCAAGTCTTCTCAAAATACTTGCTCAAATATGCATTCAAGTCTGCTCACTTAACCTGCTCAAATATTTCCAAACCTTGCACACAAACCAAGCTTATATCTTTTTTAGAAAAGCTTTCTTCAAACAGATATATTCTACTCAGAATTTATTTAACCTCTGGAACATATAGAGAATGATATGCTCTATCAAAAACTCAATATGTTCTACTCAAGCATTAAGTTTGTCGCTTTCACATATCTCACATTTATTTCTCTTTTTGAAAGTAGATCTAGTCTAGCACATGACACTTATCTTCCTGATGCACACACTTGCTTTCACAAATATTATTTCTAATATTTGCATATTCTATTTCAATATCACTCAAAACCAATGCTCAAAAGCTTCACACATTCATTCAAACAATGAATCACAATTTTCTCACAAACCCTAACATAGGTGTTTCCACTTTTTTTCAGCAAATATGCATAATGTAGGTATCAAAACCTAACTCAATTATTTCCAATAATACTTATAAAACAATAATTTTATCTCCACCTTATATTATAAAAACATTCACTTCAACAAAACACTTTGAAAAAGGAATAATGTGCTCATACCTCTTAATTTGGTTTTATGGAGATATCTCTTCAAAAATTGTCTCAAAAATAACTAATTTTTCTAATGTTGCTTCCAAGGTCAGATTGCAAGATACTTTCTCAAAGCATCCACATGATTTTTTACCTAAAAATATATTTCACCATACAAAATTACAATAAAATATCAAAACACTTTTACATCTTATTACTCCTATTCCTTCATGTAAAATAATGCTCAACAAAACAAACCGGAAATTATACACTTGAATTTCACTTAACACCTTATACCTCCTTATGAAACCAAAAATATTACACTTCAAATTTCAATAAGACCAAAGAAATTATCACTTCATCTCATGCATCAACAAAGCACTAGCAATATAAAATTTCACCTTTCATCCCTTTCTAAAATAAAAAAATCAAATCACTTTATTATCCTTATAGCTCCTTAACCATTTCATATCACAATGATGAAATTGACTAACCGTTATAACTCCTTAAGCAAGCACAACATGAATTATCACAATGATAAAATTTGAGTAACCCTTATAACTCCTTAACCAACTAAAGCATGCATTATCACAATGATAAAATTGACTAACCTTTATAACAACTTAACCAAGCACAACATGCATACATTTATAAAAAATATTTTTGTCTTCAAGTGTTTTTTCCATTGTTCAAACCTACAACCTTGTTGGACTTCGCACCCTAGCACAAGGGCAACCACCACATGGGATAGCTTCCAACACAAGCCCAATGAGTATGTGCTCCTTCTTATCCTCTACCACCAGTGCAAAATGTAAAACTTTGAATAAAACCTTCACTTATCTCCATCGCATTACGAACATGAGACCTATCTGCTACCACGTCATAGCACTATAGATGCTATCGTGGGCTACCTTATTATATGGAATAGGAATTTGGAGCCCTTGCTCCTTATTCTTTACTCTACCTCGATTTCCAAAAATTGATGTCTTATTTCTGTCTACCACGAATCGAATGATGATTTTGGGTGCACAAATTTCTCAACACACGAACACACTTTATTAACCATCTGAGACTCCAATATTTATAAGCAGTGGTTGGCATTAACATTGACATCAGCACTTCAAATTTTCAAATATTTAGCACCAATAAAATATTATATTTTAATTATAATAATTTAAATCCAAGAGATTTAAATATTATAATTTCTCTTATGGCTTTTTATTAGGTTAAAATTTTTTCCATCTTAATTAATCAATTTAAACTTTTTCTTTTGCAAAATTACCACCAAGGTAAATATAGACATTTTTATTTTTCCTTTTCAAAATACCACCATGGTAAATCAACTTGACCCTTTTATTTTTTTAATACCATAAAGGATAAGTTTTTTGTTTCTTCTTGCTACCTCATGCCTCATGTGCACTTTGAATAATATTCTCTCAAACATCAACTTAGGACATCAAACCTTTTGATATCAATGACAACACAACATGCTCAAATTTCCAATAAATATCCCACCTCTACTCTGGTTCAATGTGGGACATAAGTTGTCTTGTTTGCATCTTATCATTATCTATGTCGTGAACCACTCCATGTTAATTTGTTTTCCCTTCACTAGAGCTAGCCATTGGTTAATTGCAGTGCAAGATAGAGCTTAGAGTATGTTTGGATGGACAAAAACTTAAATGTTAGTTCATTATCTAAAATGGTAGATTTTAGGTTAATGAAAGGAAATAATGTTTAATGTTATTTCATCATATAAAATGGTATATTTTAGGGTAATGAAAGGAAAGAATATTTAATGTTATTTCATTATCTAAAATAGTAGATTTTATGGCAATGAAGGAAAGAATATTTAATTTTATTTCATTATCTAAAATGGTAGATAGATTTTAGGGTAATGAAAGGAAAGGATCTTTAATGTTATTGCATTGTCTAAAATGGTAGATTTTAAGGTAATAAAAGGAAATAATCTTAAATGTTATTTAATTATCTAAAATGGTAGATTTTAGGGTAATGAAAGGAAATAATATTTAATGTTAATTCATTATCTAAAATTATAGATTTTAGGGTAATGAAAGGAAAAAATATTTAATGTTATTTCACTATCTAAAATGGTAAACTTTAGAGTAATGAAAGTAAAGAATATTTAATATTATTTCATAATCTAAAAGGGTAGATTCTAGGATAATGAAAGGAAATAATCTTTAATGTTATTTCATTATCTAAAATGATGGAATTTAGTTTAATGAATGTGAATATAGTTTGTTTTGTAAATTAAGGGTATGAAAATTTAATTTATAAAATGGAGAAAATGTTAATTTGAAGATTAAATTAGTTGTATTTAATTGGATAATGAATGTGAATATGGTTTGTTTTGTAAATTAAGGGTATGGGACTTTAATTTATGAAATGAAGAAAAATGTTTATTTTAATATTAAAGTAGTTGGTTTTAATTGGATAATGAATGTGAATAAGGTTTGTTTTGTATAATGAGGGTATGGGACTTTACTAAAGATTAAAGTAGTTGGCTTTAAGTGGATAATAAATGTGAATATGGTTTTTTTTGTAAATTAAGGGTATGGGACTTTAATTTATGAAATGAAGAAAAAGTTTTATTAAAAAATTAAAGTAGTTGGCTTTAATTGGATAATGAATGTGAATATGGTTTGTTTTATAAATTAAGGGTATGGGACTTTAATTTATGAAATGAAGAAAAAGGTTTATTTGAATATTAAAGTAGTTGGATTTAATTGGATAATAAATGTGAACCTATATTATTTAGCAATTAAGGGTATGGGACTTTGATTGTTAAATAAGGGTTAGACCATTTATTGCAAGTAGAGCATGTGGTTTGAAGCATGGTTGAATAACTCTCATGAGAAGATGAGAGGGGAAATAGAAATAGTATTTTTATATAGTATCAACTATGCATTAGAAAGTTGAATTGCTTGGTTTATTTATATAGTTGCAATATAGCAATAAATTGAACAAATGTATTTTAGAAGCATGTCTATCTTGAACTATGACTGTTTTGATCCCATACTATCCTCACTTGATCGATGGAAGAGCGGGAGGACCAAATTCATGAGATGGACCAATGCACAAGTTTACTCTCTACCTTACATCTTGCTAATTTATTCAAATATATTAGATTTGTGGGGAGGTTTCCCTGATGAAATTGATGTAATGTATTATTTAAATATATGGAGTTTACCATAAATAATTATGTAATGAATAAACAATATGGTTGATTCACCTTGTATTCCATTAATTTAATGTTTTTTTTTTTAAATCCTTTCTATTGCATGTTTATCCTTTAATTATTGCTTTATGTTTTAGTTATCCTTTGCTTGTTTAATTATTCATGTTTTGTTAGATTTAGTATCTAGATCTATTCTTTATATTCTTGTTTTAATAATTGTTATAAAAACAATAGTAAGTTCTAGGTGAACTTAGAGGATGACCTAAGGGCTTGAGACCCCCTTAGGGAGATTGGTAACTAGGTTTAGAAGATCATACCAGAGTTAAGATAGCTTGTCAGAGGATAATATTGATAGCTTAATTGTAGCATACCTACACATAATGGCTTATGTAGAATATGGAAATGCATGTACACCTTCTAATGAATGAAGGTGGTAAGTTTAACTCATCAATACTTATGATATGGATGGACTTATGTGAATAACATGATATATGCCTGTGCAGAAGGGACTTGTGTGACTAGAACCTTGTGTGGTATAGTTTTTTAGAAACTTAGGGGTTGTTAAACATTAAGTCGATCTAATTTTGGTTAGGGGTTTATGAATCCCTATCCTTAGTCGAAAAAAATCATTTCTATATTTGTGTGTTTTCTAATTTCTTGATATTTGGTTTGTTACATCAAGAGCTTCCATTAGTCCATAATTATGATTATGAGTAATAAGCTAAACATACACATTCTTATAAAGAAAAATTAGAATGGTCCTAACGACATATAGAGGAGATACAAAGATAGGATATTGTCTTATAATATTATCAAGGTCATTCTTGTTGGGATAATGATTCATATTAGCTAAAACTGATTAGGAGCAGATGATGGTTTGTCAACCATCATGGGGATTACAATATATTATTTTGTAAAAGTTTCATGAGCTAGCTTGATTTATAATAGGACATATAACAAGATGTTGCCTATAAGCATGTTGTGATAGAGGTATAGTTTACTGATTTAGAATGGTCCTAGAGACATACTAAGGAGCTAAAAAATATGATATTATCTAGTACCCTTATAGAGGCCATCTTGGTTAGGATGATGATTCATATAAACTAGCACTAATGATGGTTTGTCATGTATCATAGGGATTATAAGATATTTATATATGAAAGAGTCATGAGCTACATTTATTTTATCTATAAGCATTTAGTGATAAAAGTGTAGTTTAATGATTTATGGGAGATAGATTCATATCTAGAGTTAAATATTGATGATCCTTAGTTTAGAATCTTATTGTTGATGATTTTAGATGTAGAGATTGATACATTATATGGTATGAGGATTTGAGACCTAGGATGGTGACCATATTAGGTAAAATTTATGTATTTAAATAAGCCAATGTTAGGAGGCTAAGCAAATGAGTTATGCCACTAGTGCCATCATTATTGAAATAGTGCCATTGGTAGAGGAAGACAACTAGGAATAAAGTAATTATAATGCAACCTATACCATACCCTATAAAAGAGGGTGAGGATGGATAAAATGGGGATCCTATACTAATAATTACTTCAATGCAAAATGAAATAACTATGAAGTAAAACATGATAGCTAAATGACAAGAATAGATGGTTACAATGTAAAATATTATAGCCCATGATAAGAATCGATTGATTTATTAAGTTATAAAAAATAAGCCATAATTATAGAAATAACATCTAAGTGATATTGTAGACACAAAAAACCTAGCCACTTATCATCTATCCAGGTATTTCCATCATTTTACCATTTATTTATATATATTTAGGCATATTTGTTAAAAATATGTTTAGTATTTAATATTTTAATATTATATTATATATATACAATAAATATAAATATTATTTATGTGAATAAATCTCAAACATCTGATTTAACCCAATCCTAGCCATCCATTTACATCAATCAATGTTGCACCCTAGATTTAATATCCACCCTGTGATATGCTTTTATCTCAGCCACATGATTAGTGTCATTGAAACCCTAGCATGCCCTAGGTTGTATTATTAATAGGATCCATTTTTATGGCTCAAAACCTAAGCAATTTCATCCCCTAAATCCTTGAGAAATTTCCTAAGCAATCTTGTCCCCTGAATCCCTAAGAAAGTTAGTACCCTGAATTCAAATAACCTTAGTCCTAAGCCATTCATCGCTGAGTCCCTTGGAGAATTTAAGCACCCCCACATTCTATTCATGTCTACCATAGCCATCGTATCCCTTATCCAGCTAGATATGCTTCTACAGACTTCTCCCTTAGTCATCGAACACCTTCAAGCATTTCCTATCACTCATGAGTACCTCTGGGTGTCTTCCACCATCATCGAGTGCCCATAGGTGTTTCCTACAACCACCAAGAAACCACGAGTATTTTACGCTAGAGATCTTGAAGTCTCCCTAGCCTCCAAGTGATTCTAGGGTATCATCGTACCGATTCACTACAATAAACATCATCAGATCAGAGAACAAAAAATACATTAGGTAAATTCATTATTTGTTATTTCATTTATGCACAGCATAGCCAGGGTTTTTATCTACTTTCTTAGGGCATCACATTGTGGAGCCCTCATAGTTGCTAATAACTCATTTTTTGTTTTATTGTGTACAGATCTAGAAGTGTGAGATCAGAATTGGATGGCTATTTAAGCTAGAGTGGCCCGGTATCAGATAACTAAAATCCTAGTCACTTCTGTTGGAATCAAGGATGCATTTGAAGACACCACCAACATTGTTTTACTAGGGTTTTGGAGAATCCTAGCCCTGTAAAATATATATCAAAAAGGATTCAAAGATCATCACTATAAAAATGAAGTTTTTAGGCTCTCCCCATTAATATAATATCATTTATTGTGTAATTATGTGTTCTTAGAGTTCTACTTTCTATTTAATATTATTTGGTATTGCATTTTTGTCTCTTCAGATGGTGATCATGGTGGGATTCCCTAAGGGTTTATTTTTATGATTTGTATTACTTATTTACTTGCTATTTTTTGTCATATTGTAGGATTTTCAGAAGTGTAGATTTCATAGTTTTTGTTGGATCTAGGTTTTGGGAAATTTTCATAAGGTTGCAGAAGGTTGCAAAAGGTGTGTGAACACTCGAAGATGCTCTAAGGTTATCCAAAAACACTTAGGTTTATTTCAAAAACATCCAGGGGTATTTTACAAAGAGTTGGAGCATAAGTGTAGGCTATTTTATAAGTCTACAATTAAAACCCTAGCTTTTCTATTTATATATTTTGGGTAATTTTACATGTTTTTTCAGATTTTTAAGCTAAAAATAACATAATTAATTAATCTAAAAAAAAATTCATATTAGCTTGCATATTAGGTTTCAAATTAATCATTTGCATCCATCCATCCTTTCTATTTGAATCTTTTAGTTTCTGTTGTATTCACAAACTAAAAAATATTGCATTATGATTTCATGTGAATTGAAAATTTGCATAATTAGTTTGCATTATGGGGTTAGGGATTCCTATTTATTTAGTTCTAAGTAGGAACATTATTCATATACTAGAAGTATCCCTGTACTTGGGTGATTCCATATTGAGGAGTAGACAAACTCCCCAGTTTTTTAGAACGAGTTTTAGATGGTGTACTCTGGATCATTTGGAAAATTTGGTATTGTCAGTAGTGGCTTCTAATTTAGACAATAAAAAGTAGTTATATTTCTAGCATTGTATGAACACAATAGCAAATCAAAATTTTTAAAAAGAACCACACACTGCATGATTCATATTTTAACAATAGTGGTTGGATTTCATCACCAATAATTTCTTAATATTTGGTGATGGTGGCTTTCATCTCCATCCACTAATCTCTACACTTAGAAACCTTAGATCACCCCCGATCAAACTTGTTGGATTTCATCACCATCAAGAATCTCGTTGCTCCAAATTAGCCATAGTTTTTACCTTTCTTTAGATTAATTTATATTAGCACATTTGGAACATACAAGATCAAAACCTAAAAAAATGAACTCACATTAAAAGGATATAATCAATGAATGAGGTAAGACACACATGTTAAACAATTAATTGTTTATTTTTCTTATGAAATTTAAATTTTGTGTTTCATTTTACTACATAATCTATATTTTGATTTATTTTATTTATGGTCTTAACAAGAAAATAAAAGAAAGTGTTAAATCGAGCTAATTCAATGGAACCTTCATCCACCTTCACCACAACTTCTATGGTATATTCCCTAAATGTGACATAGGCATATTTATCTATAGGTTCCTCACATTTCTTGTCACCCACAATATTTCATATGGTTGTTTCCCAAGTAGAGTCAACCTTACAAACCATTGACCACCACATTACTCACATAGACATGGCATGAGTAGAAGCTCCCATGAAGTCTTCTAACTGTGTCTTAGAGTTAGTTCCTAACTCACTTAGATAGAATACTAATTTACATTATGATTATGTTTATTTTGAGCCACCATCCAGATTTACCTCGGTGTACACTAACCCTCTTTTTGAGGCATCAGTTGCACCTTCCTCTCATATGTCCATTACCCAACCCTCATGTGCTCCTATCACTTCATACACATCTAACTATACCAACCCCTAGTATGAAGCATAGGTTAATATTACTTCATAAATACACATCTCATCCAATCAAATAGTAATACCAAATACCACTTGTCACCCATCCACATTAGCTATTCCATATTCCTCCACGTATTCCCATGATGATGTAGAAATTAATGAAGCATGGAAATATTTGAAAAAATTTCTTAAGAAGTGACAAACTGCTCAACAACATGTTCAAGTAAACTCTATGCATCATCCAATTTCCACTCAACCCACCTTCATCAAACAAATTCAATCATGGGAACCCCAATATTTAGTGGTTTCCATACCTATACCTCCATCATATCATTCCATTCCTATGCGTCAACCCACCATAGTCCTCACACATCATCTCCTTTTCTTCATTCACAACCATTTATCCACCAACCTTATCATCATAAAATTCACACCATGTGCACTAGTGCATCACACCTCCAACAACACATTCAATGCCATTCATTTATCAATCCATTCACAACATATCAATTCACTCAAAAACAAAACCAAGGGTTACAATTAAATTGTCAACACACTAAAATTTAACAACAAATTTTAACTTGACTCACTAACATTGAGTTGCAGTTAAGTCATCATTATTCATGTTAGAAACCACAAAAATTGTAATGTTCAGTTTCATAATTCACATCTCAGGTTATGATACCTATATCATAATTTCAAAATCCAACACAATTGGACAAATGCACCAAGCATCCTATAAAACCCCCTCACAAATATGCAGTGCTTTTAGAATCCTATTCAACCATATTTCAAAGGATTTATGAAGTACAACATATTGTACTTTTAAAAAACAAATCATGTGATCTTAACAAGCCACTTGGAAATAATTATAAGAAGCAATGGTACTATCCCTACCATCAACAATTGGGCCATGATATCAACAACTATCATGTATTTAAAGATATTGTACAAGATCTTATCGATCTGAAAGTATTTCCCATAAATGGTCCATCCAACACATCCTATCAAGACATTGGTACCAACTCAATCATCAAGCATACTAGGGATTCTCAGGATATCGCATCCTCCCAGTCACTCACATCATCAATCATCAAGAAAATTAGGTATTCTAAAGATAGTGCATCCTCCTAGTCACTCACATATCAATTCCAAAAATCCCCAATGGCACCTAATCCCTTTGGTCACATTTTAATTTCAAAAATCTCCAAAGGCACCTAAGGCCTTTGGTCACATATCAATTTCAAAAAGCCCCAAAGGTACCTAATCCATTTGGTCATATTTTACTTTCAAAAAGCTACAAAAACACCTAAGACCTTTGGTCACATATCAATTTCAAAAAGTTCCAAAGGTACTTAATCCCTTTGGTCGCATATCAATTTTAAAATCTCCAAAGGAACCTAATCCCTTTGGTCACATTTCAATTTCAAAAATCTCCAAAGGTACTTAATCCCTTTAGTCAAATATCAATTTCAAAAGCTCCAAAGGAACCTAATCCCTTTGGTCACATTTGAATTTCAAAAGGCTTCAAAGGCCCTTAACACCTTTGATCACATATCAACTCAAATTTATTTGCATCTATACATATCACTTGTTATTATCTGAGTTCACAAAAGCTTACCAGGCTAGGGAGAATAGAAAAACCCAAGCCACTTGAAATCATACACTCAAAAGTCTTCCATGCTTAATGTGATTTATATATATGTATATATACATGTATAATACATAAAAACATTACGTTTCATTTACACAAATTTCATTTAACAACAATTGCATTCATACACTCTATTTCACAAATTGCATTTCATGCATTCCATCCACACTTCCACATTTCATATTAGGGATCATTTATTCAGTTCAAGATATTAATTGGTCCAATAAAGTCATGTTACCTTAATCAGGGGCACCTTCAAAACATTATCCACACCATTCCACAAAGCTAAAATTATCATTTACAAATCCACATTTCCATAAAGTCCTAGGTGTTTTCAGTCACTCAGCAACTCCTAGTGTTTTATGAAAACCACAAATACATGTCGAGTTATTTTTAGGAACATTATACCTCTTCACTAAGAAAATATTGAGTTTAAAAATTTGACTCCAAAACATTCTTGAACCAAACACAATTTCACATCTTAAAAACATCTTGTGTCAAAGAGGGATAACACCATACTTGGGTTGAACCTCGAAGTGAAAAAGGTAATCCTCGCCTGTCCCATCATGCAACATAGTCCACAAAAATATTTTTTCTCACCACTATCACAATTCCAAAAGTAAAAGAAGGAGTAGGGAAAAATCCCTAACAAAAACTCTAAATTTATTACATCACAGACCATTGATCATTGGATTGTAAGGATCGTACTACATTTTCAGTAATATGGTTAAGTAGTCATATCCAAAACCTAAAGAGATAAAATACTTGGACTATGGATTTAACCTCCACCAGATCTATGGATGCTTGAATGACAATGGATTATGCTCATGTGTGGTGATATATCTCTTTTAAAGAGATATCTAACCACACATAAGGACAAGCTAGCTTCTTGGTCTTCATCCATAATAGGTCATACCCAATTTACTCAAGATGAGTTAATGAACTTACTTGCACACACATTGGTTCTTGACTTCCTCGAGTCATTTTCATACTTTTGATTTAGTAAATAATTTCATTGCATACACATTTGGTCCAGAGGTATTAGGTAGTTTTAGTGAGTTTTTTTGATGCCACTAGTATGTTTGAGTCTCTGCAAAATAGTCAGTTTTCCATATCAACATCCATATATTCTTCCATGTCAACATCCATGTCACTTCATGAGCCATTCACTATACATGACATCAAGTTTGGTGCCCCTGATTAAACAACAATGCTAAACATGGCTAAGAAAAATCAAAACTATAAATGATCATTACAAAATTTGCATCCATACATATTTTCACTTGCATTCCACAAAATTACTCACACATAAGCATAACACAAAAGTAAAAACAAAGTATATATATATATATATATATATATATATATATTTGCATATGAAAAGATCACTAGAAAGTTCAAGCAACATCACAACTTGGGGGTGTTCAAGGTATCACACCTTCTCCACAATAAATCAAAAAAGTACACAACTTGGGGATGTTTAGGGTATCACACTTTTGCCACAAATTCAACAAATAATTCAATCACGCATATACATCACATTATCAACAAGTCAATTTCTAGGTTCAAAAGGTTGCGTCCTTTTTTCAAAGGTTGCACTCTTTGCCTTACATTCACATCATCCACATCCATTGCTAGGTTCAAAATATTGTATTATTTTGTCAGATGTTGTGCCCCTTACCTTGCATTCATTCCCTATAAAAAACCCCTTCATCTATTGGGGAAAAAAAATAGACACAATCATTTCATTGCATTTTCTCCATTTCAAAAACCCCTTCATCTATCTGGACAAAGAAAATATAATAATTTCATTGTATTTTTCCCCATTTCAAAAATCCCTTCATCTATTAGGGCAAATAACATATACATTCATCGTATTTTTCTCTATTTTAAAAATCCCTTCATATATTAGGGCAAAGAAAAAACACAATCATCATATTTTTTTCTCATTTCATAAATCCCTTCATCTATTAGGGTAAAGAATAGACACAAGTACAAGTGAACCTTGTATTTAGTGGTTTATCCTATTAACCTGGTGGTTGTAGTGACTGGTTATCTATGCAATCTGGTTACCATAATGATACTTGCATATCAAAAACCCATTCATCTTTTAGGGCAAAGAATAGAAACATTAATCACATTATTTCCCCATTTCATAAACCCCTTCATCATTAGGGCAAAGAATAGACACAATCATTGCATTGCATTTTCTCCATTTAAAAAATCCTTCATCTGTTAGGGCAAAGAATAGACACATTCATTGCATTTTTTTCCTCCATTTCAAAAATTCCTTCATTTATTGAGGAAAATAATAAACACAATCATTTCATCATTTTTTCCTCATTTAAAAAATCCTTCATCTATTGGGGCAAATAATAGACAGTCATTTCATCACTTTTTCCTCATTTCAAAAACCCTTCATCTATTGGGGTAAATAACAGATTCAAGTACAAGTGATCCTTGTATTTGGTTGTTTATCCTAGTCACCTGGCAGTTGTAGTGATTGGTTATCCATGCAATTTGATAGGATGGATAGATCACCATAAGGACACTTGCATTATCAAAAACCCTTCATTTGTTGGGAAAAAGAACAAACACCATCATTTCATCATATTTTCTGCATTTCAAAATTCCTTCATATATTGGGGCAAGGAACGGAAACAATCGTTTCATCAAATTTTCCTCATTTCAAAAATCGTTCATCTATTGGGGCAAAGAAAAAACACAAGTACAAGTGAATCTCATACTTAGTGGTTTATCCTAATCACCTGGTGGTTGTAGCGACTGGTTATCCATGCAATCCAATAGGATGGGTAGATCACCATAAGGAAACTTATATTCAAAAACCCTTCATCTTTTGGGGCAAATAACAAACATAATCATTGCATTGCATTTTCACATGTAAAAAATACTTCATCTTTTGGAGTTAAGAACAGATACAATCATTACATTTTTCACAATTATTGCATCATACACATGCCAAAAATCCCTTTCATCTATTGGGAAAAAAATATATTCAGTCACTTGCATCCATATATTCAAAAAAGGTTTCTTACCTCCACAAAGTCATTCCAATTGCATTCATCAATACATTTCTCATAATCACATCTTCATGTCAACATAATTTTCATCCATCAATCATTACATTTCAACATTTTCCAAGTTCACCTACAATTTCAAGTGAACCTCGTATCTAGTGTTTATTTTATCTCCTTGGCGATTGCAGTGATTTATGTCCATGCAATTCGATAATATTAATAAATCACCATAAGGATACTTGGCCATATTTATCATCACATATTTCATTGTTTGAAAACAAAAATTAATTTTGGTACCTCATATTTAGAGTGAGACTATGCCAAGACCAATTTGCTCAAAAGTTGTCATTGATGGCCTTGTTTGTGGGGCTTGAAACACGAACAAAATCATAACTTTTTATCATCTCCTTACACCAGTCTCCGAGGATGTAGGATGGGTAAAGTGATTGAGCAACCATTTAGGGATTCCATGTAGGAATTGCTGCAATCATGAGTGACCTCAAGGATAGACTATTTTTATTTTCTTTTTGCATTTGCATACTTGCATTTCAATGATGCCATAAGTCACATTCTTCAACAACATCGAACCCAAACTTGGGATAACCAATTTTGGTTTTGAATTCCCCACAAAGGGATACATCATACATGATCATGACATCTATACTTGGAAAAATTCCCTTCATATGTTGGGGTAAAAACAGACACATTTTCATCACATTTTCACAAAATCCTTCATCTATTGGGGCAAAAAAAGACACAATCATTTCACATTTTTCACCAATCCCTTTTCTCGTTGGGGCAAAAATGGTACCACATTTACATCATTCATATCATCCACAATCATTTGCATATATTTTTTAATTGGCTCATGAGACTCATCCATAATCTCATTCGCCAATTGAGGGGGTAAGCTACACAAAATCTAAATTCTTTAATTCTTTTGTCTTCAAGCTCATTTTGCATCGCAAGAGAAAGTTGTTGTTGCACCTCGCCCAAGCAAGTGTCTTATAATTTTGCACTACATTGTGTTTCATGTAATGCAGTACATAAAGGGGCATTTGTAGATACCAAAACCCAGCCACTTATCGTCCATACAGGTCTTCCCATAATTTTACCCATTTATTTATATATATTTAGGCATATTTATTAAATATATGTTTAATATTAATATTTTAATATTATATTATATATAATAAATATAAATACTATATATGTAAATAAATCCTAGCCATCCATTTACATCAATCCATGTCGCACCCTAGATTTAATATCCATCCTCTAATATGCTTTTATCTTAGTCACACAATTACTGTCATTGAAATCCTAGCATGACCTAGGTTGGATTATTAATAGGATCCATTTTGATGTCTCAATCGCTAAGCAATTTCATCCCCTAAATCTCTAAAAAAATTCTTAAGCAATTTCGTCCCCTAAATTTCTAAGAAATTTCCTATGTAATTTAGTACCCTAAATTTGGAGAACTTGAGTCCTTAGCTATTCATCCCTAAGTCCCTTGGAGCATTCAAGAACCCTTGAATTTTTTCTGTATCTACCATAGCCACCACATCCATCCTTGCATCCCTTTCCTAGCCAGATCTACTTCTATATACTTCTTCCTCAGTTGTTGAATGCCTTCGGGCACTTCCTATCACTCTCAAGCACCTTTGGGTGCTTCCTTCCTCACCACCAAGTGCCTTTGGACACCTTTTGCCATCATCGAGCAACCATAGGTGTTTCCTACAGTCCCCAAGCACTCGAGGATGCTTTACGCTAGAGATCCTAAAGTCTCCCTAGCCTTTGGGTGATGATAAGGCATTGCCTTGCCAATTCACTGTAACAAACATCATTAGGTCAAATAACAACAAATATGTAAGGTAAATTCATTGTTTGTTATTTCATTTATGAATTTTAGATTCTATTCATTTATTAATATTGTATATCTAGGGTTTTTATCTACTTTCTAAGGACCTCACATTGTGGACCCCTCATAGTTGATACTAACTCATTTACTATTTTATTGTGTGCAGATCTAGATGTGTGACATCAACATTGGAAAACTGCTTAATTTTGAGTGGCCCTACATCAGATAACTAAAAGCCTACTCAATTTTTTTGGTAGTAAGGATGCATTTTAATATACCACCAACATTGTTGTGCTAGGGTTTTGGAGAACCCTAGACACTATAAAATTTGTATAAAAAAGGATTCAAATATCCTCATTGTAAAAATGGATTTTGTAGGCTCCCCTCATTAATATAAGATCATTAATTATGTAATTTTGTGTTCTTTGAGTTCTCATTTCTATTTCATATTATTTGGTGTTGTGTTTTTGTCTCTTTAGAGACCATATTGTAATAGATTGTATTACTCTAACTATATATAGGGATCATATGGTAGGCTATATGTATGGGCCATAGGCTACCTTAACAATGTTAGATATAAAGCATGATTAGGCTAGGTAAGAGGTAGAAAGTACTAATTTATTAGGAGACATGTAGATGGTGATATATTTGTAAATTATGATCAAGGATATGTAGACCTCAATTGATGTAGGTGGAGTAGACACATCATTATAGTAGTGAAATTTCACTACACTAGAGAAACAATGTTGGAAGAAGGAAATTTAAGTTGAATTGATGCCAAATGTTGATCAAGATGAAAGGACCTAAAGCTCCATCAATTTATCAGATAGTTGATGTTGCAAAAATACCAAATATGTTGAAAAGGGACATGCTTTAAAGAAAATTGATATCAAATTCTAAACTCCTTGCACGATGAGGATATGTTGACAAAGTAGATTGAAATGAATGAATATTATTATCCTTTTAATGGAAATTAAGCTAGATCTTGCTATTATTAAGAGTCCAAAATCCTTTTCAATGATAGCTAAAAGGACTCTACTTGTAGCAGGAATTCTTTCTCCATTATAGTTGTTAACTCACTTATCAAACATAAGGGTGGGTTAACAACATGGACCCTCCTCTTTTGGTAATTGGTATTGTGGAACACCATACACTCTAGTGTTATTAAAAACTTACACCAACTATATTCTAAAGCCCAAGAAAATATAGGAATAAAACAAGGGGAACAAGGTACTCATATGAGTGGTTGGCAAGCTTGTCTAAGCTTGCTAAACCATGTGAAAGTTACACTAAAATTTATGGCAAATTCAAAAATAGTAAAGAGAAAGTAAGAATGATATTAGCAGTAGAGGGCATTCATAAAATTAGAATAAAATTAAGCATTCAAGTTTGGGGAACTTGTTCAAATAAATAAGTCTTTCAAGTATTTTTTTTCCAAAAAGTAGTGGTAGGCTATTTCAAGAGCTAAATTATTTTAAGAGTGCTTAATATTTCAATCCAGAATCTTGTAGCTAAACTAGCTCAATGTTGGGCATGCAAAGGAATCAATCCAAAACTATTTATGCTTTGGTAAAGTCAGGATATCATAAGGTAAAAGTGTCTAAGATGAATTTTTCCAAAAAATTACCTAGCGAGACCTTTTGCTATGATGTTTTTTTTTTGAAAATTTTGAAAAAACTTGTATTAAAACAGCCTTTTGCTATGATGTTAATGTAACCTTTCCAAGCATTTTAAAAATGTGCAAAGTCAAAGGGTGGGCTATAGTCAACAATTTTTCACCTTTAAAATTTTGGAGATCAAGATAAGAGGAAGTATGCCAAAATATTTCCTTGTTGATGCTAGTAGGAGCACTTCAAATCAATGGCACACTACAATGCTTGTGAGGTAGACAATATTACTCCAAACAAGGATAAGCTAGAATATTTTGAGGGGTAATTTCACCCAAGCTTCTAAAAGTTGTGGTAAAGTTAAAAAAAAGGCAAATCAATCAAATAAAAGAGGAAGCCCATACTCAATATCTCTAGCATGAGAAATTTATTTAGGCAATAGATACAATAACATAACTCTAAATTAGAAGATCTCAATAAGAAAGGTACACAACACCCCATAAAGGATAGTTAGACCATGTGATAGTTATCAAAGCTAGAAAGTAACAACTACTTTGTCAAATCACAACCACCTAAGGCTTGGGAGTTTATAGGAGGTATCAAGTGGTGCTAGCTCATTTAAATATCATGCCAAATCAAAACCGCTTGATAGAAGACATGATAAAGATGAAAAGTGATGTCATATCAACCATGATCATGAGAAGCTATTTTATTCATTATTATATATAATAGTCAGTTTCAGTTTAGCTCAACAAAATCTATAAAAGGAGCAATGGTATTAATTGTAAAGGGTTAGATATTTAGTTGTTTTATTTCTATAAGCTAGGTGTTCTAAGTTGTTCTAAATTAATCAAACATTTGTTTGGCTTCTTTTTCGAAGCATATGGAATATTTTTTGTAGTAATACATTGCACTTTCAAAATTTAATTTAAGATTAAATTTTAGTAATATCTATTAAGCTTGAAGTTGTTTGTCTTATTTTGACTGATGGTTGAGACAAATTTTGTTAGGCTTGAAGCTAGTTGAATTAGTGCTATTAGAGTTTTTGGAGTCTTGAATGTTATGATAATTATACTTTTAGTACTTTTATCAATTTTAGTTGGGATAAATAATGTTAGGCTTAAGTGTTATTTGGCTTATTTCAATTGGGATTATTGGAATATTGGATGTTGTAGTTCTTGTGCTTATTATGATTGCATATGAGATTTGGTTGGGGGAATTTATTTTAGGAATTTGCTTATAATAAGCAATATATATCTATCTAGTCTTTAATCATGTTTCTATCCCTAAATTTTATCTACCATTAATCATGTTTCTATCCCTATCTTCCCTTTTTTCTCTTTCACCATTTATTTGAAGCATCATCAAGGATCCAACATTATTCAAAGGTTGATCTAGAAATTTTTCTAGATTATCCAGTATTGAATTTGGTCTAAGGAACATATTCCATACTTAGTAGGATCAAAGCATCAAGAATTATGACTAGCCAAGATGATATTTTATTAGATAAATTATGTTAATGTTATTTCTATTAAGTGAATACTACGTTTTCCTCTTCACACATCCTTATAAATGAGATATAGATCATAATCCAATACATATACTCATTAGTGATAGAGTATAGTTGTCATGACCCTCCTAGGCAGAACTCTTATTGATTGGGATTATGTATTGATGGATGTTCAATGCTTAATATTGCTTTATAGTCATTAGAATTATCATTGTGTTATAAGTATTTGATGATTCAAATATGGTACTATAGATATTTTTCTTGACTATGAGACTAGGTATGCTTATGAGTGAAAGAGGATGTTGATCATTAAGAATGAGATACTGAAAAAGAGAAATGATGACTGATGACTTGTTCATCAACAACTCAGGGTAACATGGATAAATACCCTCATGTAGATGCATTCATGTTTTATTATGATCATCAACAATCCAACCATCTATAGCTTGAAGTTGGTAACATAAAAAATACCATAAATCTTTAGATAAAACATAGATAATTAGATTTGAGATGTATCGTTTATTTGTTTTATGCTTTTGAATGCATGTAATTGCTATTGGGTGACTTTAATTTTGTAATACTTCATTTATATAGTAGAAATATATTTGTAACATTCAGGGATTTCAAGTGGAATCAAATGATCATTGTAATATTCTCGGGCAACATTTTATCCCCATGATACCCAAGGAAGATCAAGTGACCTAGGCTCCTATGAAAAATAGGCAGTTCATTGTTAAATCAGCTTACAAGCTTCTGTTTGATGACGAGGATTTTGTCCTCCAAAAGGACTTAGTTTCGATAAAAAATTTAATTCCCAAAATTGTTGTCTATTCATGGCTGGTTATCCAAGGAAGAATTCTAACCATTGATAATATTATGCGTAAAGGTATTTGTATTACTAATCACTGTTATCTATGCAGGGCTAATTAGGAGACCATTTATCATATTTTTCTCGAGTTTCCTTTTTCCTTGACTATCCTAAGTGGGGTTTTTCAGGCCTTCAATATTTCTTGGGTTAAACTAGCCACAATGCTTAATTTTTTCATCCAGTGGCCTTGCCCCTTTTCAATCCAAATACTTAGATACATGTGGAAAATTTGTCTCAATCACTATATTTGGTAGGTGTGGTTAGAAAGGAACCATAGAGTCTTTAATGAGTCTATCCATGATCATCAAACTATCATTTCTAGGATCCTATCCTTTACCAATGAGAATGTGAACCTTATCCTTTTTGATAGTCATAAACCTCATCTACATGAGACCACGATTGCTCAAATTTTAAGCTTAACCTTGTTATATAAGTCTGTGCCTAGGGTAGCCAACCCCAAAGCCAATGTTAAGTGGTCCCCACCTCCTACGGGTTGGTTTAAGCTTAATTTTGATGGAGCGACTAAGGAAAATCTTGGTAGAGCAGGCACTGGCAACATTGTGTGATATCATAATGGAAATATTATTCTTGCATTTTTTGAATATTTGGTAACAAGGACGAACAACGAAGCTAAAGCTAGAGCCATGTGGAGAGGCCTTAAAATTACTCAAGACTTAGAAGGTAATTTTAAAGTAGAAGGAGACTCTATGCATGTTATAAATCTCCTCAATAATTGGAAAACACCTCCTTAGAGGATTAAAACAATTGTTGAAGAGGCTAGGATCCTTTTTCATGGAATACAGGACATCAAAACCCAACATGTCTTTTTGGAAGCTAACAAAGTTACTGATAAGCTAGCCAATTTGAATGTCGATGGTAACAAACTTTTCAAATGGGAACATAGTGTCCCGAGTGAAATAGAGGAGATTATTCAACAAGAATGCAAATAATGATAGTCGAATTTACCAACAAGGCAGGCATTGTAAGTTCGAAGGCTATGAGTATTCTCGTCTATTTTTTGAAATGGAATCACAATAAAAATTATCCGAGTTGTCAGTCTTGGTGGATGTTGCTTGGAAATACCACAAAGACTAATGGGGACAGTCACATGTTAGATAACATGGCTCCTAGTTGTCTTAGTAATTTGAGGTTGGTTGATAATCATAGGGTAGGAAAGAAACAACAATATAAGACTTCAAACCAGAGCCACGTGGACCACCAGATAGCCATAGCCATAAATCTAGCCAACAGGTTCACTTCTCCAAGGCTGAATGGCCAAGACAGGATGTGGTCCCAAAGCATGTCATGTACGGAAGAAAGAAATTACCAAATAATTATTAAGAGTATCTGTCAATACAGAGCTTGAGGGAGTTTTTTTAGTACTCTACTATGTGTGTCTACAGCTTTTTGTTTCTCCATTGTTTCAAGGAAGGGATATGTGTCTGTTTCTTTTTCTTTGTAATTATGATGCAGGTGTGTTTTCTCGGGGTATACCCAAAATATTGTATGGGAAGTTTCTTTTTGATAATAGGCTATGTGCCTTACCGGATGTAATGGCTTTGGCGATATGTAGATTTTACATATATAGGATCTTTAGTAGGGACATGTTCATCAATAGCCCTGAGCTGATTTTTGTAAAAGGTTTTGGGTCAACCTGTAAAACCTGGCATTAATTCTATAGTATCTTATCTACCAAAAAAAATTATAGTAGAAATATATTGTTTTTTTGTGAAAGTATATTTCAAAAATATATTGTGGAAATATATTGATGTTTTGTGAAAATATATTATAGAAATATATTGATGTTTTATGAAAATATATTGTTTTGTGGAAATATATTTTTGTTTTGAAAATATTCTAGGAAAGGACTCATCAAATTAGATTTTGATATAGATGGTTTATAAAACACCTAATAAATAATATTAAACTAATAATTAATATTAGTCATGGATATTAATTGGGATAAATCAATGTATTTAATTATCTTCTTTTACAAAATGTTGAGAAAAATAAAAATAAAATATGTTTGATGATAGTATTGAAAGGAGGTGATGTATTATACATAGATATGAGTACAAATGTATAGGTATAAGAGCCTATATTATATTACGATAAGTGTAATATGAAAAGTGTCATAACATGCATAAGATAAATTATGCTTAAGATAAAGTACACATTAAACTTATTCCAACATCCTCCCTTACTATGTAATTTTATAATACACAACATATATTTTTTAGACTTGTGCTCTTAAAAATATTACTCTTTGACTCTTCTAATTTGAATAATATTTCTAGATCCATGATTCATCTCTAGGTATGTTGCCTCAAATTTAGTCACTTTATTAGGTTTGTTGCCTTTGGGTCAACCTCTATTATATATAAAATATGTTGAGTAGATTACTGTAGAGCCTTACCTTTAACATGTAATGATGGTTATACTTTTTAGCACCACAAAACCTATCCTTGATTCAGATTGCTTTTGTGGGATTTTTTAAGAGGTAGATTGTTGATTTTATTCTTCGATCATCTTCATTTCCCTTAGATTGTGAATCCTTGTTACTGATAAACTACTTTCTCTTTGGAAGAAATCCTTTCTTCCTCTTACATTGATCCAAATGTAACCAAAATTGTGCTATTACTGCTCATCATAATTTTATAATAAGGTGTTGTTTATCGATTAACCAATTTCTGATTTACAACTGATAAGCTAACTACTATTTGATTAACTACAAGTTAACTTATGTAGGTTGAGAAATCATGGTAACTTGAAGGGACTACTAAAATTGTTGATCATAAATTACCATATGATTTATTTGTATGTACATGTTATACTTCATCAAATTATGAAGATAATTATATGATAAATATAAAAATACTTTTGGCTCAATATTTTTATTCACTATCAGTTTTATTGTATTATTCTATGTTAATTTATTGGGTTCATGCTATACACTGTTCTATTTGCCAATTAGGAAATTTTATCTTTAGACACATAAGGAATTTTTTATTTTCATTCTCCATTGTATATTTTTTAATATCTATATCACTCATTAATAATTAACTTATTATAGATGTTTCATATGAGCAACAACCTCTCAATCATTCATTTTTCAACATTCTCTACTATTCCCCACTCATATAAAGGTTGATGCAAATATACTAGAGGAGAAGGTAGAGGTGATTTCTATGGTGACAAAAATAATTTATATTGTTGTGGTTGACATATGATAGTATTTTTCATGGATAAATCTAAGAATATTATCATGTACAAAGTTAAAAGTGTTGTTAGTAGAGATTATTGATATAAATGCTTTCTTAGTGATTGCACATTAGATAATGGAGTAATTTATGATGGTTGTGGAAATTATCACAATGGATATTGTATTTTTGGACATTTTAAATTGATGTATTTACTAATGACATAATCTATGGTAATGGAGGAAACTAAAATTGTTGTATAGGTACATAAAACTAAGTTTACTGGATAATCCATTGGTGGTGTTAGTGGTAGTTTTCTTACCTCCATAAGTCTTTCTTTGACCTAGGTAACTTTCTTAAATGATTTCACTAACATGATATGATTTTATGCTATAATGACTATTGTGAGGTCTTATTGTAACACTTTTATATACTATATGATTGATTTCTCATTAGAGGGGCACATCCTATTTGGGATCTATTCATAGTGTATGCATGAATTTAATATTAAATTTATGAATATTCTCATTAAAGTATCTAATAATGACATTTAGCTAAAATATATCTAAATATACATCAGTGATATTACCAAATTATTTAATAAATGGATTAACAATTATGAGTGAGATTACCAAACCATTTGATAAGTGGATCAACAATTGTGGCCTAGTTGGTAACATATCCATTTTTGATATTCCTATGCCATATTGTAAACTTATACTTTGGTGAAAATATGGCTAATCATATCATTCCATATTCTTATTGAATGCAATGGATTAATTTTATTGTTGATATCTCATAAAGATACTCTGATGTTATTTTCCCATCGTCCTCATTAAATGTTGATAAGGATTTTTGTTAGAATTTCCCAAAATAGACATGCAAAGCATTACATAAAATATGAAGAAAGAGTAGAACTGGTTACCAATAAAAATACATCGAAAATACTCTAACTCAAAAATAGCTCTGAAACAATGAAAAACTTGAGAAGGTTGCAGAGGAGTGACTATCAAAATAAATTAATCGGTTGTAGAGGAGTCTCCATCGATGAAAGATGATCGATTGTAGAGCCGTGTTTGTCGGTATAAGCCGATCGGTTGTAGAGCCCTGTCTGTCGGCATAAGCCAATCGGTTGAAGAGTTGTGTCTGTCGATGTAAGCTGATCTATTATAGAGTCATGTCTGTCGATGTAAGCTGATCGATTGTAGAGCCATGCCTATGACATAAGTCGATCTATTGTAGAGTTGTGTCAGTTGGAATAAGTCGATCGGTTGTAGAGCCATGTCGGTTGGTATAAGCTGATCGATTCCAAAGCTATGTCTACTGACATAAGCTGATCGGTTATAGAGCCATGTATATCAGCATAAGGCGATGGATTGTAGAGCCATTTCTATCTATATAAGCCAATCAATTTCAGATTCATGTATGTCGACATAAGTTGATTGTTTGCAGAGTCGTGGCATAATCCAATCGGTTGTAGGGATTGTCAATCAACATTTTTCTATCAGTTATAGAGGTGTCGATTGATTAGTCAGTCGATTGTAGAATAGTTTTGATTGTCATAATTGGTTGGTTGTAATGGTGTCGATCGACATGCTTGTAGCTGATCATCATGCTTACAGTTGATTGTCATACCTACAATCGTTCTTCATTACTACAGCCGATCGACATGCTTGTAATCGATCGACATTATTGTAGCCTATCATCATACCTATAGCTGATCAGCATACCTCCAGCCGATCAGCATACCCACAGATGATCATCATGCCTATAACTGATAGTCATGCTTGCAACCGATCAACATGCCTATAGCTGATTGACATTCCTACAGTCGATCATCATGCTATCAGTCATCATGTCTACCTAAAGTATTTCATATCGGTCTAATGATTCTAAGTATGTTGTACATTTTTTAGATTTTGTAAACTGATATTCATATTCCCCAACATAGAAAAATTCACCATGATTTGAAATTTTTTGGAGATAAATTAATGAAAATCGCCATGGTTTGAAAATTTTTGGAAATAAATAAATGCAATTCGCCATGTATACTTCTACAAATATCACCAGGATTCCAAGACAATTCGCCTTGATTTTATAAATATATTTTGGAGTTGACCCCTTATGCATAACCCTGGGGACAACTATTAGCTTCTAGGAAGACCCCTAGCTTCACGAACAACCTCTAAGCAATGATCCTAACCTATAAGACCTAAAGCCCTTCACTGACACTATTTTTGGAGAAAGAGTCACTGAATTTATCGCTCAGGGGCCTATCAGACGATAGTGGAAGGACCTTTCCATAAATAACCTACCGATCTAGGTGGCTGAGGCAACTAGGCAATTGCAGAACCTTCTTCGTGTTAGCATCATCCCTAACACCTAGTTGCCTAACACCCCTATTTGGAGCTTATCAAAAGTTGAAACCTACTCTATGAAGTCTACCTATTACAACCTTGAGACTCCAACTGCTATATGAAAAATTGCTAAAAATGTGTGGGGGAAAAGGATTATCCCCAAAGTGGATTTCTTCTCATGGTTGGCTTCCAAAACTAAAATTCTAACAATTGACAATATCATAACCAAAGGCCTCCCTATCCCCAATTGGTGTGTGCTTAGTAAATCTAATTGGAAATCCATCAACCACATCTTCTTAGGATGCCCATTCTCCATGGTTGTGCTCAATTTGGTGTTTGAAAACTTCAATTTTTCTTCGGTCCACTCGTCTTCTATTCATCAAATTTTTCAATAGTGGCCCAAACCCTTTAAAAATAATCAACTCAACTTCCTGTGGCTCTCTTTTCTCCACCATTACTTATGTAAAATATGGTTAGAGCATAACTCAAGAATTTTCAAAGCCCAAGCTAACGATACCCGCAAGACCACTCTCAAAAAATTATCCTTAGTGGTTGAAAATGCCTTTGTCATCTCTTCCCCTGAAGCTCCTCCCCCTGGTTTGGAGACTTCCCTCACCAACAAATTCAACCTCACTAATGTTTATAGTTTTCCTCATGTATTTGTCAATATGTCCATAATTAGGTGGATTCCTCCACCGTCAGGGTGGCTCAATTTTAACTTTTATGGAGCAGCAAAAGGAAATCCAGGCAATGCTGGTGGGGGAGGCATCCTCAAAGATTGCTGACCAAAAATATTACTCACCTTCACAGAAAAATTGGGAAATCAAACAAAAAACATGGTCGAAGCTAGAGCACTATTCCAAATCCTCCAACTTATCCACAATAGGAGCATTGACCAAATGATTATAGAAGGGGACTCACTCCACATTATCAAATTTCTCAGAGGTAATGCTAACCCACCTTGGTCTTTGACAAAAATAATATAGGAATGCAGAGCTCTCATAACTAGATACACAGACATCGTCATTCAACACCAATACTAGGAGGGGAACAAAGTGACAAATTGGCTTGCAAATAAGGGCATCCGTGAAACCACCATTCAGGTATGAAGAAATTCCTTTCTTCATAACCTTAGAACTGATACATCCAACCTTGATTATGTACACTATAATTATCCCATGGTTATTTCTAAGTTTTAGTTGGTTCCTAAGGGTTGCTTATCCAATATTGGGGGCCACTATGCCAAGTGGAGTGATTCCTCCATAGTGGCTTCCATGTCCATGCCACCTACCACATTTTTCAAGTTGCACTATCTCTCAGGTAGAAATTTTAATTTGTATCACCTTGAACACATCAGCAACACCAGGACTCAAGGTTAATCATCGATGGCAAAGCTCTAGATGCACTAGAGAATTTACCATAGTATGGGTTCCAAATATTGTCGACATTAGTCTTAAATTGGAAATATGAAATATAACAATACCAGTCCAGAATTTTGTATTCTGACTCAGTAGACCTACCCTCCCCCCCATCGTAATCACAACTTCCAAAATAATATTAAAAAACATCATTATGGTACATATCCCTCATGGTGTCTGGTCATTCATACTTGTAATGGTGATTGCCTCAAAATAGCTTTTTCAAATCGATGCAAAAAATCATCATATTCTTGGTCTCCACCAAACCCGCATTTATCCTTGCCAAATTCCATCTTATATTCATCTTGATAAAGCATTGGAACCAAAAATGTTTAAGCTCCCATGTGATTACCTTGATCTGTATTTTAACTCCAATTATGACACTCTCCTCAAACACTTTATAATCCCTCTACACGAATTCTTGTCTAGTGAGCCCTCCTCTGCCAGTAATTACTTCCATTTACCTACGATGGTCATCATTGATCCTAACACTCTCAATATTGAAGCCGATATCCAAAAAATCCTCTTCAACCATGGCTTCATTTCCTTCCTTAATAAATTTAGGGGGCATGATGATGTGATCACCAAATATTTTTCCAACACCTGGGTTAATGGCCAAGTCTTCGTCAGGGGTATAAAATTCATCATTGTTTTTTACCTATTAGTGAAGATTACCAAGATTCCCAATGAGGGTTTCAAGCTCCACAAAGATAATCATACCATTCAAGATGAAATAAAACACTTTACAGATATAGGGAAGAAATTGGAAATACAAAAAATGCATCATCCACAAGAAGCTTCCAAACCCTTGGTGTAGGGCTTTGATTCCAATTATATAGTACATTACTATTGATAATGTGGATGAACCATTGAGGAGCTTCCATATTGATTTCCTCGATGTTCTTTGTTATGTTAAAGAGATTACCATTCCAGAGTATTTGAGATGCTCTGTTGAGGTTTACATTGAGAATTACCATAAAAGGGAGGATTCACACATTAAACATCAAGGGTTTTTCTTAGTCATTTATGACCATATGTTGCATAAAATTACTACCAATTTGGATTCGAACCCTTTCATGTGCACTGAGGAGGATCTCACTGAGGTTGACATTGTGATGCACATTCATAGCTCCAAAAATTGTAGAAGCAAGAGGAATGCTACTGAGAAAAGGAAGAGCCTTGACTAGCTCACCTTTGAAAGCATTATTCCTATGTTGGACCAATCCCTTGTGGATGCGAAAGTGATGGCCACTTTCAAATGTGACTCCTTTGAGATTCTCATTGAGATATTGGATAAAATCTATCACACTCAATCGAAGGCCCTAACCGGCATCAATCATGCTATTAGGATCTCCAAGGCTATTATTGCTAGTAAATCTGAGACCTTTTAGGTCATCCAACCCATTGAGAAGGATAACACTGGTGGTCTTACTCCATAGTAAGCTAGTTGGTCATTTTTATTCATCTTTTTGTTCCAGTTGGTCTTGACTGGTCTTGTCTCTTTTTGTCTAGTTTGCTTGCTTGGCACTTCTTTGTCTGTTTGGTTGGGTTTATGTTGTTCTAGTTTAACTCCCATATCTCTATTGGTGTACTAGGAGTTTTCCCTTTGTTTCCTATTTTCTCTTTCAGTTCGTGGTTGTACAAGGTTCAAGGACCCTTTCAAAACCCTTTCTACCAATAAAAAAAAGTGAGATCAAACCCATGTTATAGAAAAAAAAGTCACCAACACGATGTTGAAAAATATGTGAATGTAGATGCATAACAATGTAAGTGTATATGCCATAGCAAGTTGGAGAGATTTTTTTTAGGAAATTGAGAATTAGGACATTAAACATTAAGGGAGAGAATATTGAAAAATGTAATGTTTTAGGTGAAAAACACAATGGAAAAATAAGAAAAGCAATTCTAAAGATAGAAAGGTGCTTGCAAAATAGAAAAATGTATGCAAAAGTAAAACTGAAATATTCTATAAATAAAAAAGGAATAATTTGGAAAATTTATTATTAGCTTTGTAATTATTTTATATGTTGGTGTATTCTCCACCAATTGATTTATCCATCCATCCATACTTGGGTGGATCATCCAACCTATGCATAGTTGGATTAGATCATATGGATTTCATCATTATGGTTTTCAAAGTGATGCAACAACATCAAGAAATAAGGTTTAAAATATCAATATATATTGAAGAATATTGTATTGAAAGACAATAAATCAATAAATAATATTTTTTGTATTACAACAAAAATTTGTCTTTTGCATGAGCAATTTGTTGAGCAAGGTGCAGAGAAAGTAGTGCAAAAGTATTGTAATTGTTGTCAACATAGACAGATTGATGCAGTTGATGCAGTTCAGAGGTCAGTCAGATCAAGTGCAAAAAATTTCAAGAAAAACAGAGGGGACCCAGATCCAAAAATTTGTAAAAAAATACAAGGAAGAAAACTGTCGCGATTTCACGACATGGCTGAGGAGAGAGAAGGCGCAAGCAAAATTGTCGCGATTTCGTGACAAAAAGGATGAGAGAGAAAGTGCATGAGAAAGTGTCGTGATATCACGACAGTTTCGGAAGAAAAGCACTAAGGGCGCAAAGTGTCGCGACATCGCGACAAAAAGGAGGAGAGAGAAAGTTCATAAAAACTGTCACGATTTCACGACATGTTGGAGGCAAAGCAGCAAAGTGAAGAAAGCGTAGCGATTTCGCTACATGTTGCAATTTCACTGGCTAAAGCAAAGAAAAAGTGATAAGTCAAGAAGGTGTAGCGATTTCGCTACAAGTCCAAAATACAAAATGCAAGGCAAAAAGTGTAGCGATTTCGCTACAGGTTCGAAATGCAAGGCAAAAAGTGTAGCGATTTCGCTACAGGTTTGAAATAAAAGGTGCAAAGGGGCAGCGACTTTGACACAAGTTTGAAAAGCAAGGGGCATAGGTGTAGCGATTTCGCTACAAGTGCAAAACTCAAAACACAATGGGGTAGCGATTGCGCTACAAGTCTTGAGATCAGCAAGTCGAAGCAAGAGGAAACACCAAGCCAACAAAGTTAGATTTTCGGAAGATGCAACAAAGAAAAATGTTAAGTCAGAAAGGTGTAGCGATTTCGCTACAGGTAAGGTTTTCACGGCTGCATGAAGAAAGAATTGTACGGAGGCCAGAAGCGTCACGATTTCGCGACAAGTTCAAAGAAAAGCCGCAGGATGCCGGAAGTGTCACGATTTCGCGACAACCTTGAAGATGACGTCAGCAAGTTTAAAAATGTCGCGATATCGCGACAAGTTACCAGAAAAGCCGTTGTAAGTCGGAAGCATCGCGATTTCGCGACATCTTTGAAGATGACGTCAGCAAGTCTAAAAATGTCGCGATATCGCGACAAGTTTCCAGAGAAGCCTCAGCAAGCCAGAAATGTCGCGATTTCGCGACAACATGGAGGATGACGTCAGCAAAAGCGGAATGTGTCACAATTTCATGACATGTATCAATTTCACGGAGGTAAGCGTAGGAAAGAGAAGGAAAGCCAAAAATGTCATGATTTCACGACATGTCATATTTTCGCAGATGTATGCCGAGCAAAGCAGAAGGAGGCAAAAAACGTCGTGATATCGCGACAGGTAACTGTTGTTGGCGGGAAAAAGTCAAAAATACATGCAAAGTGACAAGTGTCGAATAAGCATGCAGTCAGTTACAGTAAAGTTAACTTGGGTCAGATCTGCAGTTCCAAGTGACAGGTGTTAGCATAAGATTAGAGAATACACTGCAAGAGTCGACTGGAGTTTCAAATGTTAGTTTCGAAGCAATGCATTTAAGAGAAAAATGGCTGTTGCAGGGCCGTAACACAGCTTGACTGGAAAAGGTGACAGCTTCACAAGGAAGATACAGAACATAGCATTAAAGACAGAACATAACAGCTGGACGGTTGTATCGAGAACTGATTGCAGAAGCGTTGTGCTGTTGCGTAGTTGATCGAAGAAGATAAAGGATACACAGTTTTCAACAGAGCAGAAAGAAGAACATCAATGATCCAAGATACGCAAAAATACTGTCAGGATACCAGTCAGAATGTGCAGAGAAAAAGGCTGTCAGAATGTCAGAGTGAGTCAGAAAGAAAGCGGCTAAAAGGCAGAACTTGTCAGAAAGGATCGACACGTTGTTTACAGCCAAGAATGCATGAGAAATTGGAGGGAAACTTTGAGCCGTTTGAAATTGAACCGTTCGAGAAAAACAAATAAATGGACTCGAATGAGCGCACAAGTGGGTAGTTGCACTGTGCATTATTGAAAACATAAAAATGGCGTAGTGTGGTAAATAGTGCTGGATGAACAACAACAAGAGAACAAAAACCTGCATATTTTTTGTAAAAATAACAGAGAGGTTTTTGAATTGATGAGAAGATATTGAGTCTCTAACAAGTCTCTTTATGCTTCTGTAAGATAGATTGTTTGAGCCTTAGACCAGTGAGGGTCTTGTAAAAGAGAAGGCATTTTTATGTCATTATTTTGTTAAAAAAAAAAATTGAAATCCAAGTGGGTGCCTGGAAAAAGGGGTTGGTGCTCCTTTCTGTTGCAGTAGAAAAATCAGGGGTTGGTGCTCCTTCCAGTGGGTGCTGGAGAATTATTTGTAAAGAGAGAATCCTTGCAAAGACTGGATTTGGATTGAAGTCCAAAAAGTCATTATTTGAGGAGTAGCCACATCGGTGAACCTCGTAAAATCTCGTGTTGTGTGATGCTCTTGTGTGATACTTGCATTATCTATTTTTAAGCTTGCACTATTAGTTTTAAAAGTTGCAGATTTAAGTTTTTAAATAGTTACACTGATTCACCCCCCCTCTCAGTGTCATTGTAAGAATATCAATTGGTATCAGAGCAAGGCACCTACACAAGCTTAATCAGCTAAGGTGTTCTTGGGAGATATACAATGGCCGGTGGTGAAGGTTTTTCTTCTAACAAAGCTCCTCTGTTCGATGGAACAAACTATTCTTTCTGGAGGCTCAGGATGCAGACCTATCTATGTGCATTGGGTTATGACATTTGGGAATCTGTTGAAAATGGATACACCACTCCCACTCGTTCCTCCAACAGATGCGGCTGAGAAGAAAAAGTTTGAGAACAACTCGAAAGCCAAGAATGCTATTATGTGTGGATTGGTCGACAGTGAGTTGATACGAATCATGAACTGCAAATCTGCTAAAGACATATGGGACAAACTGCAAAGCATTCATGAAGGAGATAACAAAATCAAGGAAGCTAAGCTACAAACACATCGTGCCCAGTTTGAAGCATTAAAGATGACCGATGATGAGAACATTGAAGCCTATCTGCTGAGAGTAAATGGAATCATCAATGCAATAAGAGGACTCGGGAAGAAATGGAAGATGCAGTTGTTGTAAAGAAGGTACTAAGAACCCTCAATAAAAGGTTTGATGCAAAGGTTTCTGCCATAGAAGAAGCAAAAGATTTAAATTTTTTTAGTATGGATGAAATGCATGGTTCTCTAACAAAGATATGAAATGAGGATTGGTCAAACTAAGCCCTCAGATAGAGAAGCAGCTTTCCAAGCAAAGAAAATTATAAAATCTAAACAGGAATCTGAGGAAGAAGAATCTGCAGATGAGACTGAAGCAAACTTTGTTAGGAAGTTAGTAAAGGGAAAAGGAAAGTACAGAGGTAAGCTGTCGTTCAAATGTTTTAACTGTGGAGGCATCGGGCACTTTGCAGCAAAATGCCCAATGAAGGAGAAAAATAAAAATGATGAAGGAACACATCCAGAAAAAAATGTCTGGAAAAAGAAACCACATTTTAGAAAAAGGAACTTCAAGAAGAAAAGTTTCATTTCTCAGAACATTGATTCTTCTGAAGACAGTTCCAGTGAGGACTCTGAAGAAGAAACTGGTGAAGCCTTGTTCATGGCCTTCGAAGAACAAAGAACTGAAGAAACCCAGGAGTGTGAAGAAAAATTAGACGATGAGGCCGAGGTAGATCTGGAAGGTGAGTTGGTGGCTGCTCTTGAAGAGTTAAGTGCAGAAAGGAAAAGAAATAAAAAGATTACAAGAAAATTTGAGGAGGCCAGCAATTTAATAATCAGTTTGAAAGTACAAACTGAAGAGCATAAGAAAAAGTCTGAAGATTTTGAAGCACAACTAATCGTGAAAATAAATGAGTGCAACAAGCTAGAAGAAGATATAGTTGGATTAAGGTTGCAGCTAGAAGGGATGAATCGAAACTGAGTTGTCATCAAAAATTTGAAGACAGTTCTGAGAAATTGAATAAAATGTTGAATAATCAAAGGCCCACAGGTATCAAGTTTGGTTTGGGCTTTGATGAAGGAGAAACCTCAAAGAACTCAAAGGTTGTAACTGTAGAACCAATAAAGATTAAAGACAAGATTAAAGTTGACCAAGATAAGTCGTATCATGCAAAAGAAAACAACAAGTCCAAGCTTGAAAGGAGTGCTGCAAATGATAGATTCATCAAAGTCACTCATCAAAGAAGAAGAAGACCCAGGGCTCCTACCTCCACCTGGCAACAACCACTTCCTAGGTACACTCGTTCCTTTTCTGGTTATTGTTTTAAGTGCAATGCATATGGTCATAAAATTTCAAGCTGTAGATATAATGTAGAACAAAGAAATTTTACTAGTAGAAATATTTTTTCTCCCTTGATAGATTATGCTGTAGAATGTTATAACTGCCATAACTTCGGTCATATTGCAAGGAATTGTCATAGCTCTTTTGTAGGAAATAAATACCAAGAAAGAAAATATCACTCAGCTGGATCAAAACAGTACAGAAAATTTCCTGAAAAACTGTCACAAGCCAATGAAAGGGAGAAAGTAAAACAAGTGACCAGATCTGCTATTAAATCTCAGTGGAAAGAAAAGGAACAACCAATGAAAGACAAGGAATCTTTGATTGTTCAAACAGCTCTCAAAGCACAGAATAAATCTGCTCCTTGGATTCTGGACAGTGGATGCTCCAGTCACATGACAGGAGACAAACAGAAGTTTGACAAGCTACAGACATACGAAGGTGGTTCTGTAAAATTCGAAAACAATGATGGAGCAAAAATAGTGGGTAAAGGATCTGTTAAGTTAAGTGATGGTAAAATCAACTCTAAGGAAGTTCTTTTTGTGGTAGGATTGAAGCACAACTTACTGAGTGTAAGTCAGATTTGTGACAGGGGTCATGAAGTAATTTTCAAGAAGGAGGGTCGTGAAGTAAGAAAGACAAGAAATGGAAAGTTAATAGCCACTGGACTGAGAACTTCTAGAAATTTGTACACTCTCTCTGAGACTTCTAAAGGAGCCTGCTTGGTTGGTCAAGAAGAAGAAAATTGGCTGTGGCACAAAAGACTCGGTCACATAAGCTTTGATAATCTAGTAAAAATCAGCTCGAAAAGAGCTGTAAGAGACATACCCACTATTGGTAAACCATCAAATAGTATATGTGAGTCATGCCAAAAAGGGAAGAAAACCAGATCTACTTTCAAAGCAAAAGAATATTTCTCTAGCAAGCCATTAGAACTAATTCACACTGATTTGTGTGGACCCATGAGGACAGAAAGCATAAATGGATACAAATATTTTATGCTGTGTATAGATGATTTTTCCAGAATGACATGGGTACTCTTTCTGAAATAGAAATCTGAAGCCTTTGAGATGTTTAAAACTTTCAAAAATCTTGTTGAGAATCAATCTGGAAAAAGAATTAAATGTTTGAGATCAGATAGAGGAGGAGAGTTTATTTCAAATGAGTTTGCTGAATTCTGTGAAAAACATGGAATAAGAAGACAGTTCTCAGCAGCAAGAACACCTCAGTAGAATGGAGTAGTTGAAAGAAAGAACAGAACTGTACAGGAAATGGCAAGGACCATGTTAACAGAGAGCAAAATTGCTGACAGGTTCTGGAAAGAGGCAGTCCATACTGCAGTCTATATTCAGAATAGGTGTATGTTAAGGCCGCATGAAAGCAAAACACCTTATGAACTGTGGTTTGGCAAAAGGGCTACAACAAAATACTTCAAAGTGTTCGGCAGCAAGTGTTACATTAAACGGACTGAAGCCAATCTTGGCAAATTCGAAGATAGAGCTGATGAAGGTATCTTTCTTGGTTACTCAACAAAAAGTAAAGCTTACACATGCTACAACAAAAGACTAAAGAAAATTGTGGAGAGTGCGGATGTGAAGGTTGATGAAGGCAAGAAACAAGAAATCAGCAATAATGAAAACTACCCAACCTATGAAGAATTTATTGAAGAAGATGAAGATCAAGAAAAGGAAGAGAGACATAAATCAGATTCAGATGATTTGGAAAGAGAAGAAAACAGGAAATTCAGAACAGTGAATTGCGTGAAAAATCATCCCAAAGAGCAGATTATTGGGGACCCTACGGTTGGCATTCGGACAAGAAGAAGAGTAGTAAATAACTATTCTCTCGTTATCCAAGGATTGAGCCCAAGAATATTATTGAAGCAAGCACGGATGAAAGCTGGATGGAAGCAAGAAATGAAGAACTAGATCAAATTGAGAAAAACAAAACCCTGGGAATTAGTACCAAGGCCCGAAAATAAAAACATAATTGGTACTAAATGGATATTTAGAAACAAACTGAATGAAGATGGACAAAGTTGTAAGGAATAAAGCAAGATTAGTCCGTAAGGGATATGCCCAAGTTGAGGGGATTGATTTTGAAGAGACTTTTGCACCCGTGGCCAGACTTGAAGCAATAAGACTATTTTTGGCTTTAGTTGTTCATAAGAATTTCAAGGTTTATCAGATGGATGTAAAATCAGCATTTCTGAATGGAAATCTTGAAGAAGAAGTATATATTGAACAACCTGATGGTTTTCAACTTTGTGATAATCCTAACTTTGTTTGCAAGCTAAAGAAAGCATTGTATGGCTTGAAACAAGCACCTAGAGCTTGGTATGCAAGACTGGACAACTATCTCACTAAGCAAGGATTCAAGAAAGGTATGGTGGATAGCAATTTATATGTGAAAACTAAAAATGGCAATTTCATTGTTCTAGTTGTTTATGTAGATGATATAATTTTTGGGAGTAGCAATGATGAATCATGCAAAGACATAGCAAAAAAAATGCAGAAAGAGTTTGAAATGTCTATGATAGGTGAACTTTCTTATTTCCTTGGATTACAAGTTAATCAAACTGAAAAGGGGATCTTTATTTCTCAAATTAAATATGTGAAAGAAATGCTGAAAAAGTTCACTATGGAAGATAGTAAGCCAGTGAGCACCCCTATGACAACAAGCTGCAAGTTGAGCAAGGATGATAAATCTCTGGATGTTGATCAAACAATGTACATATCAATGATTGGGAGCTTGCTGTATTTGACAGAGAACCAGACCGGATATCTTACAAGTTGTCTGCATGGTTGCAAGATTTCAGGCTAGTCCAAAAGAAACTCATGTAACAGTTGTGAAAAGGATCTTTAGGTACCTCAAGGGTACTATGGAGTATGGGCTGTGGTATCCAAAAGGAAAAGACTTCACTCTCTTTGCATATTCTGATGCAGATTGGGCCAGATGCATTGATGACAAAAAAAGTACAAGTGGAGGAGCATTTTTCTTTGGAGATAAATTGGTAGCATGGCACAGTAAGAAGCAAGAATCAGTCTCTCTATCCACAACCGAGGCAGAATACATTGCAGCAACAACATGCTGCACACAAATACTATGGATGAGACAAACATTGAAAGATCTAGGTATTCACTTCAATGAGCCCATTTCAATCAAATGTGACAACACTAGTGCAATCAACATTTCAAAGAATCCGGTAATGCATTCCCGCACCAAACATATTGCAATCCGGTATCACTTCTTGAAGGATAAGGTTGCAGAAGGAGAGGTTCGATTGGAGTTTGTTCCCACTACAGAGCAAGTAGCAGACATATTCACCAAACCTTTACCAAAGGAAGTATTTGAATACCTTCGAAAGAAGTTGGGAGTAGTCACACTTCCCAAGCACTGACTAGCTATGGGAAATACATTCTCATGGGGAGCATTCAAGTTATTTATGCCTGAGAATGTTGTGCATAGACTCAGGGGGAGTTCTGCAGCAGCCCTTTGGCATTATTGGCAAAGGGGGAGAAGAATTTGAGCAAGGCTACAAAGTGTTGCCAACAATTCCAAAGGGGGAGATTGTTGAGCAAGGTGCAGAGAAAGCAGTGCAAAAGTATTGTAATTGTTGTCAACACAGACATATTGATGCAGTTCAGAGGTCAGTCAGATCAAGTGCAGAAAATTTCAAGAAAAACAGAGGGGACCCAGATCCAAAAATTTGCAGAAAAATACAAGGAAGAAAACTGTCGCGATATCGCGACATGTTTTCTGTCGTGATTTCGTGACATGGCCGAGGAGAGAGAAGGTGCAAGAAAATTGTCGTGATTTCACGACAAAAAGGATGAGAGAGAAAGTGCATGAGAAAGTGTCACGATATCGCGACAGTTTGGAAGAAAAGCACTAAGGGGCAAAGGTCGCGACATCGCGACAAAAAGAGGAGAGAGAAAGTTCATAAAAACTGTCGCGATTTCGCGACATGTTGGAGGCAAAGCAGGAAAGTGAAGAAAGCGTAGCGATTTCGCTACATGTTGCAATTTCATTGGCTAAAGCAAAGAAAAAGTGATAAGTCAAGAAGGTGTAGCGATTTCGCTACAAGTCCAAAATACAAAATGCAAGAGTGTAGCGATTTCGCTACAGGTTCGAAATGCAAGGCGAAAAGTGTAGCGATTTCGCTACAGGTTTGAAATAAAAGGTGCAAAGGGGCAGCGACTTTGACACAAGTTTGAAAAGCAAGGGGCATAGGTGTAGCGATTTCGCTACAAGTGCAAAACTCAAAACACAATGGGGTAGCGATTGCGCTACAAGTCTTGAGATCAAGCAAGTCGAAGCAAGAGGAAACACCAAGCCAACAAAGTTAGATTTTCGAAAGATGCAACAAAGAAAAATGTTAAGTCAGAAAGGTGTAGCGATTTCGCTACAGGTAAGGTTTTCGCAGCTGCATGAAGAAAGAATTGTACGGAGGCCAGAAGCATCACGATTTCGTGACAAGTTCAAAGAAAAGCCGCAGGATGCCGAAAGTGTCACGATTTCGCGACAACCTTGAAGATGACGTCAGCAAGTTTAAAAATGTCGCGATATCGCGACAAGTTACCAGAAAAGCCATTGTAAGTCGGAAGCGTCACGATTTCGCGACATCTTTGAAGATGACGTCAGCAAGTCTAAAAATGTCGCGATATCGCGACAAGTTTCTAGAGAAGCCTCAGCAAGCCAGAAATGTCACGATTTCGTGACAACATGGAGGATGACGTCAGCAAAAGCGGAATGTGTCACAATTTCGCGACATGTATCAATTTCGTGGAGGTAAGCGTAGGAAAGAGAAGGAAAGCCGAAAATGTCACGATTTCGCGACATGTCATATTTTCGTGGATGTATGCCGAGCAAAGCAGAAGGAGGCAAAAAACGTCGCGATATCGCGACAGGTAACTGTTGTTGGCGGGAAAAAGTCAAAAATACATGCAAAGTGACAAGTGTCGAATAAGCATGCAGCGATTCAGTAAAGTTAACTTGGGTCAGATCTGCAGTTCCAAGTGACAGGTGTTAGCATAAGATTAGAGAATACACTGCAAGAGTCGACTGGAGTTTCAAGTGTTAGTTTCAAAGCAATGCATTTAAGAGAAAAATGGTTGTTGCAGGGCCGTAACACAGCTTGATTGGAAAAGGTGGCAGCTTCACAAGGAAGATACGAAACATAGCATTAAAGACAGAATAGAACAGCTGGACGGTTGTATCGAGAACTGATTGCAGAAGCGTTGTGTTGTTGCATAGTTGATCGAAGAAGATAAAGGATACACAGTTTTCAACAGAGTAGAAAGAAGAACATCAATGATCCAAGATACGCAGAAAGACTGTCAGGATACCAGTCAGAATGTGCAGAGAAAAAGGCTGTCAGAATGTCAGAGTGAGTCAGAAAGAAAGCGGCTAAAAGGTAGAACTTGTCAGAAAGGATCGACACGTTGTTTACAGCCAAGAATGCATGAGAAATTGGAGGGAAACTTTGAGCCGTTTGAAATTGAACCGTTCGAGAAAAACAAATAAATGGACTCGAATGAGCGCACAAGTGGGTAGCTACACTGTGCATTATTGAAAACATAAAAAGGCGTAGTGTGGAAAATAGTGCTGGACGAACAACAGCAAGAGAACAAAAACCTGCATATTTTTTGTAAAAATAACAGAGAGGTTTTTGAATTGATGAGAAGATATTGAGTCTCTAACAAGTCTCTTTATGCTTCTGTAAGATAGATTGTTTGAGCCTTAGACCAGTGAGGGTCTTGTAAAAGAGAAGGCATTTTTATGTCATTATTTTGTTAAAAAAAAAAAATTTGAAATCCAAGTGGGTGCCTGGAAAAAGGGGTTGGTGCTCCTTTCTGTTGCAGCAGAAAAATCAGGGGTTGGTGCTCCTTCCAGTGGGTGCTGGAGAATTATTTGTAAAGAGAGAATCCTTGCAAAGACTGGATTTGGATTGAAGTCCAAACAGTCATTATTTGAGGAGTAGCCACATCGGTGAACCTCGTAAAATCCTGTGTTGTGTGATGCTCTTGTGTGATACTTGCATTATCTATTTTTAAGCTTGCACTATTAGTTTTAAAAGTTGCAAATTTAAGTTTTTAAATAGTTACACTAATTCACCCCCCCCCCCCTCTCAGTGTCATTGTAAGAATATCACAATTTGAATTTTATATTTTTTGTTCTATGTTTGTTATGCATAACTTGTTTCTTCTCTATAAACCAATATACCAATATTTGGTATCAAAACACTCTATTTTTATAGATGAACTTACCAGAATCTCATTATATTTAGCATAATTTGGCATATGCTACAACGTATTAAGTTGTATTCTAGTTTGTATTATATTTTTATTTACCTACCAAAATTAATATTACCTGTAAAACATCTATAGAAAATAGATTTTATTTATAAAATAATTTACATATAATATCAAAATAATTATCAATTCATTATGATATTAATTTATTATTACACCTAACCAATATATTGCTTGTTAATATAAAATAAACATTCATAACACTTGACCTACTGGTATTAAAATATTTGACTAGTCTGGTGATGTCTATTTTTATTGTTGAAAATATTACAAGAATGAGTAAAGCCATAAACCTCCAACCTATGGAAGTATATGAGTTATGTTAACAATCTATTGTCATGTTCATAGGTTAAACAATATCTAGGATCACAATAAAATCAATAATAAATAATACACATCAAACTTATTGAAAGCTTTATTGAAAATACATTTCCTATAAGCAATGCATAAATGCAATGTTTTTTATTAATATTACAAAGATTTATCTTCAATATATACATACATTAGACTCTTCAAATCACATGACTCGTGACCTTTTCTCTCCTCAAATTCACAAGAGATCCAACTCTTGATATTTTCCTCTTATATAATAAATCTCACATTTTACATAAAGATAAATTCTCTCATAATTTCTCATAACTCCCTACTTCTAAACATGATAATTCACTCATATAACTCACACTTACTAACAAGACACATCACACACATAACTCCAAACTTATTTACATGACACATACTCACACTAAATAACTGACCACATACTATAGACACAAATATCAAACACACCCTAATATAAATATTTACATGGTATCAAATAATGTAATTCCTCCAACACCCCCCGTATTACATTATTTGGTATGAAGGTATTTTCACTCAATATTTAATTATTATCTTGGTTTTCCTACTCTGGCTTTGGTATTGCTTCAAGGTCTGGCACAATATCTCTTTCATTGAGTTGTTATCTATATCTTTTTTTTTCAGCATATCTTGAATATAAACCTATGCTTGTTAGACTTATTCTCTTATTGTATAAACATTTTAACATTTTTATAATTCTATTCCATTTTGTTTTATTTATCCATCCATAATGTACTTTAATTTTATTTTATTTACAAGTATTTGGTTTATTTTTCACAAAACTTGTAATTATAGGGTATCCCTCAATTTGGTTCATGTCTTCTATTATTATTTTTGTCATTCCTTTTTCAACAACTATTGCTTTGTTATCAATACTATTAATACAAAATTTAATGGAGATTTCTAAATTTCTTGTATTATCATATTTCATTATTTCCCAATTTGGTCCATACCTTCATATTTCTTGTACTTCTTAGATCAAGTTTCCTTATTTATTTTCCTATTTTGTATGTTGTTGTATTGATGGATATTAATATTGATATTATTTGGTATCTTTGGAAAGGTCTATTCATTTATTTCCATTGGTTTAGAAAATCGTATCTATAATAACTTGTGGTATGACCTTTCGTATTACATATTTGACAATATTTCCCTTGACATAAGAGAATTATTTATCATTTCATTTCTAGCTAGATTTTTCATTTCATATTCTTGGGGTATATTGAAAATTTCATTAAGTAATATATTTCTATTTAGCACTTGAAAAGAAGTGACTAATATTTTAAATATTCTATGAAGTGCTCTTAATATTACTTGGAAAAAATTGTTCCATTTGTTTTTCCATAGTTTGTAATTTAGCTTTTAATTGTGCTAAATTTCAAAGAAAATATTCTATACTTTCTCCATCATGAACCTTTAGAGAATGCAACTATTCTTGCAAGCATAAAATGGTTGCACGATTCCTTCACTTAAATATAGTACATAATTTTTTCCATGTTCTTTCTAATTTTTTTATCTCATTATATTGGCATAAAATTTACTTAAATTTATTTGATATACCAAATGTGATTAATATAAGAGTCTTTGCATCATCATTTTTAAATTTTGGTGTTCCAATTTCATCTTATATAATGTCTTCTTTTCCATTTACCACATCCAAAACTCAAAGTTTCTCAGAAATTAGAAGTTGTGATTCAAAAAGGAAAATCTTTGTATTAGCCATAATAGATTTTTTTCAATCTTTAATTTATTCAAATTCTTCAATTTCAAATTTTAATTTTTTCTTAAATTAATTTTAATTTTTATTCACTTCATAATTCTATTAATTCCTCCTTCTTATAACTCCCTTCAATTTTCTTCTTCAATTTAGCTTTCTTAAATGTCTATGATTTCAGTTTTTCATTTACTTTTTTCAACTTTCTCAATTTAAAATTTTCATAAACTTTTAGATCTCCCTTTAATTCAATTCTTTACTTTATTTTACTCTCAATTTTCATATATCTTCCAAATGTAAATTAATCTAATTCTTTTCAAATCAAATATGTGCATGAATATTTAAAATATCAAAATATACCTTTATTACATGACACTCACTTATCTTTTGCTTTATGATGTCTCAACTACATAAATAATCTTCCAATATTATCTCTACTTTGAACATTATTGTGCACTCTAGTTTTGAATGTATTATATTCTTCCATTGTTCTATCATTAAATAAACCAAGCATGGAAACATTTTGGTCCTTCTAATTTGTTGCTCTAAAATTTATAGCATACATGAATCTCTTGACTTCAGCCAGACATTAAAATAGATGCATTACAATTTCTAACATGCATGCTTGTACTTCTTGGCTTTCTTGTCATATCCTCATAACTGTAGCTAACCTTCAAATGCAACATTTTCTCGATGTATTTTGAGTGTAGTATTTTCCAAATATCTTCTCCATATGAGTGCAATGTTCCTCCTTTCGAATGAAGGGCTTTTCAAACATCTCCTCCTTCTTTAATGTTTCCTCAAAATTTCCTCCTTATGTAGTGATTATTGAATGTCTCCTTTTGTATGTAAAATTCTCTTTTTATGTTGCACTTACTCCAAGTTTCACTTACTGTTTTAATTTTAATGCTAATAAGTATTTATTAGAACTACATCAATAGTCTATTTAATATTTTTTTATCATAGAATTCTAAATCATTGTAAACGAAAGTAATAATAGCATCATACTTAGTACAAAGCTTCTTGTCAAGAGAAATTTCATCTTTCATCGATTCTTTTCCTAGCAACGAATATTACCCATCAATGATTTTGATTGACCTATATGTTGAGGATATTACATGAGTTATCTATATATTATTGTTATCATTTGGATTGAAGAGGCTTTCCAATGTAATTATCCCTATAGGTAGTTTATGGATATTTAATTGTATGATATCATCCTTGATATCATCTTCGTACTTGTTACATTATTCTCAATTTTTAGCTTCTAAAATCATAAAATCAATGATTTAGTTATTATTCTATGTTAATGGTCAATATTATAAAGCATAAATAGAATACATATTATTTTTATGTCATCTAATTTAGTCAATATATTGGTTTCCAAATCAAATCTTGCAACTAAAGAATCTAGTTCATCTACTCTCTAATTATGTACTTGTGGAACTACAAAGATGTTTAATCCCCAAAATATTATACTATGAATTATTCCCTATTCTTATGTGATTTCCTCAATTTATGTTTCATACAAATTGATCAAACCTTTTTTGTTACAAGATCAAAAAACTTTAAATGTTTAATACCAAGAATTTCTACTATATAAGGACATATCCATAATACTTCATACTCGACTATATTATTCATGTAATCAAATTATAACCATATTTCATATTTGTAGAATTTTATCAAAGAGATGGAAATCTAAATTCTAGCATCTAATATTTTCTTATTTTGAGTTCCATAAAAGTATAAAATCCATATACTCATTGATATTCTAAACATTTTCTTTTTTAAGACTTTTAAATTATCCTTTATGGACTAGTTATTTCTAGCATTTCATTTGGAAAATCAAGAACTAAATAATTATCTAGGTCCTAAGGTTCATTAATATCCTCTTGAATACTTTCTATCATCATGTCCATATCCATAAGTAACTCCTCTTTTAATAATTTTCAATCCTTAAATTGTGGTGTATAATTTAAACTAAAGGTTTGAGACTCTTAAAATTTATCTATATTATATGTATATGCTTGTTTAAATTTTATTGTTATAGTTATTTTAAACTAACCTCTTTATCCATTTGCATAATGAAAAAATTCCAAAGTACGAAGGTAGGTTTTCCTTTATTACGTGCTACACAATAGTCAACTTAAAATGTAAGTGCATCATCATGATTAAATCTTTTAATGTTTCTATAGTATTAGCATATATTATAACAATTTAAATCAGTCATTTTGTACCATAGGTTTATGTAAGTCATATTCTATCATATATGGATTTAGGCATTGACATTGTAGTTACCCCTAAATACACTATAACATTATACATCAATAAGTCTTTAATTTCTAGAGTAGTATCAAATGATGGTGATTACATCACATTAGGGTTAGGTAAATATATAATATCCATAGTTTTTACTTGTATATTTGAGGGTACTTGACCATGAAATTTTGTTTTTTGGGCTTATTTGATTGTGTCATAAGTTCCTTCTATTGTGTAGATTTTGATTTGGCAAATATTTTTTTCTTTTCCTTTAGATCCTCTTGGAATAAATCATATCCTAAAAATAACAAGGCTTCTAGCATGTTCATCTTTATAGAAGTTTTCTTCAACTACTCAACTAAATTAAACCTGATCTCTATTAATATCCCCTCATTTAATTAAGTAAACTTCTTTAAATGCTTTATAGTATCCTATCAAGCTTCCTTAGTGAATAAGAGATAACTTGAGTTTCATTTCACAAGTTCATGTTCTTTATTATCATCACATAATAATAAGGTTTATTGATTCTTCATTTAGATTTAATTGGTTCTTTCCCTTTTTGTTGTTATAATTTTTGGATCTTTGTTTAAATTCATGAAATATTATCAACTTGCGTTTAGGAAATTTATTTATTATATTGTTGTAGATCCTTGTATTTAACATGTAATAATGGTTGCCCTTTCCTCAGTACCATAATACCTATCATTGATTCAAATTTCCTTTATGACATTTGTTGAGAGGTATATTGTTGATATTTTTTTTCATAATTCTCTTTTCCCTTGGATTGTGACTCCTTGTTATTGATGGACTACTTTGTCTTTCAAATAAGACCCTTATTACTCTTCCATTAATTCAAATTTAACCAAAATTATGTTGTTACTACAAATCATGGATTTATAATTAGGTGCTTTGGTTGATTAACCAACTATTTGTTTACAACTAATAAGATAAATACTATTTGGGTAACTACAATAGGTTGAATTATGTAGGTTAAGGCATCATTGTAACTTTAAGGGCCTACTAAAATTGTTGATTATATATCACCATATTGTTTATTTGTATGTGCATATTATATTCCCTTATATTATGAGGACCATTATATGAGAAGCATAATGATTTTGGTTCAATATATGCATTCACTATCATATTTATAATATTATTCAAAGCTTAATTTATTGGTTTTGTGCTATGCACTATCCTATTTTCCTATTAAGGGAACCTAATATTTAAAAACATAAGGAATATCTCTTTGTATTCATCCTCTATTGTGTCTCTTATCATAATTGTGTCACTCATTAATCATCAACCTATTATATAAGTCTCCTATGAACAAGAACATCTCAATCATCCCAACCTTATCTACTCTTCCCCAATCATATGAAGGTGGATACAAATATACTAGATGAGTAGATAGAGGTGATTGCTATGGTGACACAAATAATTCAAATTCTTATGGTTGGAATACAATAGTATTTGACATGGATAAACCCAATAATATCATCATGTACAAATTTAAGGGTGTTGTTAGTGATGATTGTTGATGCACATGCCTACTTAATGGTTGCACAATAGGTAATAAAGTAATTTATGGTAGTGGATGAACCAAAAAATTTTGTATAGGTACTTGAAACAAGTTTATAGGATAAGCCATTAGAAATGTTAGTAGTAGTTTCCCTACTTGCATATGTCTTTCTTCTACCTAGGTAACTTTCTCAAATGATCTGACTAATATGATATGATTTGATGCTATAACAATTATTGTGAGGTTTTATTATAGCCCCTTTATGTAGTACATGATTTCTTTCTCCTTAGATGGACACATGTAAATTAGGATCTATTAATAGCATATGCACAAATTTAATATTAAATTCTTAAATATTCTCATTGGGGTATCTAATTGTAGAATTTATTTGAAAGAGCTCTAAATATTCATTAGCAATATTACCATTTCATTTGATAAATGGATGAACAGTCGGTAACATATTGATCTTTAAGATTCCTATTCCATATTGTGGACTTATCCCTTGATAAAAATATGATCAATCAAACAATTATATCTTCTTCTTGAATGTGATGGAAATTTTTGGGTGTTGATAGCTCCTTAAGATGCTCTAATTTTATTTTTCCATTATCCCCATTATATGTTAGGGATTTTAATATCACATGTAGTATAAATAATTAAATGAATAGTTTTAAAGGACCTTGATGGCTCTAGATTAGAAAACTATTTTAAAATGAAACTCACACTTGTAGGAAAAAATTAAATTGACGTGACTGCATATTACATTTGTTGATCTAGTTATCCTTATAGAATATATTATGCTTACTCAAGATACGTAAATTTACATTGAATAAAATCCACATGTACTAAATACTTCTTACATTAATATTTAGTAGCAAAGAATTTCACGGGCTAAAATAGACGATGATACAAAAATAGTCTTATATAATCACCAATAACTTTATGTAATTACTTGCTCAAAATAATCACCAAGGTGAGGCTCAAAGCACTTTTGCATAAGATTATCTCACCAGAACAAGGTGGTTTTATGGAAAGCAAATAGATAGTGGATGAGATAGTTTTGGCTCAAGAGGTTATTCACTCCATGAAAGCAAAGAAATATCTATTCATTTTCATCCTATTAGACTTATCCAAAGCATATGATAGGGTGGATTGGTATTTCCTCCTCAAAGAAATGGATAAATTTGGCTTCTCATAGGAATAGATAGATTTAATCAAGGGGTGTACTTCATAAATATCCTATATAGTTCTGATAAACAATTTCTCTTCATAATTACTCACTGTATCAAGAGGTATTAGGTAAGGATATCCCCTCTACCCATATTTATTTATCATTTTATCTAAATTCTTGGGAAGGACAATGGCCAAATACAAGGAAAACCAAAAATTAATAGGAATAACTATTACAAATGGATTCAAACTAATCACTCACCTCTTGTTTATTGATGACTTTAATCTATGAGGGAAATAAATAGTGAAGGAAGCCTCAATAATTAAACATATTACAAGTTGTTTTTCAAGAGCCATGGCAAAATGAATCAATGAGGAAAATTCTAAATTTATTTTCTCTCACTTCTCAGCTAGATAAGAGATCATGGTTCTTGATAAACTATGATACCAGAAGACCTCCCTCCCCATCACCTACTTAGGTGTTCCTCTTAAAATAGCAAGATACAAAGAATATTGGGCTTAGATAGTGGACAAAGTAAAAAGGAAAATATAAAAAATGAACTAATTGATGGCTATCATAAAGGGGAAGAATACAATTTGTTAAATAAATTCTTCAATCTACACCTATTTATGTCTTCATTGTTTTGGATAGTTCTAATGTAGTGCTAAGAGTGTTGGATCAAATAAACCATTGATTCCTTTGGAGGGACTAAGGAGGAAAGAAACTGGGTATTGGTGGGGTGGGAAACCTTATGCCCTCACAAATATGAAGGAGGATAACAATTTAAATTGGTGATCAAGAACATCAAGGCACTAGCAACTAAGTTGTATTAGAGGATGTTGAATAATCCCAATGCATTATGGGTCCAAAATATAAGATCTAAATATACAAATAAATTAATTTTAGTAAATATTATTCGTCATCAACTCCCTAGTAGAGGATCCTCCATATTAGTAGTTTTGAGGACAAGAGAGGAATTTATAAAGAAGGAGCTCTTTTGGATAATTCAGAATGGTCAACATATAAAATTTTTCCTACACTCTTGGGATGGGTACCTGTTGGAACAAAATCTACCTTGGGTTGTTTAGTTGCACCTTAGATTTTATCAACATTGAAGAGACGAGAAGGTTTGAGAATTTTCGCCTAATCTCCAAAGAAGGCTGGTTCCTTGAAGTTTTTTATGGGAAAATGGGAAGGAAGTAATACTGAAAGAGAGGGAAATATAGCCAAAGCTAGATCTAATATATGGTGCATATTAGACAACAATGAAGACAGATTTACTTACTTCTATCCAGAGCATTTAAACACATTTCCATGCAAAAATTATATAATTTCATATATGATTTCTAATATTTTGTTTAACATGCGTATATATTAGATTCTCATTCCAGCAATATGATTTATGTATTATGAAAGTTTAGATATAAGAACAAACTCAATTTACAATTCAATATTGTAAGAAGAAATAAAGAACATTAATACATACACTTGCACGATATGAACCAAAATTCAATGGGATATGTGATTTTATTGCTTGTATTTGAAGTACATGCATTCAGTCTTGTAAACGTCCAAGAGCTGACCCTTTTTTTGGAGTCACTCACCCCTATATATACCCTAAAAGAGTATCTTTTTCTAAGTACATCTTACTATTTTACAAGCAATCATCTACAATTTCTAATAATACATAAGTCTTCTATGAATTAGATATATTCTCTATATATTAGATTCTAGATGAGCCTATCACATTTTCAATCATCTAGCAAGCCTGCTCTATCCTACAATTCTGATAATCATGTCAGAAATCACTTCTTGGTGTCATTGCATGCTTGTGATTACCAAAAATACATTTTATTCCTTTACAGCTGGCGTGTCGTGAAATCATGACATTCTTTCCTTGCTTTGCTCTTTTGCTGCCTCCAGCTGTGAAAATGAGACATGTCACAAAATCGTGACATTATTTCCTTGCTTTTCTCTTCTGCCGCTTCCTGCCGTGAAAATGAGACATGTCACAAAATCGTGACATTTGTCTCTTGCTTTGCTCTTCTTCTGCTTCCAGCCACGAAAATGAGACATGTTGCGAAATCGTGACATTCTTTCCTTGCTTTGCTTTTCTGTCGCTTCCAGCCGCAAAAATGAGACATGTCACAAAATTGCAACATTCGTCTCTTACTTTGCTCTTCTACCGCTTCCAGCCGCGAAAATGAGACATGTCACAAAATCGCTACATTCTTTCCTTGTTTTGCTTTTCTGCCACTTCCAGCCATGAAAATGAGACATGTCACGAAATCGTGACATTCATCTCTTACTTTGCTCTTCTGCCGCTTCCAGCCACGAAAATGAGACATGTCGCGAAATCGTGACATTCGTCTCTTCCTTGCTCTTTCTCTTTGCTTTTGCCCGCAAAAAGGCAACATGTCGCGATATCGCGACACTTCTGCCTCTTTGTTCTCTTTTGTTGCTCTTAGCCATGAAAATGCAACATGTTGTGATATCACGACACTTTTTCCTCCTTGCTCCCTTTTGTTGCTCTTAGCCTCGAAAATGCAACATGTCGCGATATCACTACACTTTTTCCTTCTTGCTCTTTCTCTTCTCTTTTGGTCGCAAAAATGCAACATGTCGCGATATCACGACACTTTTCTTTCTTGTTCTTTCTCTTCTCTTTTGGCCATGAAAATGCAACATGTCGCGATATCATGACACTTTTACCTCCTTACTCTTTCTCTATTCTTTGGACCACAAAAATGTAAGATGTCGCGATATCACGACACTTTTTCCTCCTTGCTATTTATCCTTGCTTTGGACTGTGAAAATGCAACATGTCACAATATCGCAACACTTTTTCCTTCTTGCTCTTTCTCTTTGCTTTGGACCGCGAAAATGCAACATGTCGTGATATCACGACACTTTTTCCTCCTTGCTCTTTCTCTTTGCTTTGGACTACAAAAATGCAACATGTCGCGATATCGTGACACTTTTTCCTCCTTGTGGTGTTTTGCTTTTTCTTTGATCTTTAGCATATGGGCCACTTCCGTATTCTTGGAAAATATGCAAAAGGGTGCATCAACCGTTTTTCTGTAGTTAGTCACTTTTTGACTAACATTCTTGGTGCCTTTCGACGGATTTTTTGCTTGCAAAATTTTTGAACCAGGCCTTCATCCTTTGGGAAACGGAGTCAACAACGTAGTTGTAAAAATAATATTTCAGAGAAATACAAATAACACAAGAAAATGCACTTATATTAAAAGTGAACATTACCTCGTCAAAACTCCCTCTATACCTTAGTATATCTATTCAAAAAAAATGTCAACTTCTGATTGGCTGTGACTGAAATTTTTTGTTAAGGGCGAAAAATGGTAATATTTACAAATATTGTCTGAATATACCTATATTATACTATACATATAATTCCTTTTCTACTTTCTCAACAGAAATATAACTTTAGGTGAAATGCATTCACCATGATGGAAAGAACCAATCCATCTTGATATTTCAACTCGAAAGCATTGAACTATTTCTCTGAAACATTTTCAAATGGTCCCTCCCAGAAAGAATCAAATTTATCATGGTTACCTAGCTTAGCTTTCTTTACATTCTATTTCACAACCAAGTCTCCCACTCTAAATTTTTTGGCAGTTGTCTTTTTGTTGAACCATCATTCAGTATCTACCATATGCTTCTAATTATGATTGTATTATTGCTCTCTTTGTTCTTCTAACTGTAAGAGATGCATTACTCCTGCAACTGTGTGTAGAATTTTGTCAATCTGAGGTAGCGGATAATTATCTTTGAGTGATACTCTGTTCAGATTTTTGAAATCTACACACAATCTGATATCTCCATTTTTCTTCCTAACTGGTACCAAGTTTGCCACCCAGGTGGAGTGTTTAATAGGGTATACTATTTTAGCTTGAAGGAGTTTAGCAGTTCTTATTTCATCAAATATTCTATCTTTGGATTCACTGGTCTTTGTTTTTGCCTAAAAGGCTTACATCCTTCTTCTGATTCTATGGTATGTTGAATAACATCTTTATTGTACACTTTTAGATCACTATACACCCAAGCTATGATGTCAAGGAATTTTTTACACAATTCTTTGATCTGGTTCACTTCCTCTTCTGTACAACTAATTCCAACCTTAATCATTTTGCTTGGCTCCAACTCTACATCTTTGTATCTTCGTTTATCGACCTTGATTTTCCAGCCAACTGCTCCATCATTGTTATAAAACAAGATTTCAAGGGTGATGAGACCCTTAGGAATATGATTATTTCTTAACTGAATAATGTCCTCTTCCTCATCATCCTGCAGATCCCAGTTGGTTGAGCAATTCATTTCATGGATTAAGAAATCCAGTATCTATTCATCATTTTTAAAAACTTGTCAGAAAATATTTTTATCAGGCATTGAAGGCCTGTATATAAGTCTAACAATTTTAGAATTTTGAATAACATTACTTATAGGACAAAAATTAGCTCCCACTGAAGCTAAAAAATCTGCATGGGTATTTTATTCTCTAGGGATAAACTTTATATTTAGGGCCTCAAAGGCCTCTAAGAGATCCCACACTTTGTTCTTGTAAGCCTTCAAATAATGTTGTTTAATTATATATTTTTTGGTAACTTGATTCACAATAAGTTATGAATCTCCATAGATGAGTAACTGTTTGATTCCCAATTTCTTAGCCCTTCTTAACCCTAAGCACAGGGCCTCATATTCTACTTGTTGGCAATTTTGGGTACCTTGGGTACATTGCCTTTGCTCAAGTATAGATGTTGTCATTGATGTCAAGAAGTTCTTGAAGCAATTTGATTTGATGTCAAGGAATTTGTTTTGTTGAAGGTTATTCAGAGCATGATCAATGAGTTTCCAAGAAGTTCTTAGTAGCCCATTTGCAAAAGATCAAGAAAAAGACAAGTAAGAAAAAGTATGCAGCCAGCTAGAAAAATTGTCGTGATTTCGTGACATGTTTGAGGAGAGAAAGTGCTGGCAAAACTGTCACGATTTCATGACATGTTTGAGGAGAGAGGAAGTTCTGGAAAAACTGTCGCGATTTCATGACATGTTGGCAGAGAAGGACAACAAGATGGAAAGTGTCATGATTTTGTGACATGTCGCATTTTTGTGACTCGAAAAGTGTAGGAAGGTAGAGAAGGAAAAGTGTCGCAGTTTCGTGACACATTGCCAGGAAAGTTTTACAGACAAAAATGTGTCACGATTTCATGACATAATGCAAAAAAGAGAGTCTGCAGTGTGAACTATCATGATTTCATGACAAGTTAGAAGAGAGAAAGTTACATGAAAAATGTCACGATTTCACGACATGTTGTAGAGGTTGAGGTGAGGACTGTCGCGATTTTGTGACATGCTAAAAATCTCAAAGTGAGAACTATCATGATTTCATGACATGTAGCAAAAGGAAGAGTCTAAAATGATAAGCGTCATGATTTTGCGACAGGATACAAAGAATTTGTATGGATGCAAAAAGTTTCACGATTTCATGACAGGTTGAAGAGAAAGCTTGCGAATGCAGAAAGTGTCGTGTTTTCACAACAGGTTGAGATGGCAACATTCAGTTCGAGAAAGTGTCATGATTTTGTGACAGAAATAGTTAGCAAGTCTTCAACAGAAGATGCATCATGATTTCGTGACGAATTCAAGAAGGAAGAGTTCGAAGGCAAAAGCATCACGATTTTGCGACATGTTCTAGTTTCACGGGTGTAAGGCAAAGAGAAGCTCAAGGAAGTGAAAGTGTCGTGATTTTGTGACATGTTTCATTTTAATTAGTGCAAGCAGAGAAGAAGGCCATGAAGTCATAAGGGTCACAATTTCATGACAGAGTTGAAGATGACATCAGCAGAAGTAGATGTGTCACGTTTTCACGACAAAAGCAGAGAAGAAGGCAATGAAGACTAAAGTGTCATGATTTTGTGACAGGAGTGAAGATGACATCAGCAAAATACAAAAGTGTTGTGATTTTGTGACAAGGACATTATCAAGGTAGACAAAAGCAAAAGTGTCACGATATCATGACAAAATCCATTAGGTAGTGTATGGTTGCAAAATATGTCGCGATATCATGACATGTAGTTTCATAGGAAAAGATACATAACCAGAGGTGATTGAAGGACAAAGTTAACCTTGATCCGACAGAGTTAAATCTGGGTTGACAGAGCATAGGGTTTTGCATCTGACATAGTTTGAGGGTTACAGTCGACTAAGTTTGAGATTTTTGATCGTGATTTCTACTCTATAAAAGGAGGGCTATTTCGAGTTGAAGGTATCGAATGTGTGTATCAAAAATTATGCAAGTTAAGTTTGCGATGCACAAAGAGCAGTTGTGTCAAATCAATGGAAGTGTGTGTTCAGAGGGCAATATTCATAGATAGAGTGCGAGGGATAAGTTTGATCATCGAGAAGCAGAGTATGTGAAGACTGTGCTGCTGTGGTTGCACAGAGGTGCATAAGTTGATGTTTGATCGAGTGCTGCAGTGTTTGCATGTTCAATGCAAAAGTTAGTTTCGACCAAGTGCGACTGTAATAGAACAAAAAGAAATTTGAGGATAGACTTATGCCAAATTAAAGGACTGTGTTTGGTGCAGATTCGAGGACCATCTTTGTGGTGATAGAGTTGAGGACAGAGATCTCTAGCCAGAGCATGGAAGACATGTGTCTTCTGTGGATAGAGTTCCACTTGCTAAGGGCAGAGGAGGTAGAGGTCTTCTAGAGGATCACCACTAAAGAGCAGAGCTAGGGGAAGGTGTCTCCTTTGGGTTGGTGCCCATAAACATTGTAATCGAGAAAGGTTTTCCTAGATTCTGAGTTGATAAAATTTAGTGAAAATTTAATCTATGGAGTAGCCTACATTGGGTGAACCACGTAAATTATTGTGTCTCTTTTGTGGATGGTGTTTTGTGCATTGCTTTGATTACTGCTTTTAATACTGCTATCTATACACTACATAATACTGATTTGAAAGCTATTTTGAAGCAAAAGTAAAAAGTGGTGTTATACTGTTCACCCCCCTCTCAATATAATCTTGTGTTCTTCAATTGGTATCAGAGCAGGTCTCTCCAGAAATAGCCTAACAGCTTGGAGAAGGATCTATCAGAAGAACATACAAATTCAAGAAAGAGAGTTCTATTCTCAATCATCATGATAGGAAGAAGAGACAGCAAGATCAATCTTCATCCTCAAGAACGATGGATTCCAGTTGGTCACAAGAAGAACAATCATCCAAGGCATCAAAACAGTGTTACAAGTGCAAGATTTTTGGGCATATAGAAATGATGTGCAGTTTGGATAGATCTAGCATTGAGTTCACTAAAAAGAGAAATGAGATAAAATCTAAGTCAATGATAGTTCAAACTACTTTTCATGCTCAAGACAAAGTAGAGAAATGGTATCTTGATAGTGGTTGCTCAAAACATATGACTGGTGAAAAGGAAAAGTTTTTGGTCTTAAAAAACACAAACAAAGGAACAATTAGTTTTGGAGATAACATGTCAACTAAAATCTGTGGTAAAGGGACTCTTAGTTTGGATGGGAAATCCAAAACAGAAAATGTGCTTTATGTAGAAGGCCTAAGACATAATCTTCTAAGTGTAAGTCAACTTTGTGATCAAGGACATATAGTATCTTTATTTTCAGATAGATGTAAGATACGTAAAGAAAAAAATGGAAAACTCATTGCTAGTGCTACAAGGACTCCAAACAATCTTTACATGCTAAGTGAGATAAAAAGGGAAAAGTGTTTTCTAACTCAAGAAGATGAGATTTGGTTATGGCATAAAATATTGGGGCATTTAAGATTTGATAATCTTGTCAACATTAGTAACAAGGAAGTAGTTAGAGACTTGCCCAAAATAAAAAGGCCCCATAACACCATTTGTGGTCCTTGTCAACATGGAAAATAGACCAGAACCAGTTTTAAATCAAAAGGGTGTACTTATTCAAAACCATTATATCTCATTCATACTGATTTATGTGGCCCCACCAAAACTTAGAGCATTCAGGGAGAAAGCTACTTCATGTTGTTTATAGATGATTATTCTAGAATGACTTGGGTCACTTTTCTCAAAGAAAAATCTGAAGCTTTTGAAAAATTTAAAGCTTTCAAAGAAATGATTGAAAATGAGACTGAAAAGAGAATCAAATGCTTAATATCGTACAGAGGAGGAGAGTTCACTTCTAATGAATTTGTGGAATACTGTGAGCAACAAGGAATCAAAAGAGAATATTCAGTAGCAAGAACTCCTCAACAAAATGGAGTAGTTGAAAGAAAAAATAGAACTATTGAAAATATGGCTAGAGCTATGTTAAATGAGTCAAAACTTTTAGATGGTTTCTAGAAAGAGGCAGTCAGTACAGTAGTCTACATTATCACCAGGGCCCAACTTAGAGTCAATCATCATAAAACTCCTTATGAGTTGTGGAAAGGAAGACAAGCTACGGTAAAACATTTCAAAGTGTTTGGGAGTAAATGCTTCATCAGAAGGGAAGATCAGAATTTGGGTAAGTTTGATCCTTGGTGTGATGAGGGAATTTTTCTTCGTTATTCCAGCAGAAGCAAGGCTTATAGATGCTTCAACAAAATAACACATACAGTCATAGAGATCATAAATGTAACAGTTGATGAAAAGACAGGGATAAGAGAACCTATCAAGGAAATCAGTGATGAAATTTGTCAAGAAGAATTCAGAGAGGTTTCAGATGAAGAAGAGGAAAGACATCAATTGCTTCCCAAAAATCCTTCACAATATGTTCAGAAACATCATCCCAAATATTTGATCATTGGTGATCCAAATAGCAGGAAAACTAGAAGAAGAGTCATTCCTTCACACGATTCTACAAATGTTTCATTGTTATCTCAGATTGAGCCAAAAGATTTCAGTGAAGCATGTGCAGATAAATTTTGGGTAAAAGCAATGGATGAAGAGCTAAATCAAATAGAGAAAAGTGAAACTTGGGATTTAGTTCCAATACCTAAGGACAAGAATGTCATTGGCACAAAATGGATATTCAGAAATAAACTCAATGAGGATGGAAAGATTGTCAAAAACAAAGCTAGGTTGGTTTGCAAAGGTTATGCTCAAGTAGAAGGTGTTGATTTTGAAGAGACATTCTCTCCTATTGCTCATCTCAAATCTATAAGAATGTTTTTGGCCCTTTCAAGCTTCAAAGCATTCAAAGTGTATCAAATGGATGTAAAGTCAGCTTTTTTAAATGGAGTGTTGGATGAAGAAGTCTACGTAGAATAGCCAAAAGGCGTGTCTCTCTCAGATCAATCAGACTATGTGTGTAAACTGAAAAAGGCCTTGTATGGGTTAAAGCAAGCACCTAGGGCTTGGTACTCAAGACTTGACATGTACCTTCATGAGCAAGGTTTCAGGAAAGGTATGGCAGATAGCAATTTGTATATTAAGGATAAAGGTGATGATATGCTGATTGTAGTTGTCTATGTTGATGATATCATTTTTGGGGGAAATAATACACAGATGTGCAAATATTTTGCTAACACCATGCAAAAGGAATTTGAGATGTCCATGATTGGAGAGCTGTCATTCTTTTTAGGTATTCAGATTGCTCAATCAAAAGACGGTATATTTCTCTCTCAAGGAAAGTATATCAAAGAAATGTTAAAAAAATTTGGGATGATGGACAGTAAACCTGTATGTACTCCAATGACTATAGGGTGCAATATGAGTAAATATGATGAATATCCAATGGCAGATCAGAGGTTGTACAGATCAATGATTGACAGTTTATTATATGTTAGAGCTACTAGACCAGATATCATGCAGGTGTTTGGGTTAGTAGCCAAATTTCAGGCAGCTCTGAAAGATTCTCATGTTACAACAGTTAAAAGGATATTCATATATCTGAAGGGCATTGTGGACTTTGGGCTTTGGTATCCCAAAGGTGATGATTTCACTCTCATAGCCTATACAGATGCAGATTGGGCGAGCGATAATGATGACAGGAAAAGCACCAGTGGTGGAGCATTCTTTCTAGGAAAGAGTTTGGTTTCTTGGTTAAGTAAGAAACAACCTTCAGTTTCCTTATCTACGACAGAGGCTGAATACATAGCAGCAGTGGCTGGGTGTACACAAGTTTTTGTATGAAAACCACCTTGGAGGATTTCAAAGTCAAGCATGAACAACCCATCTCCATATTTTGTGATAATATGAGTGCCATAAGTATTTCCAAAAATTTGGTAATGCACTCAAGGACAAAGCATATTTCCATCAAGTATCACTTTCTAAGGGAGAAAGTGCAAGACAAGCAAGTCAAGGTAGAATATGTGTCTACTAAAGAGCAGATTGCAGATATCTTCACAAAACCTCTTCCAAGAGATACGTTTGAGTATCTAAGGGAGAAATTGGGAGTTGTACTCCCACCCTAGAATTAATCACCTCATCAGGAGGTGGAGGAGGTACTAAGCGAAGAAGCTCATTCTTAGTCCCGAGCCCCAAAGGCGACCCTTTGCCATTGATGACAAAGGGGGAGAGTTTTGAGTAAGGGGGAGAGATATGAGTAAGGGGGAGAGCTTCAATATGAAGAGGAAAGCTTCAATTCAGGGGAAGCAAAACTTCAAAAGGAGTTTTTCAGTTGTTGGTTTCAGTTTTGGCTCCTAAGATGTGTTTCAGTAAAGGTTTTGCCATCAATGACAAAGGGGGAGATTGTTGGCAATTTTGGGTACCTTGGGTACATTGCCTTTGCTCAAGTATAGATGTTGTCATTGATGTCAAGAAGTTCTTGAAGCAATTTGATTTGATGTCAAGGAATTTGTTTTGTTGAAGGTTATTCAAAGCATGATCAGTGATTTTCCAGGAAGTTCTTAGTAGACCATTTGCAAAAGATCAAGAAAAAGACAAGTAAGAAAAAGTATGCAACCGGATGGAAAAATTATAGCGATTTCACAACATGTTTGAGGAGAGAGAAAGTGCTGGCAAAACTGTCATGATTTTGTGACATGTTTGAGGAGAGAGGAAGTTCTGGCAAAACTGTCACGATTTCATGACATGTTGGCAGAGAAGGAGAGCAAGATGGAAAGTGTCACGATTTCATGACATGTCGCATTTTCGCGACTCAGAAAGTGCAGGAAGGCAGATAAGGAAAAGTGTCACGGTTTCATGACACATTACCAAGAAATTTGTACAGACAAAAAGGTGTCACGATTTCATGACATAATGCAGAAAAGAGAGTCCACAGTGTGAACTGTCGTGATTTTGCGACAAGTTAGAAGAGAGAGAAAGTTACATGAACAATGTCATGATTTTGTGACATGCTGCAGAGGTCGAGGTGAGGACTCTCACAATTTTGTGACATGCTGAAAAGCTCGAAGTGAGAACTGTCGTGATTTCACGACATGTAGCAAAAGGAAGAGTCTGAAATGATAAGCGTCGTGATTTCACAACAGGATAAAAAGAAGTTGTACGGATGTAGAAAGTGTCACAATTTCACAACAGGTTGAAAATAAAGCTTGCAAATGCAGAAAGTGTCACATTTTCGTGACAGGTTGAGATGGAAGCATTCAGTTGGAGAAAGTGTCACAATTTCATGATAGAAACTGTTAGCAAGTCTTCAATAGAATATGCGTCATGATTTCGCAATGAATTCAAGAAGAGCTCAAAGGTGAAAGTGTCATGATTTCATGACATGTTCCAGTTTCATGGGTGTAAGGCAGAGAGAAGCTCAAGGCAGCGAAAGTGTCACGATTTTGTGACATGTTCCATTTTCGCTAGTGCAAGCAGAGAAGAAGGCCATGAAGTCATAAGGGTCACGATTTCGTGACAGAGTTGAAGATGACATCAGCAAAAGCAGATGTGTCATGATTTCATGACAAAAGTAGAGAAGAAGGCAATGAAGACTAAAGTGTCACGATTTCATGACAAGAGTGAAGATGATGTCAACAAAAGACAAAAGTTTTGCAATTTCATGACAAGGACGTTGTCAAGGTAGACAAAAGCAAAAGTGTCATGATATCATGACAAAAGCCATTAGGTAGTGTATGGTTGCAAAAGATGTTGCGATATCACATGTTGTAGTTTCACAGGAAAAGCTACAGAACCAGAGGCAATTGAAGGACAAAGTTAACCTTGAGCTAACAGAGTTAAATCTAGGCCGACGCAACGTAGGGTTTTGCAGCCAACGTAGTTTGAGGGTTACAGCTGACTAAGTTTGAGAGTTTTGATCATGAAATTTATTCTATAAAAGGAGGGCTATTTTGAGATTGAAGGTATCGAATGTTTGTATCAAAAATTGAGCATGTTAAGTCTACGGTGCACAAAGAGCAGTCGTGTCGAATCAATGGAAGTGTGTGTTTAGAGGGCGATATTCATAGATAGAGTGCGGGGGAGAAGTTCGATCGTCGAGAAGTAGAGTATGTGAATACTGTGTTGCTGTGGTTGCACAGAGGTGCATAAGTTGATGTTCGATCGAGTGCTATAGTGTTTGCGCGTTCAGTGTAAAAGTTAGTTTCGACCAAGTGCAACTGTAATAGAACAAAAAGAAATTTGAGGACTGACTTGTGCCAGACCAAAGGACTGTGTTTGGTGTAGATTCGAGGACCAGCTTTGTGGTGATAGAGTTGAGGACAGAGATCTCCAGCCAGAGTAGGGAGGACAGGTGTCTTTTATGGATAGAGTTCCACTTGCTAAGGGCAGAGGAGGTAGAGGTCTTCTAGAGGATCACCACTAAAGATTAGAGCTAGGGGAAGGTGTCTCCTTTGGGTTGGTGCCCATAAACATTGTAATCGGGAAAGGTTTTCCCAGATTCTGAGTTGATAAAATTTAGTGAAAATTTTATCCATGGAGTAGCCCATGTTAGGTGAACCACGTAAATTATTGTGTCTCTTTTGTGGATGGTGTTTTGTGCATTGCTTTGATTACTGCTTTTAATACTGCTATCTATACACTGCATAATACTGATTTGAAAGTTGTTTTGAAGAAAAAGTAAAAAGTGGTCTTATACCGTTCATCCCCCTCTCAATATAAGCTTGTGTTCTTCACTATTGCGTTATTGGAGCAACTCCAAGTCAACCTATAAGAGAAAACCTTTTCCTCTCTGGTGGGAGAAATCAAAACTATTCCGGCACCAGCTCCATTCTTGCACCTAGACCCATCAAAGAAAAGCTTCCACAATTGATTCATAGAACCATCCTTTTCTAGGGAGGGTATCAATTTTCTTTTTTGGTTTCTCAATAGAATAGTTTCTTATTTTTGTTTCTATCATGGCATTAAAATTATATAGAGAAAACTCATCCTCAGCTTGGAGCTCTTCTAATGTTTCTTCCATTATATCTTCTTCTATTGTTTCTTCAGTCATCATATTTACACGGTCAGTTTCACCAATCTTTTCTACATGAAACATAGATGGTTTCTCATTAAAAATCTTGACCCTTATACCTTTGAAAGGTATCTCCAAATGAGAATAATCTAAGGATAAGTATCCTCCTATCTTTGTTGTGAACTCTCTGGATAGACACATACCAAAATAGGGCTCCAAGTCTACGACTACTACCTCTTGTATGATTGTCATCTGAGGCATTTTATGCAGCTATATGGGAATATCCTTTATCACTCCTACAATTTTTATTGGAGTACCATCTAACTGTAGGATGCCTGCATTGCTCCTAGTGTACTCCATTCCCATAATATCACATACTACTTTGGGTATCATAGTGGTAGCAGCGCCTGCATCTATCATGCAGTTGTGGACAACCCATCCTTCCATTTGAAGGGACAAATAAAAGGGTGGTGGCCTGTTCTTACCAGTGGTAAACTTCAAGTTCATTAGAACCATTTTTGAAGATGATGCAGTCCTACCTCAATTTTTCATTGTTCTTAGGGATTCCTGTAGGACATCGATTTGACCTGGGATTTGAAAAGCATCATACATACTTGCCTTAGAAGGAGTCTTTTTCATTTCCTCTACTATACTGAATGTAGGTGAATCAACTATTCTTTCTCTTTCTTTGGCATAAGTTTCATATTTATTTTTGTATCCCTGGGTAGCTTCAATTCTTTTCCTTTTTGTCGATGAGGGGAATCTCAACCTTTCCCTAGCTTGTTCTTGGGTTTCATTTTCCCCTCGAGGAATAAATTATTTGTGTGTTTATTGCCCTTGAATTTTGGTTGGAAACTGATATTTTCTTTCTTGAGGGAGACTTCCCTTAGTATTTTCTTTGGGAACTTCCTTGGGAGCAGGGGAAACATTCAATGGCTAAAGCTCTTTAGGTTCTACTTGTAGTGGTTTCTTACCTGATCTTGTAAAAACTGAAACCTATTCTACTGTAGGCATCATGAAGTTGTGGTCCTTCTCTCTAATTATATTTACATGGCATTTCATTTTTTATTTACTCTTTTCAACTGCTATACTTTGTACATAATGCTGGTGTATCATATACAAACTTTCCCCACGTGGATCATTACATGTAGTACACCAAAAGTTAAAATCAATGGGAGGATCCTCAGCCTCCACTGTCTCATGTGTATATACCGTGCTCGATCTCTCTTGTCCCCTATTGCTTGATTGTGCTGCATCTCTTGTTACCTGAGGGAACCTCCTTGGTAGAAAATTCCTTTCAGCCTCTCTATTTTTAATTGATGTTATATCATTTGCTAGATTTTTCATGGTGTCTAGGATAAGAGTAAGCTGATTATCGGGGACTTTCTGAGGAGGTGGCGTAGGTAATGCAGGTATAGTGAAAATAGGAGGCAATGCCAGAGGAATTTGAGGCATTGGTATTGTAGGTATAGAGGGTGATCCATTCCATCTTGGAAGATCTATGAACTTCAATTCAGCAGAGCTAGGAGAAGTAGAATGAGTAGCCTGGGGAATATTAGGAAAAATGGGCATTATTTCTTGAGTGGATACCTTCCAGTGGCTATGAGATCTCTCTCTGCTATATAAGCTTATTGATAAATGGCAAGGAATGTGGATATTCTTGACTATCGTATTATCATATTAATATCTGAATCAAAGGATCTCAGATAGTAATATATTACTTGCTCTTCTATTGGTTTCAATCCTTGAGGAACCCTTTCCTAGTTCTGATTGAAACGGATATTGAAGTCTACAATTTCTTCTTGAGGATGTTTCCTTATGATTGTGAACTAGTTCAATAAGGAAAATGGATCTGCATGCTGATTGAATTCATCCACCAACTTTCCAGTGAGCTCTACCCAGGTGGTAATTGATTGAGGAGGGAGTTCACGATACCAATAGAGCATTTTACCCTTCAGAGATATAACTAGCAATCTGATCATCACATCCTCTTGTGTGATGTTATAGGTTGCAACCATTGCTACTACATCTAAGCAATGTTCATATGTTGTTTTTCCCGTTCCATCATATGAAGGCAATGCCTTCAATGCTATGCCAAGAATTTGATTTTGGGCTACTAAATTTAGTGGACCAGTGTGGTTCCATATAAGATAAGATGGTGGTGGAGGAGCAGCCATTGTAATTGCTATATTCGTCTAAACTATTGGGGTTGTAGTAATAGCTAGAGATGAACCAATGATAGAATATGGTAAAACAGAGGGTATAATGGCGTTATTATTGGTAGGAGGTGGATTTGATCTTGCGGATAAAACTAGATTCACTCTTAAGCTACCAATATGTAACTCGAAGAACTCAATGACCTCTTCTAAGTTTTTTGATTTGGATCTGGTTATCATATAAACATATACTAGCTTTAACCAAGTCTAAAAAGATAAGATATTTTCTAGGTCTATACCTTCGGACGGAGTCACCAGGTGATTGGGTTTTTGATTCTAAATATCAGAGGAAAAACACCAAACCTTGTAAAAATAATGTGGGATTTAGGGTCCCATCGGGCATGCCAAAAACTATTGGAACAAAATCTGCCTTGGGTTGTTTAGTTGCGCCTTAGATTTTGTCAACATTGAAAAGACGAGAAGGTTTGAGACTTTTTGCCTGATCTCCAGATAAGGTTGGTTCCTTGAAGTTTTTTATGGGAAAAGGGGAAGGAAGTAATATTGAAAGAGAGGGAAATATAACCAAAGCTAGATCTAATATATGGTGCATATTAGACAAAAACGAAGACAAATTTACTTACTTCTATCCAAAGCATTTAAACACATTTCCATGCAAAAATTATATAATTTTAGATATGATTTCTAATATTTCATTTAACATGCGTATATATTAGATTCTCATTCCAGCAATATGATTTATGTATTGCAAAAGTTTAGATATAAGAACAAACTCAATTTACAATTCAATATTGTAAGCAGAAATAAAGAACATTAATACATACGCTTGCACGATATGAACTAGAAGCCAATGGGAGACATGATTTTATTGCTTGTATTTGAAGTACATGCATTCAGTCTTGTAAATGTCTAAGATCCGACCCTTTTTCTAGAGTTGCTCACCCCTATATATACCCTAAAAGAGTATATTTTTCTAAGTACATCTTACTATTTTACAAGCAATCATCTGTAGTTTCTAATAATACACAAGTCTTCTATGAATTAGATATCTTCTCTATAGATTAGATTCTAGATGAGCTTGTCACATTTTCAATCATCTGGCAATCCTGCTCTATCCTAGATTTCTGATAATCATGTCAAAAATCACTTCTTGGTGTTAGTGCATGCCTGTGATTACCAAAAATACATTTTATTCCTTTATAGATGGCGTGCCATGAAATCACAACATTCTTTCTTTGCTTTGCTCTTTTGCCACCTCCAGTCGCAAAAATGAGACATGTCACAAAATCATGATATTCTTTCCTTACTTTGCTCTTCTGCCACTTCCAGCCACGAAAATGAGACATGTCCTAAAATCACAACATTCATCTCTTGCTTTGCTCTTCTGCCGCTTCCAGCCATGAAAATGAGACATGTCGCAAAATCGCAACATTCTTTCCTTGCTTTGCTTTTCTGCTACTTCCAGTCGTGAAAATGAGACATGTCACAAAATCGTGACATTCATCTCTTGCTTTGCTCTTTTACCGCTTCCAGTCGTGAAAATGAGACATGTCATGAAATCATGACATTCTTTCCTTGCTTTGCTTTTCTGCCGCTTCCAACCGTGAAAATGAGACATGTCACAAAATCATGACATTCGTCTCTTGCTTTGCTCTTCTGTCGCTTCCAGCCATGAAAATGAGACATGTCGTGAAATCGCAACATTCATCTCTTCCTTGCTCTTTCTCTTTGCTTTTGCCCATGAAAAGGCAACATGTCGCGATATCACGACACTTCTACCTCTTTGTTCTCTTTTGTTGCTCTTAGCCACAAAAATGCAACATGTCACGATATCATGACACTTTTGCCTCCTTGCTCCCTTTTGTTGCTCTTAGCCGTGAAAATGCAACATGTCGCGATATCGCGACACTTTTTCCTTCTTGCTATTTCTCTTCTATTTTGGCCACGACAATGCAACATGTCACGATATCATGACACTTTTTTTCTTCTTGCTCTTTCTCTTCTATTTTGGCTGTGAAAATGCAACATGTCGTGATATCGCGACACTTTTTCTTTCTTGTTCTTTCTCTTCTCTTTTGGTCACAAAAATGCAACATGTCACTATATCGTGACACTTTTTCCTCCTTGCTCTTTCTCTTTGCTTTGGACCACAAAAATGCAACATGTCGCGATATCACGACACTTTTTCCTCCTTGATTTTTCTCTTTGCTTTGGACCACGAAAATGCAACATGTCGTGATATCACAACACTTTTTCCTCCTTGCTCTTTCTCTTTGCTTTGGACTGCAAAAATGCAACATGTCACGATATCACGACACTTTTTCCTCCTTGCTCTTTCTCTTTGCTTTGGACCGTGAAAATGCAACATGTCACGATATCATGCATAGTTAGTCACTTTTTGACTAACAGTACCAATCTTTGGTGGTTCAATTTTCAAAGTGGAGATCTCTCATGGAGCCACTATACAAATTAAACTAGATAAAGGTAGCAACATACTATACGTACCAGACCAAAAAAATAGAAGTTAGGAGAACTGTTCTACCACTTATTTATTGAGTGTATTGTAGCCTCATAGTTGTCAAAGATGATGCAATATTACTTGGTATTAATTTTTTTGTCTTTACCATCCTAGAGCATATGTGGAGGGAATGAACTACACTAGATGGATGAGACCAGTATGTTAGGTAGATAGTATGGGTAGAAACTACTCTCTTACTATGGAAAATATGGAAGGAAAGCAAAAACAATATTTTCAAACAAGAGTCTATGGACATCCACTATATTTGGCAAAAGACCACAACCAACATAACAGAGAAAATCCAACATATGTTGAAGTATCGTCAAAAACCCCACCAATGATTGGAACAAAATAAAGTTATGGATGTAATGGAAAACTGAACTCTAGACAAGAGTGTAGACACCAAAACAGCACCAATCCGATTATGTGGCTACAAAAGCTGATCGCATTGACACACACAGCCCCCAGGGCAGCCCCCAGAGGTTAAATAGTGGTCCTAACCACTCTCACAGTAGTTTTGGAAGGTCAGAGATCGATTTGGCACCTTTCAGGCACTCTGCTCCCTATTCGTTCCACCCAGGGATGATTACAAACTGGTATTCGTCCCACCCTGGGACGATTAGCAGTATTCGCTCTAGGGTGGGGCGAATAGCAGGTTTGATGGGAAAAAGGTCAAATCTTGACAAATGGCAGCCCAGATCCACCACTTAACTCCTCCTTCATTGCATGGGAGTGCGAGTGAGCATTTTGGAGTGCTAGAGGCAGTTACAGAGGCAGTCATGGAGCCCTTAATCAGGGAGGAATCTTCTCCCCCTAGAAAGGCATGATTGCCAAGTGGTGCCTCTACATGCTCATACATAGAGACCGTCAGGTCTATAAAATGGTGAGTCTTCTCACCCCAAAAATATACAGAGAAGGAGAATTTTGAGCAATGAAGTGCTGCCATTTTGCATACTCACTTTTGATTGTGCCTTTCACATCCTTGATCTCTCTTTTGGAAGGGAGGTCATTGGGTGGTTATTGGAAGTGCAATCCGGACCCCAAACCCGACATTTGGCCATAGTATCCCACCCAAATTTGTTGAAAACACCCCACAAGAGGTTTTGGACCCATCCCAAGTGGATTGGTGCCAAAATCGGGCCCCAAACGGTGGGCGTCCTGCCCCCGGGCGCCCCCGCACTGCTGCAGTCCTAATCGCCCCACCCCGGAGTGATTAGAAATATGTAGCAGATTTTAGTTCTGTTATTTTTGCATTTTATTCTAGGTTTCTTAGATAGGCTTGCATTCAAATTTCATGTAATTCTGAGCAGTTTTGATCATGTTTTTGTTATTTCTCGCTTTCGCTAACATGCAGGTAGCATCATCAAATTCCCGGTGATAGAGGCCGAATTGGAAAAATATGACCTTCTGGGTCTTTCCAAAATACCCCATTTTACCTAACCCCCAACTTTGTAGGTGATTTGGAGCCTCCCGGATGGGACATTTGGGACAGTGCTTTCTGACATTTTGTTGCAGGTCTAATCGTCCCACCCCGGAGCGATTAGAAATCCGTGGCGAATTTTTTGATTGTTCTTTTTGCAGTGCCTTCCCGGTGATGTTCTCATGCCTCTGTCAAGTTTTTAGCTCATTTTGATATGTTTTAGTTATCATTTTATTTATTTTATGCATGCACTAATCGTAGGCTTTGGGGATTGCATGTTTCATTTCATCCGCAGGTGCTACTGATTGTTTTCTATTTCTTTGAACGTAGGATCTCGACACCAGAGGAGCAGAAAAGAATCAAAGACCCTTTCACGCAAGCGGCGGCAATGTTTGGTCCACCCATTTTACATGTGGGCACGCGGAAGAAGGCATACCACCCATGGTGTAACGAAACCTTATTTAACGCTCCTAGCCCCTGAAAAGGGAGGAGACATGTTGTAACCGAGATTTAAAGAAAATTAATAAAAAGGGTTGTATTCCATATTTGCTTTCTATCTGGTTTCGATTCGTTTATGTTTCTCTCCTTTCATGCATTTTCAATTCATAGGATTTAGCGTTATCTTTGGCTTCGCTTGCATCACACTTGGTGTTTCCTTTTTGCTTCCGTATCCTCGTGCTTTCAGTGGCGATCATGGTGGGACCCTATCCTCTATTTTTGAGATCAAACTTCTGATCAAAAATTGCTTGTTTTTGCTTGCAGGTACCAAGTTTTCAAACGTTGGACTGTTGTTCGTTCCAGTCTGTGATGAGTACAAAGCTAGAATTCGTCTTACCCAGGGATGAATGGGCATTCGCCCCACCCTGTGATGAATACAGTTCTATTATTCATCCCACCCAGGGATGAATAGCTCTCTGTGCAGTTTCAGGGCAGAAACTCAGAGGCATCCGATTTGGGCAGAGAAGAGGTAGGGGTCCTAAACACCTTCTGTCATTTTTTGCTTTCTGTTTTCTATTTTCTGGTTATTTGCTTGCATAGGAGAGTTTTTAATGCTTGTTTTCTTCATTTATGCAAATTAAAAAGAACCCCACACACCACGTGGTAATTTAAACACCAAGGAGTTGGTCGTAAAACCCCAGCCCTTGATCAAGACCAACGGTGGATTTCATCACCACCTTGGCTTGAATTTTTGCATCCATAACCCCGATCGCTACTGTTGCTAGACGTAAATCCTGATGAAAGCTGACCGAGTGTAGCTGGGGTGATTCCCAATGCATGAGGATAAGTCTTCTATGGTAGGTGTCAAAAATAGGGTGATCCCCCTTCCATACCGCCTATGTTCCACGTACCATTCTGCTCTCGCGTACCAATAGTTTCCCTCACGTAAGGGCGGGTATATTGAGAGGTTTGGTATAATTGCCTGGGAGTGGTATATCGAAGGGGCGACCATTTTGGGAGACATAAGAGCCATCATATTGCATATACAACAACACATTCTTTACAAAGCTTTCAAAACAAAAATCAAAACACACTAAACCAGATTTAGGGCACACCTTTAATCTATAAACGAGATAATCACTTCTTTGATTGTGTGGCTCCTGTTTGTTTAGTGTAGCAAAAAAAAAAAATCATAAAAAAAGATAAAAACCTACGTAGATTGTAGAGAGACACCACCATGGTGTACACCCGTAGCCAAGCCCAATCACGGGTAGGAGCTACAGAAAGTGTACAAGGGGGCACAAGTCACCTCCGCTATAGCCCCAAGGACTTGGTCATACCACCTTGGCGGCCGGACCCACAAGATAGTCCACATCGTGCCATTTCAGAATGGGACTATAGAGGCACCCCTTCGAGGGGCACTCCCGTTCAACATAGACCCTTTCAGGAGGAGTCCCTACACGTGGCACTCAATATAAATGGGAAGGCTCCCTTAGATGCTCAGTATGAGTGGCCACCATGCAATGAAGTGCTAGAACAGCATAGGGTCCATAAGGAGAGGCCACATGATTATGTCATCCCTCCTCTACCCCTCATCACTGTTAGGAATAACAAGCCAAATCCAGAGCACAAGGCTCTTCAGACAAGGCGAGCCAACTCTGCCCTCCCCTTTCACATATACGAAAGGGAGCATGAGGAAGACCATCACATTCCTCAAGAGCAATACATAGCATGGGAGCAATGCACCTCCGCACCTGCTATCTACCAAAATCACCTACTAAGGCCAGAACCTCGGGTGAATGCCGCCAACCTCGATAGAGGAAAGTGACCTATAGAGATCTCGGATCATCATGACCGAGATAAATACATAGGAGAGGCATCTAGGCCCCCTAGACCTAAGACGATAGAACAAATTGACTTGGAATTTGCCAAACATGCCACCCACCAAGCGCAAATCACGCAGCTTGAGCAAGACCAACAATAGTTGGAGCACTTGTATCGCCTTAGCAAAGAGCGCATTCGATGTCAAACAGATGAGCTGCTCCATAACACTATGCTTGAGAGGGTTCCAACCCCTCGCACCCAAAGAGCAGAACTATATGAGAGGCACAACCCCTTGGTGCGAGATAGGTCCCCATGACCTTACCAAGTGTTGCCTCCGAGACCTCCTAGACCTGAGCGGGAGGCCACTCCCGGGAACAATGATGGGCACCCTCCGCGGGGACCCACCCATGTTTATAGGTCTCACCCAAAAACTCCTCAAGAAGCCTATGAGGAGTATGAGCAAGAATAAGAGCGGGCCGAAATGCCCTACCAAGGCAGAGGGGGTGCTATCCGGCCACCCCTCCATAGGCCTCAAGTTTCCCACAACCCACAACGGGAACTAACCAAGGAGGAAGAGATCAAATCTTTCGATGCATATAAAGCGCTTCTAGAGCGCTTAGAGTCTATGGAGACCAAGACTTCTGGGCCCCAAAAGCCCACTTTATGCCAACTCCGTAGTCACCCAGTGCATCCGTCAGTGCCAGCACCCCCATACCCTGAACACTTTAAGCTACCCCAGTTGGCAATATTTAGAGGTGAGGAGGATGCCCAAGAGCACGTGACTAGATTCTTGAGCCAATGCTTTGGCATTCAGGACAATGATGCTTTGCTGTTAAGAACATTTATAACCACGTTCGTAGGCCCTACCTCGGATTGGTTCACTCAATTGCCAAAGCATAGCATCAGTAACTTGGATCAGCTAGTGGACGCGTTCCTCGAGCGCTTCACCTTCAACACCAAGAAGAAGGCATCACTAAGTGACCTAGCCAACCTCAGGCAGTATGAGGAAGAAACCATGGCGGCCTATGGAAATCGGTGGAGGACATTGCTTTCAAAGCTGCCCTACCTCCCTCCTATGGCCGACCTTACCCAAATGTTCTCAAAGAGCTGTTTGAGATCGATCTCCATGCTATTGTAGCTACAGCAATATGCCACTTTAGAGGAAGCTCTAGCGCAAGCTAGAATCATTGAGGAGATCAAGATTCAGGATGGTGAGATTGCCAAGCCAAAGAAGAAAGAATGGTCTAAAAATGCCAAGATAGGGACCACGCAACCAAAACCCGCCATGGTCAATCAGGTTGCTATAAATGTACCTAAGCCTATACAAGCAACACAGCCCCAAAAGGCTAACTATCAGGCGGTCCCTCTTGACAGTTATGAAAGGGAAAATCATCGACAAGATCAAAATCAGCAGCATCACCCTAGGCGACAATTCACACCCTTCACAGAGTCTAAAGACTCCTTGTTTGACCGTTTGACCATGGTAAACTTGATGAACTTTCTAGAGAGTCGACCTGTAGACCCCAACGTGCCAAAACCCAAAGGTTATAGGGAAGACTTGTACTGTAAGTTTCATCGATAGAAGGGACATGACCTCTATGCGTGTTGGAAGTTTAAAAGCTTCGTGCAAGACCTAATCGACAACAAGATGCTAGTGGTGGATAATCCAGTAGCGCCAAACAACCAACAGATGGAGGTCTTCAAAGACCCCCTGCCTGCCCATGATGCATAGGCAAAGACCCTACAAGTCAATGAGGTGACATAGAATTGCCCCATGCAGGGGTATGTAGGGATGATCAGTATAGTGACTCGAAACAAAAGGTACCCGAGCACAGCTGCCCCCGCGATAGCTACAGGAGAGGTGCCAACAATGTCACAACCACAATAGCACCCTACACAACCTCCTCTGCCTAGACCAGTGGCCACAATTCGGACCAAACTCACCTAGAGTTTGAGGACCACGTCAGCTAGGCTCTCCATTTATGAGCTCATACAACAATCATCGCCCCATCGGGAAGCTCTAATGGAGATACTTAAAGCCATCGAGTTGCAGCCCCATGAAGCAAACTCTTTCAACAACTTCGTAGGACATGTCAAACGATGCACCGAGCCAGTTATCACCTTTAGAGAGGACGAATTGAAATCAGTGACTGGTGACATGGCGGATCCACCCCTGCACGTCATTGCGTGGGTCAACGGGATTCCGTATAAGAGGGTGTTGGTGGACACTGGCTCGTCCAGTAATATCATTACAACAATGGCATTGAAACATTTGAAGTTGCCAGCATCTCACATCGTGGCCTCCACCTACACTCTGCGAGCATTCAATGATGCGATATGCTCGATAGTTGGCACAATTGTCCTACCCATCCAAGTGGGACAAAAGACTATTCCTACATTGTGCCACATCTTGGAGGGTGAGATGGCTTATAACATTTTGTTGGGCCGGCCATGGATCAGGGACATGAAGTGTGTCCCTTCAATAGCCCACCAATGCTTAAAGTATACATTTGAAGGGCAAGTGCATGTAGTCCCGATGGACTTAGAACCCTTCAAGTATTGCAATGCGGTGCAGCTGATGCCGCAATCGACCCTTCCATCAACACATTTGGATTTTTAGTTGAATCCATCTAAATAGGGTCCGATTCCGCATGCATCCCCGTTGTTAAGTCCATCAAATCCCCAGTCGGGTCCATCTTCGTCATCTGGTCCTTCACCAACGATGCCACCTACGGTGGCCACACCGAAGGACAATGGGAAGAAACCCCTGGAAGAGGCACCGCCATCAGTCTCAACCATTTCTACCAAAGAGATGCCTAGCCGAGTGGAAGTCGAGACGCCTAGTTCACCTAACATGGAGTGGACTCAGGAAGAACTCCCATTCCCTCCCCCTCAACCACCAACAATCACCATTGAGATGGCCAATACGGGCCTAGGGGAGTATCTGGTGTGCAACATTGTAGCAACGCCCGCACTGGAGTCCATGTAGGACATGGGGAGACCTCGCCTCCCCATAGGCACTATTGTTCCTCTAGGCTACCCGCCAAACCAGACAAACTTTGTATATGGGGGCCTTGATAATGGCATTGAACCTTACATGCAAGAAGACGAAGATGAAGAGCCTTTCCTTGAGGACGTCAACTATTTGTCCAACCCAGACTTCGCTTTAAGATATCTTGGCCAATGCAATTGGCATGGATATGGGTTAGGCAGATATGAGCAAGGAGTGCGCGTTCTTTGCCAACCAAGATATCAGATGCCATACGACAAATCAGGAGTAGGGTTCAACCACCCCCTGCCCTTGGACATCTTGGTAGAGAACATGCAAGGCCTAGGGATAGGCAACAAGGATGGGTTGGCATTAGATCCATATGCCAATCCTAACACAACATATACATTGGGGGATTACCTCCCATTGTTGACGACCAACCTTGTTGACCTCAACAACCCCTTCCCTTCGATCGAGAAAGGAGAAAGTTTGAGAACTCACCTACAAGAGGGAAATAGACAAGGTCAGGAAGGATCTTCGAAAGATGAGTCAGAGTATGAGGTAGCACCATGGGACCCTTTCGAATCGGATAGCAATCACTCACAAGTGACCCCCATGGATGACTACCAAGAAAGCCTCTTGGCAATGTTCCCTTTGGATGCTCCAATCGAGCAAGTACCACCTCAAGAAAATTAGGTCCCCCCACAGAGAGCGGAACAACCCCGATGGGACCATATCAATTTTCTCGAGCAGGATGAGCCTCAAATATCGCAAATAGTTGTTGGAACCAATGAAGGCCTTTGGATCTCCGATAGTGATTATGAAGATGAAACTGAGATGGCCTATCTCAATCATATGCGATAATAGCAATACCCCATGGACATTGATGACATGTTCGAACAGCTAAACATAGGGCCAAGGCATAGGTGGCACCTAAACCCAACACAATTGGACCAAGTGTTGCATCCGCCACTTTGGGCATACAGAGAGCACCTTCCACCCAGAGACCCTATAGCGATATCAGTGTCGAGGGTAGACCCTATCCTCCTCTCCGCACATAGGGCCGATCCATTCATGCCAATACCTCTAGAGCCAGATCCGGAGCACAAATATCATCCAGGATGTCCGAGTCACCACACCCATGGTAATGGAGACCAAAATCATTTCATCAACATGATCTCCATTGACTTAACCGCCCCCATCCACAATCCATCCGATCCAACAAAGTCATTATATCTAGACATAGATGCCATAGATTGGGATCACGTCAATTCACCACCATCCCCATCAGAGTACTGGCCTTGCGGTGAGATGCTTCATTTCACCCTAGGACCAACTCAGGATATCTTCCATGCTGAAGAGGAACCCGAAGTTCCTAACGTAGATCTGAATTCAGCGAATGATATCCACTTGATCCCAACTCCACACCAGTTGGAGGATGGGTCCCACATGTCAGTCGAGGAGATGACTGACGTAGACATCGGCTCTGATCCAATGAATCCACAGATAATCAAGTTGGGGGTAAGCCTATCCCTCGAAGAGCAAGCCGACTACATTGCCCTTCTCAAAGAAAAGAAGGAGGTTTTTGCATGGTCCTACAAAGACATGTCGGGGCTAGATCCATAGCTAGTCATGCATAATCTAACGCTTGATCCGACAGTCAAGCCAGTTAAGCAAAAACTATGTAAGATGCACCCAACAATGGCCTTAATGGTCAAAGACGAATTGCAAAAGCTGTTGGATGCACAGTTTGTCATCTACGTGGATTACCCACCATGGTTGTCCAACATGGTGCCCATCAAAAAGCCTGATGGGAGGATTCGCATATGCACTAATTTTTGAGATCTAAACAAAGCGAGTCCTAAGGATGATTTCCCCTTGCCTAGCATCGATGCATTGGTAGACGCTACAGCAGGCCATGAAATGCTTTCCCTCATGGATGGTTTCTCGGGATACAATCAGATTCGTATCAATCCCGAGGACCAACTAAAAATGGCATTCACAATGCCTTGGGGGACATTTTGTTATAAGGTCATGCCCTTTGGCCTTAAAAATGCTTGGCGCCACCTACCAACGTGCCATGACATATATCTTCCATGATCACATGCATAAAACTTTGGAAGATTACATGGATGATTTGTTGGCCAAATCTCTTTTGCGCCCGAGATCATCTCGATGACTTAAGCAAGATCCTCGATCGCCTCATCGAACACAAAGTCAGACTAAACCCCAAGAAGTGCGTATTTGGCATCACATCTAGAAAACTCTTGGGTTTCATAGTCTCAAAGCGAGGCATCGAGGTGGACCCAAACAAAGTCAAGGCAATCCTTGAAATGCTTCCCCCAACTACCATCAAGCAACTCAAAAGCCTACAGGGAAAGGTCACGTCAATCAAGCGCTTCATAGCGCAGCTATCTGACAAGTGCCGACCCATGAATAAATTATTGCACAAGGGGGTAGCATTTCATTGGGATGACGAGTGCCAGTCAGCCTTCGATGATATTAAACAATACTTGGCTTCACCGCCAATATTGGCACCACCTAGACCAGGAGTGTCATTCTACTTATACATCTCAGCTACTGAGGTGGCACTGGGTGCCATGCTAGCCCAGAAAAATGAACTACACAAAGAACAGGCTACTTACTATCTTAGCCGCACCCTGGTCAGTTATGAACTTAACTATGCATACGTTGAGAAGCTCTGCTTGGCAGTGGTGTTTGCTACCAAAAAGCTATGCCATTACATGCTGAGCAACATGATGTATGTTGTGTCTAAGGAGAATCCATTGCGATACATGATGAGTCGTACTTATCATAGTAGCCGCACGGCGAAATGGATCATGTTGTTGATGGAGTTTGACATCGAGTTCATTGGACAAAAATCCATCAAAGGTCAAGTCATCGCCGATCAACTAGCAGAGGCTCCTCTCGAAGACGATCAGCCTCTGACCATAGAGCTACCCGATGATGGGGTCTTCCATGTCTCAGAATCACCAGATTCTGATGAGCCTGAGTCACAGGCCGACATAACCCTATTTTTTGATGGTTCTAAATGTGAGCAAGGGGGTGGCACAGGAATTGTATTCTTCACACCGCAAGGGGCTCCAATGCCTCTATCATTTAAATTAGATTTCTCATGCACCAACAACAATGCCAAATACGAAGCCTTGCTCATAGGTCTTCAGACAACAATCACCATGAACATCAAACGATTGAACATCTTTGGTGATTCGTTGTTAATTGTCAACCAAGTCAAAGGGGTATTCCAATGTAAATGCCCAGTTCTGCAGGCCTACAAAGCCCTTGTGGACAAATTCTTGGCAAAGCTTGAATGGTACGACATCGAGGCACTCCCTCGATCATCGAATCATTTTGTGGACACTATGGCCTCCTTGGGGTCACTAATCCCACAAGACATTTCTGGTGATATGACAACCATTCAAGTCAAAACACTATCACAATCCATGATGGAGCGTGCAAGCTCTGACTTAACGCCAGGAATCCACCTGATCCAGATTGAACCATCCCCGAACAAGTTCTCTCGAATCCATGATTGTCTGAATCACGCCAACTAGGGGTCCTTGTTCTCCCCTACTCCCCTTAATAGCAACACAACGCTATTCTTACAAGTTCTTTCCCGCTCAGCTTTTGCTAGGGATGAACTTCAAGAGGGATTGGTTGTTCATACCGTCGAGGTTTCCGATCAACAGGATTGGTATACACCCATACGAGATTACCTCAAGCTAGGTAACCTCCCACTTGGATTGACGCATGCCACGAAATGATCATTCAAGTAGAAAGTGGCAAAACATGTCTTGCTAGGAGACATTTTGTACCGTCGTAGCTACGAAGGAATCCTCCTTCGTTGCTTGGACCAACAGGAGTCCACTTGGGCGATCACCCAAGCGCACGATGGTACATGCGGTGGCCACTTCAGCGGTATGGCCATCGCAAAGTGCATTCTTCGCATGGGCTATTATTGGCCATATTTAGAGCAAGATTGTTGCGCATATGTAAGGAAGTGCGTGAAGTGTCAACACCATGCTAATTTGACACACGTACCTTCTCAGGCCTTGCAGTCGATCCAATCGGCTTGGCCATTCTCATAGTGGGGCTTAGATCTAATCGGAAAGATCTCCCCTGCATCGTCGGGTCATCACACGTTCATCATAATGGCCACAGAGTACTTCACCAAGTGGGTGGAAGCAATTTTGCTTACCTCTACGACTGGACCCCGCATTGCGGAGTTTATTTTACATAACATCATATGTCATTTTGGTATTCCATCCAAGATAATCTCGGATAATGGGACGTCATTCAAGAACAAAGACGTGCGTGCTTTGACCACAAAGTACAAAATTTAGCATAGTTTTTTGACACCCTATTATCCGTAGGCAAATGGGCAAGCAGAGGCGTCAAACAAAATGCTAGTCGCCATCCTCAAAAAGACAATCGTAGATAGTCATAAGGATTGGCACATTCAAATCCCACTTGCTCTATGGGCTTATCGCACTAGCATTCGGACGCCCACTAGGGCAACTCCATTTTTGCTGGTGTATGGCTCTAAGGCAGTCATACCTCTAGAGTTGGAAATACCTTCCCTGCGCATATCAATGCAAGAGTTCATCGATGATGACACTACATGGCAAGCCCGGTTAGACCAACTTACGTTGCTCGATGAACGATGCGTCAATGCTCTCGAGCATTTACGTATCTATCAAGAGCGACTTAAGAAAGCATACAACATGAAGGTTCACCTGAGGGACTTTCAGGTTGGTGACTTGGTCTTAAAAGAGAACCAACAAAATTCTAACTTGCCACCCCATCTAAGGGACAAGTTCATGGCAAATTGGTTAGGTCCTTATGTCATCGATAGTAAAATAGGACCTGGAACATACCGGCTCACTTCTCTTGATGGAATCAAGGAACTAGAACCCTTGAACATCAGTCATTTATGGCCATTCCATATTTAAAAGAGCCATAGCCCAAACCAAAAGCTCCAAGGATTCCCATAATCGCTTGGTCAACCCCCCAAAATGCCCCAAAGGTACCCATAAACCCTTTGGTCAAACCAAAAGCTCCAAGGATTCCCAATCACTTGGTCAACCCAAAATGCCCAAGTCAAGCCCCATCCCAAAGGTACCCATAATCCCTTTGGTCAAACCAAAAGCTCCAAGGATTCTCACAATCGCTTGGTCAACCCCTAAATGCCCCAAAGGTACCCATAATCCCTTTGGTCAAACCAAAAGCTCCAAGGATTCTCACAATCGCTTGGTCACCCAAAAATGCCCCAAAGGTGCCCACAAACCCTTTGGTCAAACCAAACGCCCCAAAGGTACCCATCATCCCTTTGGTCAAACCAAAAGCTCCAAGGGTTCCCACAATCGCTTGGTCAAAAATAAGAAAATTCAAAAACAATAAAATCATCAAAAATAACAAAAATTTGCATCTCATTTCCATGCATACTCAAAATCATCACAACAATAAAGAACTCTTTTGCATCTCATTTTCATACTCACAAAAATCAATCAATCGAAAACACAAAAATATAAGCTGCATAGGCATCGCAACCATACATTGCATATTTGTTGATCATACAAGTCAAATGCACCATAGACTATAATTACTCGGCAAATCCATCATTTTCCACATTTCTCCACTCTATAAACAGTCCATCAAAAATAAACGCCATTCACATATTTTCGCCATATCATAGTCAGTTGTCTTCTAATGTATCTAGAGTTTTCGTCATTCAAGCTGTCATTAGCTTTCTAGCCAAATACTGTACAAAGTCAGACAGATTTTACAAAGGTAGAGTTCTACTTGGATCACACCTTGTTACGTAGCATCCCACCACAAGTTAAAACACATAAAAATTCCCAAGTTGTGTGAATGAAAGATGAAACCTGCAAAGCAATCCAGGATACCATCTAGTGAAAAGGTTATCTTGCTCATCCCCCTGTGCGAATGACCCCAAGAATGCTGAGAGTTGGCAAAAGGACAAGCATCTTCCCTACCCAATTCCCCAAGAAGCCCAAGTTCTCCAAAAGTTGCAAACATCAAAAAATTTGCAAAAGTCAAAACTCCTAAATTTGACATCACAACCAAAGTGCATACATCAAAAGGCACATACAATAGTGATTCTCATCACTCCATATTCAAATCCCTTGCTCAAAAAAAAAAACAAAAATAAACAGTGATTTTTATCACTACAAAAGAGCAAGTATCCCAATACAATTGAAGAAAAGAAGGGAGTCAAACTTGAATCCCTGGAACTCTCGACGATTCAGAAGGTCATGAGGTGCACCTCGGTACCGGTTTGGTGGATAGCCTATCGGTCACTTGGTGGCAAACCTCCCGCATGATGATATATCTGTCACATTAACTTGTGTGCGGATCAATGTTTGCATGTGGATGAGCTAGCTTATGGTATCCTAGATAGCACCGCAGATTAATCTGACTAAATACAACAAAGGAGTTAGTGGAGCTAATTAGGTGATCCTCAGTACAAGGTTTGGTTGATAGCCTATCTGGCACTGGTGGTATCCTGACAAATACCACATAAACAAACTCAATTGCACACACAGGGATGTGAAATAACTTGGTCAAAGACAAGTCGGATTCATACCTTGTTCAAAAGTCTTGTAAGATAAAAGTACAGTCTTGGCTAGTTAGTTAAAACATCTGAGTCTCAGAAAACCTTAACTACATTCTAAACCAACTGTGATATCTTTCATCCTTCCATCGCCATCAAAAAATACAAAAAACAACATGTATACATGAAAAGTCATTTACCACAACAATCACCTAGGACAAAAAGCCATAAGTTCTAAATAGTCTATGGTGCCACCACCAAAAATCACAAATTCAATTCATCCATTCCATTTGCATATCATATAAATTAGAAACATTAGCATTCATCGCAACATATCCATACATAATATAAATTAACATGCATCCATCAAACATCAGTGCATAAAATCAAATCACAACACGTGTATAAACAAAAGAAAGTCATTTGTATATATATACCATCAAAAATGCCTACAGGCTACAATAAACCGGTCCTCTGACCTCGCAAAAAGGCAAAAGCTCAAAAACCCCCAAGCCTAGGGCGTCGGCCACCATGATCATGCAGGATCGGTGCGATGGGAACTACCCCTCGTGGTGTGGGTCCTATGGGACCCCTCAGGGTGGCTACTGCTAGCCCCCGCATCATGCCTACTAGCGCCTCCCTCATCCAGTCGCTTGCGTCGAGAGGATGCTGACTGCTCAGTATCGCTCCCTCTCGTGCGGCGTGATGATCCACCTCCACTAACCATAGGGATCCACCCATCGAGGTGGATAATCTCTGCCTCCAGCTCAAACCGATGCCGAATCAAGTCCATCTCCTATTGATGAAATATCACCAAGTTATCATCATGCTGCACTCGTCCATAGGAGATCCATCTCCCGTGCAACATCTATATCCCCATCCCATCGGTGGTACGTAGCCAATGCATTCTCCCTCTCTGCCAGCTACGTCTGTAGGAGATCCCTCTCCTGTAGCGCATCCCCGAGCTCCTCATCCCATCTCTAGAGTAGCCCCTCCAATCGTGCTATCTCAGTGCACAACCCTACCTTCGTATCCTCCGGGACTGCCTGAGGCATCGACATCTCCGAAATGGTAGCCTACTCCGGCTCCCACTACTCTGGGACGTCCTACATCTTCGGCTGCTCTGGAACCCCAAAATCCCCACCCACCTCATCAACCTCCACCATGTCCGCATCATCGTGTCACTTGAATGTATGGGAAGAATTCTTGCTCAGTCTCGTGTCACTCGATCAGCCACCTCCCCTGCGAACCCATCGAGCCACTCCCTAGCCTCAGGCCAAGCTGGACAATCCAGGTATGGCCGCTAGACTACCTCCCTAGGAGCAAGCCATGAGAAAGCATCAGCGTAGTGCCCCATGACACCTACCCATCACCGACTGTGCCCCCGCTCCTTCGACCTATGCCATAGTGCCGCATACCCTATTTCTCTGTCAACCATCTCCGCTCGAGTCATCCACGACAACCCCATCGGCCTCTCCATAGCTATGTGCTGCCACACCCAACACTACAATAGGTAACTACATCCAATACCCTTTCGCCTTCGATAGCGGACCTCGTACAACTCATCGTAGAGCTGTGCCAGCAGTGTCTGACCCCATCTCATAATCAGGGGCTCTGTGGTCGGACACTCCACCAACCTGAAGACCACCTCCAATAGGTTCCACGGGAACCTCACGCCCAAAGAGTCGGGTAGCAGCATGTTGGAAATGAGGCTCATCAGTAATGCGTGCCTCACTCCCAACACGCCCCTCTCTAGCCACCACCGTACCAAAATGCCGCCAATCTAGCAGTCACCCTCTACCCTCTCCACTGGGTTGTCCACACCCAACTCCTCCCCATGCCCAAAGCATCATGTTAGTACAGCTGTCCGCTGATCATGCGACATCGTCCTGATCGGTAGCCCGTCTATCAAAATCCGTAGAATCCGATAGACGTCCTCCAGAGTCACTGTCATCTCCCTTGTTGGGAGATGGAAGGTATTGGTGCAGGGATCCCATAGGTTGATCAGCATGGTCAGGTACGCCCGATCCCCCACCACCGGCTCTAGCCGCGTCACATGCTTGAGCCCAAGGGCATCAAGCCATTCCCAATCCACCAAAGTCAACGCCCCCGGGCGTCAGAGAACACCGTCGACTGACGGTACCGGCTCTTAATCACCTGAAACACAAAAACAACAAAAACATTAAAAACATGATAAACTATACAACAATAACATGAATATACAACAATGCATAAAAAAATTGTACAGCTAAAAATAGACAAAAAAACAAAAACAAGTTCAAATTAAAAAAAATCACTTTTAAAAAAAATGTTGTTTGTTACCTAGGGTTTTCATTAAACTAGGGTTTCTAAATGTAGTTTAAACTGACAAATGCAAAATAACAGCAATTTTTAAAAAACTAGGGTTTTTCCCTCTCAGTTTACCCTAGGATTTTAGTTTAAAAACAAAAGTTTAGATTAAAACAATTTTTCTAAGCTAGGGTTTTTCGTTCAGTTTACCCTAGGGTTTTAGTTTAACAACAAAAAAAAAAAAACAAACAAACAAAAATACAAGAAATGGCAAAACCTAGGGTTTCATTTTAACCTAGGGTTATAGTTTTAGTTTTTTCTTTTAGCCTAGAGTCTTATCTTATTTTAAAAATGAAAAAACAAATTGCAAAATAAGTTACGCGAATAACGAAGAGGAGCACTTACCGGTCTCGCTTCGGCTCCACCGCTCGATCCGGTTCATGAACTCATGGCATCGGGAAAAATTCGATAGTGCTTCGCTTCGCAGACTCGACCTCCTCCTCCTCAGAGCTCCAAATCGCCAAAAAAATCGAATGCAAATGAGCCCAAACCCTAGTTTTGGCCCTTAAATAGGCTTTTAGGCCTGTAATCGTTCCACCCTGGGATGAGCACTCTAGTTAGCACTCGTCCCACCCTAGGACGATTACAAAACTGGTATTCGTCCCACCCAGGGATGATTACAGAGCAAAAATTTCAAAAACAGCAAAAACTGCACAAAATGCACAAAAATAAGCAATAAAATTGTCCAATAAGAGTGCTTTTGCACTTGACATTTTGGGCATGCAAAATAGACATCGGGGTCACAAATCCTCACTATCCTACTCCCTAAGAAGGCTACCATAGCTGGACCGCTCCACGGGAGGATGGATTGCCGAGAATTTCATCCCCAAATGGCATCCCAAAAAGGGTCCAAACCCACCCAAAAATAGCAATAACATTTTCGAACAAGGCGCCTTTGCGCCTCTGCTTCTTGGCATGCAAAATAGACATCGGGGTCACAAATCCTCACTATCCTACTCCCTAAGAAGGCTACCATAGCCGGACCGCTCCACGGGAGGACGGATTGTCGAGAATTTCAACCCCAAACGACGTCACCAAAAGGGTTAACACCCACCAAAAATAGGTCTAAATGTTGGGAAACTGCACACACATTCAAAGATAAACAACTGAAAGGCACCCTTACACAAGTCACCTTGGGTCAAGTGACTCGTCGCTTTTCTCATGTAGGTCATTCCCTCATCGATTCGTCGCTTGAGGGGGTAGTCACACTTAGTCACCAATCAACAAATACACACCCAATTAAGGAAATGGCATGCATTCGAAGAATCATTGACAAAGACAATCACGCCCCTGCTTGGGGCAGCAAACAAGCAATAATCACAAGCTGAATCAAACACTTGGCATTCGTGAATCATGAACTCAAGGTTCCCACAGACAAAAGGTTGCGCCCTTTGCCTATTCATGACTGATCAATGTCCAAGATCAAGTAACACCTCACCAAAAAGGTTAACACTTGAATTGAGTTCCTTAGCTCGTCAGAAGCAAGGATTCAAGAATGCATGCCCTTTCCATACTTGGGGCATCAAAAGTTGGTTAGGTTACTGAGAAACCCTAATCATTAGTGCTTTGGTTATCTATTTTTGCTCAACACTGCGCCACGCATAGCGCATCCCAAAAAGGGGCATCTATAGACACCAAAACAACACCAATCCGATTATGTGACTGCAAACACTGATCGAGTTGACACACACAACCCCCAGGGCAGCCCCTAGAGGTTAAACAATGGTCCTAACCACTCTCACAATAGTTTTGGAAGGTCAAAGGTCAATTTGGCACCTTTCAGGCACTCTGCTCCATACTCGTTCCACCCAGGGACGATTACAAACTGGTATTCGTCCCACCCTGGGACGATTAGCAGTATTCGCTCCTAGGTGGGGCGAATAGCAGGTTTGACGGGAAAAAAGTCAAACCTTGACAAATGGCAGCTTAGACCCTCCATTAATTCTTCATTGCATGGGAGTGCGAGTGAGCATTTTTGAGCGCTAGAGGCAGTTACAGAGGCAGTCATGGAGCCCTTAATCAGGGAGGAATCTTCCCCCCTGGAAAGGCATGATTGCCAAGTGGCGCCTCTGCATGCTCATACACAAAGACCGTCAGGTCTATAAAATGGTGAGTCTTCTCACCCCAAAAATATACAGAGAAGGAGCATTTTGAGCAACGAAGTGCTGCCATTTTGCATACTCACTTTTGATTGTGCCTTTCACATCCTTGATCTCTCTTTTGGAAGGGAGGTCATTGGGTGGTTATTGGAAGCGCAATCCGGACCCCAAACCCGACATTTGGCCATAGTATCCCACCCAAATTTTCTGACAACACCCCACAAGAGGTTTTGGACCCATCCCAAGTGGATTGGTGCCGAAATCGGGCCCCAAACGGTGGGCGTCCTTCCCCGGGTGCCCCTCGCACTATTGTAGTCCTAATCGCCCCACCCCGGAGCGATTAGAAATCTGTAGCAGATTTTAGTTCTGTTATTTTTGCATTTTATTCTAGGTTTCTTAGATAGGCTTGCATTCAAATTTCATGTAATTCTGAGCAGTTTTGATCATGTTTTTGTTATTTCTCGCTTTCGCTAACATGCAGGTAGCATCATCAAATTCTCGGTGATAGAGGCCGAATTGGCAAAATATGACCTTCTGGGTCTTTCCAAAATACCCCATTTTACCTAACCCCCAACTTTGTAGGTGATTTGGAGCCTCCCAAATGGGACATTTGGGACAGTGCTTTTTGACATTTTGTTGTAGGTCTAATCGTCCCACCCCGGAGCGATTAGAAATCCGTGGTGAATTTTTTGACTGTTCTTTTTGCAGTGCCTTCCCGGTGATGTTCTCATGCCTCTGTCAAGTTTTTAGCTCATTTTGATCTATTCTAGTTGTCGTTTTATTTATTTTTTGCATGCACTAATCTTAGGCTTGGGGATTGCATGTTTCATTTCATCCGCAGGTGCTACTGATTGTTTTCTGTTTCTTTGAACGTAGGATCTCAACACCGGAGGAGCAGCAAAGAATCAAAGACCCTTTCATGCAAGCGGCGACAATGTTTGGTCCGCCCATTTTACATGTGGGCACGCGGAAGAAGGCATACCACCCATGGTGTAACGAAACCTTATTTAACGCTCCTAGCCCCTGAAAAGGGAGGAGACGTGTTGTAACCGAGCTTTAAAGCAAATTAATAAAAAGGGTTGTATTCCATATTTGCTTTCCATCTGGTTTCGATTCGTTTATGCTTCTCTCCTTTCATGCATTTTCAATTCATAGGATTTAGCATTATCTTTGGCTTCGTTTGCATCGCACTTGGTGTTTCCTTTTTGCTTTCGTATCCTCGTGCTTTCAAAGAGCAACCTCACTTGTTATGACTATACCTCTAGATGGTGCACTATATGGATTAGGAAAGATATTTTTTCTATCCTATCTCTTGATGGTAACAATATTAGAAGTATTTAGTTTTATAATTCATTATAATAGGTTGTTACTATTACACATGGGTTGTTATAGTAGATCAGTTGATAAAGAATGTAACACTACATCCGTTGTCAAATATGGAATCAAAAACCTATTTATGCGGAAAGACAAACAATATACCTTTTTTTTGTATATTAGAGGAATCAATAACTCGTTACATTTTGCATCTCCTCTTCGTGTGCACATTCAAATCCTGCTCCTTGCTGCCACTATAGCCTCTAGTTGCATCGATTAAACTTTGTAACATAATTGAATATGCTTGCATAATACGTCCTTCGATACTACAAAACCTTAAGATTTAAACTAGCACATTCTCCTCATCAAATTGTTGAGAAAAAGTGCCAAAATTATCCCCCATTTTGAAGAATGAATATTATGACCCAAAATATAAATAAATTTCTAGTATTTGAGCAGCAGTAAAAGATTTTCAAACAATAGGTTTACCGAGGGATAAGTCATGGACGTTTGAGACATGGATATCCCTATTTTTTTTGGGAACAGTTTGCATCTCTTATAAGAAACAATTATTTTTTATTTTTTTTAATAAATCTATTTACACACCACTTAAATATATTGTATAGTTTGAATTTATTTATTTTATTTATTTTTAACAAATTTACATACACAACCAGTCACATCCATTTAGGTATAATTTGAACTTAAATTTTTTAAAATTTAAAATTCTATTTTACTACTACACTCTCTAAATAAAGATTATTATTTTATATTCAATAACCTCACCAATCAAATCGCATAGCGATTATGATATATATATATATATATATATATATATATATATATATATTATAAATGAAATTCTTTAATGCATTGTGTCCTAAACATATGTCTCCGATATAAGAACTTGACTGTGAGCCCAAACTAAACGCATTTTTTATTCATTTCCCTAGGATTGTTTTTTTTTACTGTCTAACAAAGATTATTATTTTATATTCAATAACATCACCAATCAAATCGCATAGCGATTATGATTTATATATTTTTTCATTATTTTTAAATGAAATTCTTTAATGCATTGTGTCCTAAACATATGTCTCCGATGGTCAGCCCAAACTAAAAGCATTTTTTATTCATTTCCCTTTGGTGCAAAGGATTTCTTTTTTAAAGTAACCTCAAACACAACGGTAGTATACTGGGCCCATTTCAGGTAGCAAATTTGAATTGAAATCATCAAAATAAAATATTAATGTTTTTCTATTAAAATATAGTCACAAGACTTACACACCCTGCCCTATCACTATCAATTGCTGATTAATTTTTTTTACAAGATCAACGAAAAAAATAAACGGCGCCGTGCACTAATATATCTCAGCTGGCAAGTCGTGCGCGGGTTCTCCGCCTCGTCAACATCCATAAGCCATCCATAAGCCCACCACTGCGCGCATTTTCATATATCTTCGGCAATTGAAGGAATCGATCCGTTGACTTGTGTCCTATAATGAAAGGCCATTGTTTCGTAGCGGGCAATATATCCTTCATGCGTGTGCACAGTTTCCCTTGTTTTATCTGGGCGTTGGTGAGGTAGTAACGGCATAATTGAGGTGAGGTCAAGTTGAAAGGCGATCCTTTACAAGATCAACGAAAAAAAGTAAAGGGCGCTGTGCACTAATTTATCTCAGCCGGCAAGTCGTGTGCCGGTTCTCCGCCTCATCAACATCCATAAGCCCACCACTGCCCACATTTTCATATATCTTCGGTCTTTGAAGGAATCGATCCTCTGACTTGTGTCCTATAATGAGAGGCCATTGTTTCCTAGCAGGTAATATATCCTGGATGCGTGTGCACGTTTTCCCTTGTTTTCTGGGTGTTGGTGAGGTGGTAATGGCGGTATTGAGGTGAGGTGAAGTTGAAAGGCGAGGCGGGGTTCCACCTTTGGCACGCGCGATCTTGGTCATATGGTAGGGACACCAGCGCGTTGGGACGTTTGCATGGCCTTTGAGTCATATAAATTTTATGAATTTTTATTAATGAAAAAACTTTATATTAATTAAGATTAATCATATAGAAAAGGCCCGCGAAATTAATACATCTTAAGCCATTGGGGTGGAGGAAATCACCTCCCCAATAAAAATAGAGTCCAAAATAATTTACTACATGTTGTCATGAGGGATCATTACACAGACATCCCAAGACATAATCAGTGAACAAAAATCAAAGAGCAGGAGGGAAGTTATCTTCTTAGCTGACATACTACCGGCCATCATCTGAAAAGACTGGGGTAGTCTATCATTTATCTACATTACCACCAACCAGATTTTGTTGAGGAGGACCCTGACTGACTTAGCATTGAATATTTGGTAGAATACATGTTGCTCGTAAGATGCGGCCTCTTCTGCCTCTGAGATAGCTCCTCCTTTCCTAAGCAAATGCTTGGTAAAATACATGTTACACGTACATTGTGGCCTCTACTGCCTCTCATAGTCAGACCTGAACAAAAAATGAAAGATTCTATAAATAAAAAATAAAAATTTGGAAATGTTATTATTAGTTTTGCAATTATTCTATATGTTGGTGTATTCCCCACAAATTGATTTATCCATCCATCCATACTTTGGTGGATCATCCTATCTATGCATAGTTGGCTTAGACCATATGAATTTCATCATTATGGTTTTCAGAGTGATGCAACAACATCAAGAAACAAGGTTTGAAATATGAAGATGTAATGAAGAATATTGTATTGGAAGGCAATAAATCAATCAATATAATTTTATGTATTGCATCAGTTATTTGTATCTTTTGCATGAGTAATTTTAATTTTTTATTTTTTATTTTGTGTTAGTTATGCATAACTTGTTTCTTCTCTATAAATGAATATACCAATATTTGGTATCAAAACACTCAATTTCTATAGATGAACATGCCAAAATTTCATTATCTTTAGCATATTTTAGCATATGCTATATTAAGTTGTATTTTAGGTTGTATCATGTTTTTATTTACTTATTAGAATTAAGCTTACCTTTAAAACATCTATAGAAAATAGTATTTATTTATAAAATTATATATAATATTAAAATAATTATCAATTCATTATGATATTAATTTATTCTTACACCTAACCAATACATTGCTTGTTAATATAAAAATAGAATGCTAGACATTCACAACATTGGACCTACTGGTATTAAATTATTTGACTCGTCTAGTGACGTCTAATTTTATAAAGAAAACTAACTAACACATTACCGTTGAAAATATTACAATGATGAGTAAAGCCATAAACCTCCAACCTATGGAAGTAGATGAGTAATGTTAACAAAATATTGTTATGCTCATAGGTTAAACAACCTCCAGGATCACAATAAAATCAATAATCAACAATGAACATCAAACTTATTGAAAACTTTATTTAAAATACATTTCCTATAAGCAATGCATAAATGCAATATTTTTTTATACATATTACAAAGCTTTATCTTCAATTCATACATACATGATACTCTTCATATTACATGACTCTTGACCTCCACTCTCCTCAAGCTCACAAGAGATCCAACTCTTGACATTTCCCTCTTATATAATAAATTTCACATATTACATAAAGATAAAGTCTCTCATGATTTCTCATAACTCCTTACTTCTGAACTTGACACTTCACTGACATAACTAACACTTACTAACAAGACACATCAAACATATAGCTCCACACTTACTTACATGACACATACTCACACTTAATAACTTAACACATACTATAGACACAAATATCAAACACATCCTAATATAAATATTTACAAGATATCAAATAATGTAATACCTCCAACACCCCCTTGTATTACAGTATTTGGTATGAAGGCTTTTTTACTTCAATATTTAATTATTGTCTTGGTTTTCCTACTCTAGCTTTGGTATTGCTTGAAGTTCTAACACAATATCTCTTCCATTGAGTTGTTACCTATATTTATTTTTTTTGCATATCTTGGATACAAACCTATGCTTTTTAGACTTATTCTCTTATTGTAAAAACATTTTAACATTTTCATAATTCTATTTCATTTTTTTTATTTATCCATCCATAATGTACTTCAATTTTATTTTCTTGACAAGTATTTGGTTTGTTTTTCATAGATATTGCAATTCTAGAGCATCCTTCATTTTGGTTCATGCGTTCTATTATTTTTTCCTCATTTCTTTTTCAATAACTCTGAAAGCACGAGATTCCGGGCAAAGGAAACACTAATTGCGATATAACCAAAACCAAATGCGCTTAAGTCCTAGAAACGTAAAGTGCATGAAATGGAAAAGAAACGCATTGGAAGAGACACAAGCAAATGGAGAAAACACAGCCCTCTTTATTCAAATATCTTATCCTCGGTTACATAGACGTCTCCTCCCTTTTTAGGGGCTAGGAGCGTTAAATTCGAATTCGATTACAATCTGTGACTTAGTCTTCCTCTTTCCGCGTGCCCACGATTGCAATGGGCGGGCCAAGATGATGCCGCCGCCGATGTCGATGAGTTCTTCACCTCCGCCGCTTCTCCTGCGAACAAAGAAACAACCAAGATGTCGGTAGCACCTCCGCAAGTGAAAAGTGTTCGTTCTTCTAAAATCATCAAAAGATGCATGCAAACATTTATCTAAAACAAGAAACAAAATGATTCTAAATAGCTCGAAAACTTGACAGAAGACAGAAAATGTTACCAGAAGGCCATTGCCACTGAGACAGCTGGCCAATCTGCCTTCAACTGGAATTCATCCCTGGGTGGGACGATTTCTGACTGCAATTCGTCCCTGGGTGGGACGAATTCTTCTGTGTTGAAGAAGCCGACCTGCTGCTGCTCCAATGTCGATTCTCGAGACCTGCAAAATGCCTGCAAACAAGGGGGTTATGTAATTGGGGCCATTTTGGGACGACCCAGATGGTCGGATTCTCCCAATTTGGCCTCTACCCTCGGGAATTTGATCTCGCCACCTGCAAGTCAGTGAAACAACAAAGCGACACAAAACATACTAGAATCTGACCAAAAGTTACGAAATTGCAGCTATGAGTTAACCAAACATAATAACACAAAATGCAACCTGAAAAAAGTAATCTAGAATGCTCTAAAACCTAGAAAGTGCGGGGGTGCCCAAGTGGGCCTCCCACCGTTGGCACTTGATTTCGGCGCCAATCCACTAGGGATGGGCCCAAAACCTCTTAGGATTGGGGGGTCGGCGAATTGGTTGGTTCAGGTGTCCATGTGTTGGATTTGGGTCCGGTTCAAGCTTCCAAAAGCCACCCAACAACCTCCCTTGCAAAAGAGATTGGTGGATGTGGGAAGGTGAACCAAAAGGGATGCAAGTGGGTCTTCAACTCGTAAGCACTTCGTTGCTTGAAAACTCCTTCAACTCTGTATATTTTGGGTGAGAAAAGTCCCACCTTTTATAGACCCATGGGGTCTCTTTTGGGAGGGAAGCACAAATGCCATGTGTTGGTCATAGGCGCCATGTGGCGGTCTTGTCTTCCCATGAGGGAGGGGAGTCCTCCGTTGACTTGGGCTTTGATAAATGCCTTTTGTGACAGTCTTCTAACGGCCCCTCTGTCCACCTACACACGCGTGCAAGGCAGGAGTCATCAATTGACTGTTCTGGGCTGCCACTTGGCACCATTTGTCTTTTTGCCCGTTAAGCTTAGAATTCGTCCCACCCAGGGACGGATTCAGAATTCGTCCTGGGGTGGGACGGATTCTATTTTGAATTCGTCCCCGGGTGAGACGAATACTGGGCAAAGTGTCCAAGTGTGCCAAATTGCTTCTTGACCTTACAAAATTGCTATGAAAGTGGTTAAGACCACTGTTTGACCTCCCGAGGGCTGCCCCCGGGGGCTGTGTTTGTCAAAGCGATCGGTGTTTGCAGTCACATAATCGGATTGGTGCTGTTTTGGTGTCTACAGATGCCCCTTTTTGGGAAGCGCTACGGGTGACGCAATGGTCGAGCAAAAATAGATAACCAAAGCACTAATGATTAGGGTTTCTTGGTAACCTAACCAACTTTTGATGCCCCAAGTATGGAAAGGGCATGCATTCTTGAATCCTTGCTTCTGACGAGCTAAGGAATTTGATTTCAAGTATTAACCTATTTTGTTGAGGTGTGACTTGAACTTAGACATTGATCAGTCATGAACAGGCAAAGGGCATTTTTATCCTCAGGGGGAACCTTGTGTTCATGATTCACGAAATGCCAAGTGTTTGATTGATTTGATTGTTGCTTGTTTACTGCCCCAAGCAGGAGCGTGATTGTCTTTGTCAATGATTCTTTGAATGCATGTCATTTTCCTTAATTGGGTGTGTGATTGTTGGTTGGTGACTAAGTGTGACTACCCCCTCAAGCGACGAATCGATGAGGGAATGACCTTCGTGAGAGAAGCGACGAGTCGCTTGACCCAAGATGACTTGTGCAAGGGTGCCTTTAAAGGGTTTACCGTTAAGCGTGTGCAATTTTTCCAACATTTGGACCTATTTTTGGTGGGTGTTAACCCTTTTGGTGATGCCGTAATGAGGTGAAATCATCGAAAACCTAACTTCCCGTGGAGCGGTCCGGCTATGTTAGCCTTCTTGGGGAAGTAGGAGAGAGATAATTTGAACCTCGACATCGATTTTCTTTGCCTAGAGGTTAAGTGCAAGAGCAATTTTTTTTTTTTTTTTTTTTTTTTTTATTTTTTTTTTTTTTTTTAGTGGGTTTGACCTTTTTGTGATGTCGTTTGTGGATGAAATTGTCTAAAATCCGTCTTCCCGTGGAGCGGTCCGGCTATGGTAGCCTTCTTAGGGAGTATGATAGTGACAATTTGTGACTCCAATGTCGATTTTGTATGCCCTTGTTGTCAGGTGCAGTAGCAATTCTTTCGGGCAATTTTATTGTCTGTTTTTAGTGCATTTTTAGTCATTTTTTGATTTTTTTAGTGCTGGCCTGAATTCGTCCCTGGGTGGGACGAATTCCAGTGGAGAATTCGTCCCTGGGTGGGACGAGCGCTAATCAGAGCGCTCGTCCCAGTCAAGGATGAATTCCAGTGCAAAAGGCCTATTTAATGGCCAAAACTTGATTTTGGGCTCATTTGTGTCATTTTTTTCTTGCGATTTTGGAGCTCTGGGAGGAGGAGGTAATTCTGCGAAGCGAAGCGCTGCTGGAATTCTCTCTGCTATCATGAGTGCACACACTGGTTCGAGCGGCGGAGCCGAAGCGAAACCTGTAAGTGTTCCTAGAGTTTATTTTGCTTTTATTTAATGTATTGTTTTTGTGTTGACGCTTTTCAAAACTTTAAGATTTTTTGTGATGTTTTTGTTTAACAGTTAAGGTTAGAAACCCTAGAACTAAAAATTTGATGTTATTTTTTTTTTTTGTGTTTGTGTTGTTTTTTTTTTGCTTTGCAGGTTGTTAGGAGCCGGTACCGTGTACCCGCTGCATTTACTGAGGCGCGGTTGGCATTGACCGATGATGACTGGGAATGGCTTGATGCCCTTGGGCTCAAGCAGGTGGCTCGACTGGAGCCTGTGGTTTCGGATCAGGCCTATCTGACGGCCCTGATCAAGCTTTGGGATCCGTGGACCAATACTTTCCATCTCCCGATAGGGGAGATGACTGTGACTCTTGAGGACGTCTATCGGTTGCTTCGGATTCCGATAGATGGTCTGCCTATTAGGACATCACCGTTTGATCAACGGATTGCTATACTTACGAGATGTTTTGGGCATGGGGGGCAGCTGGGTGTAGCAAACCCAGTGGAGACAGCCGAGGTGGATTGCCAGGCTGGCGGGATTTTGGTTAGCTGGTGGCAGGAGAGGGGGGTGTTAGGAGTGAGGCACGCATTCTTGATGGGCCTCATTTCTAACATTCTTCTCCCTGATTCGTCGAGCGCGAGGTTCCCGTGGAACCTGCTGGATTTGGTGTGGCAGTTGGCAGAGTGCCCGATAGAGGCACCGTTGATTCTGAGATGGGGACAGACTTTGTTGGCACAGCTCTACGGGGAGCTATACGGGGTCCGTTGTCGACAACGGAAGGGTGTCAGTTGCAGTTTTTTGTTGCAATGCTGGGGTTGGCAGCACATAGCTGTTGAGAGGCCTACCGGGTTACCGTGGATGACTCGGGCGGTGATGGAGGATGAGGAGATTGGTTATGCAGTTTTGTGGCGGCGGTCTACGGAGCAGTGCAGAGTCGGCGATGGGCAGGTGCCGTTGAGCACTACACTGATGCCTTTTCTCGGCTCACTCCAGGGGAGGTGTTTTGGCATCCCTATCGGGACTGTCCAGCCTGGCCTGAGGCTGGAGAGTGGCTCCGACGGGTACGCAGGGAGCGGTGGTTGACTGGGCGACACGGGACGGAGCATGAGTTCTTTTCGTACCGTCGGGTTACACGACAGTTTGGGGTGCGCCAGGGGTTGCCTGGTGAGCCCGTGGTCTATCGACGGTGGGGAGATGAGAGGGATCTGGAGCCACCGGTCACCGCGCCATTGGGCGAGGAGTCGGATGCGGTGATTGAGGTCCCGGATGTGGATGACATCGGGACTACCACTGAGTATGACTCGTGGTGGGTACTACGGCGTTGGAGAGGAGAGGGGCCACTGGGAGGCACGGAGGCGGTAGTGGAGGATGCTGAGGCAGTAGGGGGTGATTGGGGGGTTGGATGATGCGGACATGGTGGATGTGGGAGATGAGGATGTGGACTTGGGTGTTCCGGAGCAGCCGGACATGCAGGATGTGGAGGAGCAGTGGGAGCCTGAGCAGGCTACTGTCCCCGCGAGTCCTATGCGTCCGACAGATACAGAGGAGGTGGGGTCGGATGTAGGCGTTGAGATTGCACGACTGACAGAGCTGCTACGGATGCGGGATCTGGAGTTGGGGGATGCGAGGCGGGAGCTGGGGGATGCGCGCAGGAGAGGGATCTTCTACGGGCTCAGTTGGCAGAGCGGGATAGAGTGTTGGTGTAGCGCGATGATGCATTGTCTATCTATCATCGACGAGAGGCAGAGTGGTGTCTGTACCGGATAGACTTGGAGAGGGAGGTCATCCGCCTTGGTGGGCGGCTACCTGAGCCTTCGGTCGGTGGATCTTCACGACGGACAAGGGATAGTCTGACTGAGCAGTCAACATCATCTCGTCGCAGGCGGTTAGATGAGGGGGTGGTAGCAGGCATGATGCGGGGGCTAGTAGTAGCCGCCCTGCAGGGTCCCGTAGGACCCACACCACGGGGGGTAGTTCCCGTCGCACCGATCCTGCGTGATCATGGTGGTCGACGCCTTAGGTTGGGTTTTTGGATATGATTGCGGGGTCTGAGGACCGGTTTTGTAGCCTACGGGCATCTTTTTGATGATATATATATATATATACCGGTTTTATTTTTGGTTTTGTACATGTGATGATGTGATTTTTGTTATGCATGTTTATTTATTTTGATGAATGCAGATGTTATGATGAATGTAAATGTTTTTGATGTCTATGTGATATGCGAGGTGAAATGGATGAATGACATTTGTGATGATTGCACTATAGGCTGTTTAAGAAGCTCTTTATTTACATGGTTTTTCTTTTTTTTGTATTTTCTGATGGTATCATAAGGATGATAAGTAGCGCAGATGGTTTTGGAATGAATGTAAGGTTTTCTGAGATTCAGTCAGTTTTAACTCACCATCCATGACTGTACTTTATCTTACAAGACTTTTTGACCAAGGTATGAATCAGACTTGTTTTTGACCCAGTTATTTCATATCCCTGTGTGTGCAATTGAGTTCATTTAGTGGTATTTGTTAGGATACCGCCAGTGCCGATGGGCTTTCAACCGAACCTGTATCGAGGATCACCTAATTAGCTCCACGAATTCCTTTGTTGTATGTACTAAGATTAATCTACGGTGTAATCCAGGATGCCATAAGCTAGCTCATCCACATGCAAATATTGATCTGTACGCAAGTTAATGTGACAGATATATCGTCATGCGGGAGGTTTACTTCTGTTACCGATAGGCTATCAACCAAATTGGTACTGAAGCTTGCCTTATGACCTATAGAATGCTGAGAGTTCCAGGGATTCAAGGTCAACTCCCTTCTTTTCTTCAATTGTATTGGGATACTTGCTCATTGTAGTGATGAGATCACTGTTTATTTTGATTTGTTTTTCTTTCGAGCAAGGGATTGGGGATATGGAGTGACGAAAATCACTGTTGTTTGTGCCTTTTGATGTGTGCACTGTAGTTTGTCAAATTTGGAGTTTTGACATTTTGCAACTTTTTTGTGTTTTGCAACTAGTTGAGAACTTTAGGGATTCTTAGGGAATTGGGTAGGGAGGATGCTTGTCCTTTTGCCAACTCTCGGCATTCTAGGGGTCATTCGCACAGGGGGATGAGCAAGATAACCGTTTCGCTTGTGGTGACCTAGATTATTTTGCAGGTTTCATCTTTCGTTCACACAATTTGGGAATTTTAGTGTTTTGATTTGTGTTGGGATGTTACGTAACAAGGTGTATTTCAAGTATGACTCTACCTTCGTAAAATCTGTTCGACTTGATACACTACATGGCTAAAGAGGAAAATGATGACTCGAATCATCGAAACTCTTGGTACATTCCCGGACCACCGATCGTAGTGTGGTAAAAGTTATGCTTGGTGTTTTTGTTGTTTTTGTAACATGAGACAATGCGGAACAAGATGGACTATCAGAGCTATTGCAGCTTATGGTGCCTTTGACCTGTATGACTACAAATATGCAATGTATGGATGCAATGCTTAATGCAGCTATGTATTTTTGTAATTTTGATGGATTGTTTTTGGTGAAGGTGAAGATGAGGTGCGAGAATATGAATTTTTTGATGAATTTGAGTATGCCTAGAATTGAGATGCAAATCTTTGTTGTTTTTGATGATTTTTGTTGTTTTGTTTTTTGAATTTCTTGATTTTTTTGACCAAGCGATTGCGATAATCGTTGGAGCTTTTTGGGTTTGACCAAGAGATTGCGATAATCCTTGGAGCTTTTTGGGTGACCAAGAGATTGCTATAATCCTTGGAGCTTTTTGGATTGACCAAGAGATTGCGATAATCCTTGGAGCTTTTTGGAGTGACCAAGAGATTGCGATAATCCTTGGAGCTTTTTGGGTGACCAAGAGATTGCGATAATCCTTGGAGCTTTTGGGTTGACCAAGAGATTGCGATAATCCTTGGAGCTTTTTGTATTTGACCAAGAGATTGCGATAATCCTTGGAGCTTTTTGGGTGACCAAGAGATTGCGATAATCCTTGGAGCTTTTTGGGTGACCAAGAGATTGCGATAATCCTTGGAGCTTTTTGGGTGACCAAGAGATTGCGATAATCCTTGGAGCTTTTTGGGTGACCAAGAGATTGCGATAATCCTTGGAGCTTTTTGGGTGACCAAGAGATTGCGATAATCCTTGGAGCTTTTTGGATTGACCAAGAGATTGCGATAATCCTTGGAGCTTTTTGATGTGACCAAGAGATTGCGATAATCCTTGGAGCTTTTTGGGTGACCAAGTGATTGGATAATCCTTGGAGATTTTGGGTTTGAATTATGGTTCTTTAAGGGTTTAGAGGTACTTGATCTTGATGGTCTTTGCACTCCGGATCTGGCTCTAGAGGTACGGGCACGAATGGATCTTTCCTAGGTGCAAATTTTGTGAAAAGGAGGGCAGGGTCTTCCCTCGGCACTGCTGTCATGATGGGATCTCGAGGTGGACGATGCTCATCTTGAATTTGGAGCCATGGATCCAACACTTGGTCCCACCTCGCTGGGTCTACATGCCATTCATGCCCTAACGGTATGCCCATCTGTCCCATTAGATCTTCATGAGTTAGAGCACGGTGATTTCGTCGCGCATGTCTGAGATAGATCATCTCGGTTTCATCTTCTGAATCACTTTCATAGATCCAAAATTGTTCATCCTCTTCAACATCTGTTGCTTGCGACGTTGAGGACTCTTCCTGTTCCAGTGAATTAATCTGGTCCCATTGCGGTTGTTCCACTCTTAGTGGAGGGACCTGATTCTCTTGAGACTGTGTTATTTCATCTGGAACCTCTAAGGGGAACAGTTTCAAAAAGATGTCTGGCAACCGTTGATGTTCTCTTTGAGGATTAATCTCTGAACTTTCACCTCTCTCTAGCAAAGAAGAGGGATTACTATTGCTTCCAGGGGTGTTTGTTGACCATGGGAGGTAGTCTCCCAATGTGTATTCTGTATTCGGATTGGCATAAGGACCCAATGCCAATCCCCCCTTGTTGCCTATTTCTAGGCCTTGCATATTTTCAACCAAGATGTCTAATGGCAGGGGATGGTTGAACCCTACCCCTGACTTGTCATATGGCATCTGATATCTTGGTTGGCAAAGGATCCGCATCCCTTGCTCATATCTTCCGAGCTCGTATCCATGCCAATTGCATTGGCCGAGATATTTTAGGGCAAATTCTGGGTTTGACAGATAATTGATGTTTTCAACAAAAGGCTCTTCGTCTGTTTCCTTTTGTTGGCATGGTTCAAGACCATGATCAAAGCCCCCATACACAAAATTTGTCTGGTTCGGTGGGTAGCCTAGAGGGACGATTGTTCCAATGGGAAGGCGAGGTCTTCCCATGTCTTGTATCGACTCCAGTGTGGGGGTTGCCACAACATTTTGCACTAAGTATTCCCCCAGGCTCGGATCTGGCCATTTCAACAAGTGATTGTTGATGATTGGGTGGGAGGAAACGGTAGTCCTTCCCGAGTCCATTCCATGTTTGGTGGTTCGGGAATCTTGGTTTCCGTTGCGTTGGGCGCTTCCTCTGTTGTTATTGTTGAAATTGTGGGCAACCTTTCTTCTAAGGGCTTAACCTCTTCCATGATTTGTTTTCCCTTGTCCTTCTGTTGGGCCATGATAGGTGGCGTTGATGATGAAGGAGCCGATGATGAAGTCTCACCCGGTCGGGATTTTGCCTTGTTGGCCACCAGTGGTGCCTGCGGTATTGGACCTTGTTTAGATGGATTTAATTGGAAATCCAAATGCGTTGAAGGGAGGGTCGATTGAGGTATGAATTGTACCGCATTGCAATACTTGAAGGGCTCTAAGTCCATTGGGACTACATGTATTTCTCCTTCATAAGCATACTTCAAGCACCGGTGGGCGATCGAAGGGACACATTTCATATCCCCGATCCAAGGCCGCCCTAGCAGTATATTATAAGCCATTTCACCTTCCAGCACATGGCACAGTGTAGGTATTGACTTTTGTCCTACCTGGATAGGTAGAACAACTGTGCCGATCGTCGAGCATATTGTATCGTTAAAATCTTGCAGTGTGTACGTGGAGGCTGTGGATGTGAGAGGTCGGCGACTTCAAATGCTTCAAGGCTGCAGTGGTTATGATGTTACTTGGACGAGCCGGTATCTATCGACACTCTCTTGTACGAAATCCCGTTGACCCGCGCGATAACGTGCGGGGGTGGATCCGCCATGTCATTTGATATCGTTTTGACCTCATCTTCTCTGAATGTGATGACCGGCTCCGTACATTGTTTCACATGTCCCACGAAGGCGTTGAAAGAATTTGCCTCGTGGGGTTGTAATTCAATGGCTTTTAAAATGTCCATAAGAGCTTCTCTATGGGGAGCTGATTGTTGAATAAGCTCGTAGATGGACAGCCTAGCCGACGTGGTCCGCAAACTCTGCGTGAGTTTGGTTCGTATCGTGACCTCGGGTCTAGGCGGAGGTAACTGCGTTGGGCGTTGTTGAGGATGCGATGTTGCCGGAACTTCCTTCGTAGCTACCTCAGGGGCAGCTGTCGGGTACCTTCTGTTCCTTGTTACTATGCTAATCATTCCCACAAATCCCTGTGTGGGAAGATCTTGTCGCACCTCGTTAATCTGGAGTGGTTTTGTTTGTGCCTCGTGGGCTGGCAAGGGGTCCTTGAATACCCCCATTTGTTGGTTGTTTGGTGCGATGGGGTTGTCCACAACCAATGTTCTGTTGTCGATCAAATCCTGGACTAGGTCTTTGAATTTCCAGCACCCATTCAAGTCATGTCCTCTGCGCCTATGGAATCTACAATACAATTCCTCTCTGTACCCCCTAGGCTTGGGAATGTTAGGGTCTATAATTTGGATTTCCAGCAGAGTGACTAAATTTGCCGCTGACAAGCGGTCAAATAAGGAGTCCCTAGACTCCGCATATGGGGTGAAATTTTGCCTAGGGCGACGCGGGTAATTTTGCTCCTGTCTTCTATTATCTCTTTCATAAGCAGGAGGCACTGCCTGGTAGTTAGCCTTTTGAGGCTGCGTTTCTTGCACAGGCGCGGGAACATTTATCGCAACTTGGTTGACTGCAGCGTGTTGTGGTTGCGTTGTCCCAGTTTTAGTGGTTTTATTCCACTCTTTCTTCTTAGGCTTGGCAATTGCGCCTTCGCCTATCTTAATCTCTTCTATGACTCTGGCTTGCGCCAAAGCTTCTTCTAAGCTGTCGTATTGTCGCAGTAACAATAGACCAAGAGATTGATTTTAAGCAACTTTTTGCGAACATCTACGTGAGATCAGACATAGGAGGACGGTAGGGTAACCTAGAAAGCAAAGCTCTCCATCGATTCCCGTACGCTGCCATTGTTTCCTCTTCAAATTGCTTGAGGCTCGCTAAATCACTTAGTGATGCCTTCTTCCTTGTGTTGAAGGCAAAGCGTTCAAGAAACGCGTCTACTAATTGATCTAAATTGCTTATGCTTGTGTTTGGGCAGTTGTGTGAACCAATCCGAGGCAGGGCCTACGAATGTGGTTATGAATGTTCTAAGCAACAATGCGTCATTATCTTGGATGCCGAAGCATTGGCTTAGAAATCGTGTAACGTGTTCTTGTGCGTCCTCTTCACCTTTAAAAACTGCCAATTGAGGCAACTTGAAGTGTTCGGGGTAAAGAGGTGTAGGCACCGAGGGATGCACCGGATTACTGCGGAGTAGACGTAATGTGGGTTTTTGATGCCCACAGACCTTTTGTCTCCACAGACTCCAAACGCTCCAATAGCGCTTGGTATGCATCGAAAGATTTTATTTCTTCCTCTCTTGTTCGCTCTTGTTGCAAGTTACGGTAAACTGGAGGCCTATGGAGGGGTGGCCGAATGGCATCCTTCCTGCCTTGATGGGGAGTTTCAACATATTCCTCTTCGGGTTCATACTCCTCGTAAAATTCTTGAGGAGTCTCTGGGCGAAACCTATGACCCTGATCAAGCTCTTGTTGAAGGTACCCATCATTGTTTCGGGGAGTTGCCTCCCTCTCGAATCTATGAGGTCTTGGAGGCAGAGCTTGACGAGGTCGTGGAGACATGTCCTGCACCAACGGATTACGCCTCTCATACTGTTCAGCTCTTTGGATGCGAGGGGTTGGCCCCCTCTCAGGTATTTCATAGCGTAACTCATCCGCTTCGCGTTGCATGCGTTCTCTATCCAAGCGGTGTCGATACTCTATCTCCTGATGACTTTGTTTAAGCCGCATGATTTGGGCTTGACGGGTGGTATATCTGGCGACAGCTGGGTCAATTTGGTCTACCCTATTTTGCTCAGGAGGTTCGAATGTTTCTCCTATGTGTTTACCTCGAGTTTTCTGGTCTAAGGTTTCAATGGGTCGCTTCCCTCTGTCGAGGTAAGCGGTATGTGCTCGAGGTTCTGGCCTCAAGGGGTGATCATGATATCCTGCTGGTGCGGAAATGCAAGGTTCCCACGTTGTTTGTTGCCCTCGAGGAATGCGATGGCTTTCCTCGTACTCCCTTTCACGGGTGTAAAGGGGGTGGGCGGAGTTAGGTCGCCCTATGTAAGGAGCCCTGCGCTCCGGATTTGGTCTCTCTGTTCGATGATAGGTAAAGAAGGGACGCCATATCCACGTTGCCCCTCCAAATGGACGGTGTGCCTGTCTAGCGCTTCATCGCGCGGTGGCCACTCATGCCTAACTTCAAGAGGTGATTCTCTATTTATGTCAAGGTCTACATGTAAGGCATCTTCCCGAAAGGGGCTGCTTTGAATAGGCATACCCCACCGAGGATTCCGAATTGGATTCTTTTGTAGGTTAGACCTATAAGGCGGTATGACCAAATCCTCAGGACTGAAGTGAAGGCGACTTGTGCTTGCTTTTTGTGTACCTTCCGAAGCTTCTGCCCTTGATTGGGCTTGACTGCGGGTGTACACCATTGCGGTGCTTCTATGCTATCTAAATAAGTTTTTATCTCGTTTATGATTTTTTTTGTCTACACTAAGCAGAATTAAGCACACACATTCACAAAACCGTGATTATCTCTTTTAAGGATTATTGGTGTGCCCTAAACCGGTTTAGTGCATTTTGGTGTTTTGTTTTGTTTTTGTAGGTTTTGAAGATCGTTTAAATGCATTATGACGGCTCATATAACTCCCAAAACGGTAGCCCCTTCAATATACCAACCAGGCCGATATACCAACCTCTCTATATACCCGCCCTTACGAGAGGGAGACTATAGGTACGTGAGAGCAGAAGGTACGTGGTACGTAGGCGGTACGGAAGGGGGATTGTCCTGTTAATGGCACCTACCATAGAAAACTTATCCTCGCGCGCATGGGAATCACCCCAGCGACACTCGGTCCGTCTTCGTCAGGATTTACGCCTAACAACAGTTGACAATCGGGAAATGGATGCAAATCAAGCCAAGGTGGTGATGAAATCCACCGTTGGTCTTGCTCAAGGGCTGGGGTCTTACGACCAGCTCCTTGGTTTAAAATTGTTGCGTGGAGTGTGTGAGATTCATTTTATTTAACGAAAATGAAACAAGCATGAATGACTTTTCCCTAAGCAATGCAGGATAAAAATGAAAACAGTCAAAGAAACAGAAAACAGAAACAGAAAATTTAACAGAGATGATAAAAATCCCTACCTCTTCTCTGCCTGCTCCAATTGCCTCTAAATTTCTTCTCTGAAAATCTGCAGGCAGGAATTCGTCCCTCCCAGAGACGAATTTGAATTCGTCTCAGGGTCAGACGAATTTCAGAATAGAATTCGTCCGTGCCAGAGACGAATAGCATTCTGCAACAAAAAAATGTACCTGTCAAGCACAAAACACAAAAATTTGATCAGTTTTCATGATTTTAAAAATATGGGACAGGTCCCACCGTGATCGCCACTGAAAGCACGAGATTTCGGGCGAAGGAAACACTAATTATGCAATATAAGACGAAATGTAACGCTTAATCCTACAAAGATGAAAGGAAAAGAGACAATTTGAAGAGAAAGAAGCAAGATGTAAAGAAATCACAGCCCTCTTTATTCAAATATCCTTGATCCTCTGTTACATTGACGTCTCCTCCTTTTTTGGGGCTAGGAGCGTTAAATTCGTATCGATTACAATATGTGACTTAGTCTTCCTCTTTCCGCGTGCCCACGTTTGCAATGGACGGGCCAAGATGATGCCGTCGCTGATGTCGATGAGTCCTTCACCTCCCTCGCTTCTCCTCCGAACAAAGAAACAACGAATATGTCAGTAGCACCTACTGCAAGTGAAAAGTGTTCGTTCTTCTAAAATCATCAAAATATGCATGCAAACATTTATCTAAACAGTAAACAAAATGATTCTAAACAGCTTGAAAACTTGACAGAAGATAGAAAATGTTACCAGAAGGCCATTGCCACTGAGACAGCTGGCCAATCTGCCTTCAACTGGAATTCGTCCCTGGGTGGGACGATTTCTTCGTGTTGAAGAAGCCGACCCGCTGCTGCTCCAATGTCGATTCTCGAGACCTCCAAAATGCCTGCAAACAAGGGGGTTATGTAATTGGGGCCATTTTGGGACGACCCAGATGGTCGGATTCTCCCAATTTGGCCTCTACCCTCGGGAATTTGATCTCGCCACCTGCAAGTCAGTGAAACAACAAAGCGACACAAAACATACTAGAATCTGACCAAAAGTTACGAAATTGCAGCTATGAGTTAACCAAACATAATAACACAAAATGCAACCTGAAAAAAGTAATCTAGAATGCTCTAAAACTTAGAAAGTGCGGGGGTGCCCAAGTGGGCCTCCCACCGTTGGCACTTGATTTCGGCGCCAATCCACTAGGGATGGGCCCAAAACCTCTTAGGATTGGGGGGTCGGCGAATTGGTTGGTTCAGGTGTCCATGTGTTGGATTTGGGTCGGGTTCAAGCTTCCAAAAGCCACCCAACAACCTCCCTTGCAAAAGAGATTGGTGGATGTGGGAAGGTGAACCAAAAGGGATGCAAGTGGGTCTTCAACTCGGCAAGCACTTCGTTGCTTGAAAACTCCTTCAACCCGTATATTTTGGGTGAGAAAAGTCCCACCTTTTATAGACCCATGGGGTCTCTTTTGGGAGGGAAGCACAAATGCCATGTGTTGGTCATAGGCGCCATGTGGCAGTCTTGTCTTCCCATGAGGGAGGGGAGTCCTCCGTTGACTTGGGCTTTGATAAATGCCTTTTGTGACAGTCTTCTAACGGCCCCTCTGTCCACCTACACACGCGTGCGAGGCAGGAGTCATCAACTGACTGTTCTGGGCTGCCACTTGGCGCCATTTGTCTTTTTGCCCGTTAAGCTTAGAATTCGTCCCACCCAGGGACGGATTCAGAATTCGTCCCGGGTGGGACGGATTCTATTTTGAATTCGTCCCTGGGTGAGACGAATACTGGGCAAAGTGTCCAAGTGTGCCAAATTGCTTCTTGACCTTACAAAATTGCTATGAAAGTGGTTAAGACCACCGTTTAACCTCTGAGGGCTGCCATGGGGGCTGTGTTTGTCAAAGCGATCAGTGTTTGCAGTCACATAATCATATTGGTGCTGTTTTGGTGTCTACAAACTCTTGTTTTGTTATCAATACTATTAGTACCATTATTAATGGATATTTCTAAATTTCTTGTATTATCATCTTTCATTATTTCTCAATTTGATTCATAACTTTATTTTTTATATTGTTTACAATTCTTCCTATAAGAGTTCTATGAATTGTTTTATTTTCTCTGCATTGATATTTTATGTTTCTTGTACTCCTTGGACCAATTTTCCTTATTTATTTTCTTATTTTTGATATTGTTATTGTATTGATGGATATCAAGATTGAGATTTTCTAGGTTGATATCTTTGGAAAGATCTATTTATTTTTTTCCATTGGTTTAGAGAATTATATCTACAATAACTTGTGGTATGACCTTCCTTATTACATATGTGATAATGTGTTTCCTTCCATTTGATACTAAGATGATGTAGTATTATTATTTGACCATTTTTTCTTTGACATAAGAGAATTATTTAGTATTTCATCTCTAGATAGATTTTTCATTTTGACTAAGATGATGTTTCTCGAAGTGCTCTTCCAATTACTTGAACAAAAAAAATAAATCTTCTATTTTTCTCCCATAGTTTGTAATTTAGCTTTTAATTGTGCTACCCTTTGAAAACAATATTCTAAAATTTCTCCAAAATAAACCTTTAAAGAATGTAACTATGCATGAAGTGCAAAATGGTTGCACTATTCCTTCCCTCAAATATAGAACATAATTTTTTTATGTGCTTTTTAAATTTTTTGTCTCACTTATATGTGCCTAAATTTTATTTGATATACCAAATGTGATTAACATACGAGCCTTTCCATCATCATTTTAATTTTTTTGCATTCCAATTTCATCTTCTAGAATATCTTCTTTTCCATTTACCACATCTAAAAGTTGTTCAACAATGAGTATTGATCTCATTGTTAGAATTTCACAATAATAGATATGCAAAGTATTACACAAAAGATGAAGAGAAGAGTGGAACTGATTGATTTATCTCTAGGATCAACTTTGTATAAATAGTAGAGTTGATAATTGAGAGCCATTATATTACAAAAACTTCATAAAACCTGATGAAAACACAACTTGGAGTTCTCCTGACACATGGAGGAGTGGAAACTCAAGTGTGTATCCTAGTGAACTTAAGAGAATATTCACTTATTCTAAAACCCCCCCTTAAGTGATACTAGGGGAGAATCTATAAATGAGTCCCAACAACGAGGCCTGATTAGGTACTCATGTAAAACATAGATAGTTGGTGGAAAAAACCCTAGTGGGGAAAAATCAACTATCACCTCTTTATTTTGAAATAATGGTAAAAACCCAGTGGGAAAAGCCACCAATAAAATCAAAGAAGTATGAAAGAGGCTTATCTTCGTATGGCGAATATTGTCCTCTTTAATGAATAAAAGGTGATTCTTGACAAGAAGACATTTTTAGGTACTCATTTACAATATAGTGAGAGGTGGAAGACCTCTTTTTCAATGTAGTTTTAACACTCCAAGTTTCTCTCGCAACTGAAGGTATTGCAGAGAAGGAAATGACTTGGTGAAGATGTTTGCAAGCTGATTATCTATTGGAATATATTCCAAAAGTATATCCCCATTCTGAATATGTTTCCTAATGAAGTGCATGTGGATCTCAATTGTATTGCATGAAATATGAATTATGCTTTGATTGTCACACCATAGAGTTATAGGCACTTCTTGGAAAAAACCAAATTCTTTGAGAATTTGATGAAGCCAAAGAACTTCCTGACTTGTTGTAACTGTTGCTCGGTATTCTGCCTCTATAGAAGATAATGCTACTATATATTGCTTCTTGCATAACTAGGCTACTAGAGAAAATCCAAAGCAAAAAACATATCCAGATGTAGAACATCTGTCATCCATTGAACCTACCCAATCTGAATTTGTATAGCCAATGATATCCATGGAGTCTCCTTTATAGATGAGCCCAAAGTTTGTAGTACCCTGCAAATAATGAAGACTTATTTTAGTTGCTTGCATGAGAGAACCTGGATATGAGCCCAACAACATATGAGATATTTGGGCGAGTATGAATGAGGTATAACAAATTGCCTACAAATTGACAATATAGAGTAGCATCACAAGGTGGGGATGAGCAGGAAGTACTGAGATGAATGCCAAATTGAAAGGGGGTAGGAAAAGGTTTGCAATCTATCATTTGAAACTTTTTAAGGAGATCTTAAGTGTGCTTTTGTTCACATAAGGTGATCCCTACTTTATTTTATTTTATTTGAATCCCAAGGAAGAAATGAGCTAGACCTAGATTAGCCATTTCAAATTTTTTAGAGAGGGAATCTTTTATATTTTGAATGTGAGTGAGGTTACTACTAGTGAGAAGGAGGTCATCAACATAAATAACAAGAATGGTGATGTTTCCTTTACTTATCCAAATGTAAACTGTATTATCAGACTCATAATAAGAAAATATTGCTTAAAGAAGGAAGGAGTCCATCTTTTCATACCAAGCTCTAGGGGCTTGTTTGAGGCCATATAGAGATTTTTTAAGCCGACAAACAAGAGAGGAGTCTTGAGTAAAACTAGTGGGCTGTTCCATGAATATTTCTTCTTTTAAATTTCCATTTAAGGAGGCACATTTTACATCCATTTGGTATACTGGCCATTTATGGGAAGTGGCCAGAGTAAGAACCAATCTAACAGAATCCATTTTAGCTACAAGAGCAAATGTTTCTATATAGTCAATACCCTCTATTTGAGAAAAACCTTTGGCTACAAGGCGAGCCTTGTGTTTATCTATTTCCCCATTAGGCCCATATTTTATTTTGAAGATCCACTTACATCGAACTATTTTTCTTCCTTTAGGTAAGGGAACTAAATCCCAAGTATCATTTTTGATCAAGGAAGAGAATTCGTTAACCATGGCATCTTCCCATTATTTTATACCTAAGGCTTCTTTGAAGGATTAAGGATCAGAAGAAATGGATTGACATACAAGACTAGATCCTGTGGGGTTGGATGATCTATTAGAAGAAATATTATGAATGTAGGGAGTATCTTCTTTAACAATTATGCGGGCCCATTTTGGCATAGAATAAGGAGTTGAAGGAGTTGAAAGAATTTGAGAAGGAGTTACAAGTTCTTCATCTTGATTATCAATTACCAAATTAACTTCAAGGGTTGGTTTTTCATAATATTGAGGTTCCATTATAGGAGAAGGCTCAATGGAAGAAGAGTCCTTTGGAGGTTCTTTTTGAGGGAATGTTTCATCAAATTGTACATTCCTATGAAATAATACCTCAAGAGTTGAGGGATCAAGAATCTTGTAAGCTTTTAATTCTTCACAATAACTGACAAAGATGAGCTACCTAATTTTATTATTAAGAGCCTTCCTTTTCTTCTTTGGGATGTGAGCCCAAGCAATACATCCAAAAATATTGAAATTGGAAACATCTGGTTTTAAGCTAGACCATGCTTCTTCAGGGGTTATTTGGTCAAGGGCTTTATGAGGTGTGCAATTTTAAATATAATTTGCACAATTAATAGCCTCTGCCAAAAATAATTTTGGAAGATCTCTTGAATGGAGCATACAATTAACCATCTCTTTCAATGTTCGGTTTTTCCTTTCTATAATACCATTTTGTTGAGGATTATGGGAGACAGAATGTTGATGAATTATAACATGATTAGAAATAAATATGGAGAATTCATTACTACAGTATTCCCCCCATTATGAGTACTAATCTTCTTGATTTTGCAAGAATCCTGATTTTCAACTAAGGCTTTAAATATTTTAAAGTGAGATAACGTATCACTTTTATATTTGAGGAAGTAGACCCAGGACCTCATAGAGAAATCATCAATAAAGGTAAGAGCATACTTTTCTCCTTTAAAGGATGTTTTAGGAAAGGTCATTAAGTCACTATAGATTAATTCTAGAGGAGATGAGGTTTTTAGAGAACTACTCGGGTGGAAAGGATCGTGATGTTGCTTTTTGAGAGCACACCTAGGACAAACCCCATAAGAAGAAGATACTTGGGGTAGTCCTCTAACCATATTATGGGTACACAAATATTTTAGGTAGTTATAATTAATATGACCAAACCTTTCATGCCATTTTTGACTTTTAAGATTACTATGAGCCACAAAATAGGAGGCTCCTTCTGAATTTTGAAAGCCTTCAAAGTAAAAAATATGAGACTTATGATCAATACTCCCTTTTGCTATAAGAGAATGAGGGAATTAAAAATCTCTTATCTCAACTCCTGTTGGGGAGAAGAGAACAATTTTCTCATTTCCAGAAGTACAAATTTTATAAATGGATAGGAGATTAGTGACAATGTCTAGGACATAGAGAACATTGTTTATAGAGCCACCATCAATGGTTATATCCCCTTTCCCTTTGACAAGAATTAAGGAGGAGTCCCCTACTTCTATGTTGTGAGTAGAGCTAGAGGAGACAGAAGAGAAAGACTTATCTAAAGCAAACATGTGATGAGTTGCTCCAGAATCTAGGACCCAATATTTAGAGGAATATTTGGAGGTTTTTCCTTGAACATCAAGGGCTTTTCTTATTTGCTTATTATTTTCCATCTTTTGATCCTTTACATATGCCTCTAGTTGCTGTAATATTTTCTAGCATTTGTTAGCAGAGTGACTATTATTTTTACAGTGAGTACAGGTAATGGGAGTCTTTTCCTTCTTTTTAATTTTTTCTTTAGAGGAAGTGGAGGCTACTAAGGCTTTTGAAGCAGTGTTTTTATATCTAGAAATTTTGGTTTATTCCCTAGTGAATCTATCACAAAAGAGGGCATTTTAAAGGTTACACCAAGAGCATCTTTAGTAGATATGAAGGTGGTTGCAAATATTTGAAAAACACCATTTAGTTTAAAAAGGATTAGATAAATGCATTCTTATTCTAACTTAGTCTTCCCACTACCTTTATATTGAGTGAGGATTTCTTTGAACTTAGTGAGGAAATCGATAATACTACTAAAATCTTTAGGAGATAGAGAAGTTAGTTGAGCTTCTAGTTGCATTGATCTCATCTGATCTACCTTTCCAAACAGGGTTTTTAATTTCTCCTAACTTTCATGAGGAGTTTTGAAATCTATAATATGAAACCAAAATCTTTCATGAACATTGGTGCTAATAATACCCATAGTTTTGTGTATTTTTTTTCCTTTATGAACAAATATTTCATATTGTTTATCAAATTCTGGTTGTTCTTCTTCTAATAAATGAATAAGACATTTTTGAGAGATGAGATTTAGAATTTTAGGTTTCCAAGTGTGAAAATTATGATGGGTGAGAGGTTCAATTGAATTCATTTTTGAGGATTTAAATTTGATTAGAACTTCCCCCATTTAAAATATTTAAAAATGAATAATGAATCTTGTTCAATAATAGGTATCCCAAATATACCATGGTTAAAATCTCCAATAATAAATACTTATAATCTTCAATTTGCTTTTCTTCTCTTGGTGACACACACTTCTAAATTTTGACTTGTTTATTTGTTTACTTTCTTTCTTTATTTGCTATAGTAAATTTCTTACTAACAAGATTTATGATCAACCCTTTTAATTTTTCTTTGAGAGAGCTTGCTCAATAATTTTCCTTTTGTCTTTGTGTTCAATAACATTCAAATATTTAATTTTTTTTCTTGGTAAAAAATTTAATAATTTTTTGTACCTTTAGTTTATCTTCAATGCCTCTTCAAATATAAATCACCAACAATTCTTTTCAATTCAGTTTTGAATAATAATGTTCTCTTTCAATATTAATTTTGAGAATCACTTTCATAATTAATAAACTTATTTTAACAATTTGACACTTCATAAAATTTTCAATATAATTCATTTCCTTTGTAATAGAAATATTTATTTCTCCCAAATTCAATATTTAAAAAATTTCTTCCTTCAATAATTCCTTTAAATAATTATTTTTCTTCTTTTATTCAATCTTCAATATAATATTCTTCTTCTCTCATCAATTTATTTTTTAAATAATCAATATCTTCATTCAAATGATTTTTAATTTCACAATAATATATATGCAAAGCATTATATAAAATATGAATATAAGAGTGGAACTATTGATTTATCTCTAGGATCAAATTTGTATAAATAGTAGAGTTGATCATTCAGAGCTGTTAGATTACAACAACTTCATGAAACCTGATGAAGACACAACTTGGAGTTCTCCTAACACATGGAGGAGTGGAAACTCAAGTGTGTATCCTAGTGAACTTAAGAGAATATTCACTTATTCTAACACTCATTTTGTTTTTCCATGGAGTAAAATTTGGTCCTTTTAGAAGTTGTGATTCACAAAGAAAAGTATTTGTATTTTCTATAATAGGTTTAATACTATTTTTTAATATTTAATTTATTTATATTCTTCAATTTCAAATTTTAATTCTTTCATCAATTAATTTTTATTTTTATTCACTTCATAATTCAATTAATTTAAATATTTATTCACTTCATAGTTCAATTCATTTCTCCTTCTTATAACTCCATTCAATTTTCTTCTTCAATTTATCTTTCTTAAAATTTCTATAATTAAAGCTTTTCATTCAATTTTTTTGAACTTTGTCAATTTCAAATTTTAAAATTTCATAAACTTATTATATTTCCCTTTTATTTAGTTTCTCAATTTCAATTTTCTCTCAATTTTAATTTCTTCTTATATCTCCCTTTAATTCAATTCTTCACTTTATTTTACTCTCTCTATTTTACTCAGTAGAACATTACAATAGATGCATTACAATTTTTGACCTATATGCTTGCACTTCTTAGCTTTCTTATCATATCCTATGTATTCTTTCTGATATATCCTCATAAATGTAGTTAACCTTCAAATGCAACATTTACTCGATGTAATTCTAGTGTAGTGTTTACCAAATCTCTTCTCCATATGAGTGCAATGTTCCTCCTTTCGAATGCAGGGTTTTCCAAACATGTCATCCTTCTCTAATGTTTCTTGAAAATATCCTTCTTATGTAGTGATTCTTGAATGACTTATTTTGTATGTAAAATTCCCTTTTGATATTGCACTTACTCCAAGTTTCACCATACTTGTTGCTTCCTCCACTTGTCTTCACTTCTTCATAGTAGATCAATACTCTCTCTACCTTGCTTGTTCACAACGTCTCCTCACCATAACTCAATAGTCCTTTACAATAATGTAATCATATTTCCATTTCTCCTCTTCAATGCAACTCAATAGTCTATTTCCTTCTATCTTCCTCCTAAAATATTGCAATCATCCTTTCATGTAGCTATCTCACTCAACGTGGCTACTTATAAGCACGCACATTCATGGTGGCTATGATACCATTGTTAGCAAATTATCATCTCAAGATAATTTCTCTAAATTTAACAATATTTCTAAACATAATTTCATACAATATATCACTCAAACAATGTACAATAAACTCACTGAAAACTTTATTGAAGATATATTTGTTATAAGCAATACATAAATGCAATACTTCTTCTATACATATTACATAACTTTATCTTCAATATATACATACATAAGACTTCATATTACGTGAGTTTTGACCTTTGCTCTCCTTAAACTCGTTAGAGATCCAAAGGTTGACATTTACATCTTACATAATAAATCTCATATATTACATAAAGACAAAGATTATTATAATTACTCATAACTCTCTACTTCTAAACTTGACACTTCACTCATATAATTGTACACTTATTTACAAGACACGTACTCACATTTAAAAACTTAATAATAACTATAAATATAAAACACATCTTAATCTAAATATTTAAAAAACTTTAAAATAATATAATACCTCCAACAAATCTACTATTTATGTTTATCTTATATTTTAAAGTCACTGCGTCTAACATGATATTGATATTACATGTGTTAGACGCTTCACTAAACAGAATGTTCCTGTGAATTTTATGCAAAATTCATTCATACATTATTAGTTGATAGTGGTATACACTATCCAATACATAAAGTAACATGGTGTGTATTTTATAATAGTTTTAAAACCATGGGCGGAGGTAATAGATTGGTTAGGCGTGGAACATATAATTATAATAATAACTTTTCAAATTCAAATGAATAATAAAAATTTATATATATTATAAAAAACAAAAATAAAAGTCATAAAAACAAAAAGTAGTGCATAAAATTACAAATAACTAGCCGTAAGTGGTATACTCTAAATCCAATAGATAACGTGACGTGCGTTTGTTATTAGTCTTAACACCACGAAAATTTACAAATTATTAGTTCGTAGTGGGCTACCCGAGTACATAAAGTACGTGACTTGTTTTTTCTAAATCGAGTACATAACGTGACGTGCCGTTTGTTATTAGTCTTAAAACCACCAAAAGTAGTCACGCTCAACTGTCTAAAGCAGCCGGAAAAAATAATAGAGAGAGATTTATATAAAGCTTTACTACGTTTCACAAATTATTCGTAGCAGATGTGTGCAAATCCCAAACAGTTAGTTGGAGGATAGGTATATGTAGGAAACTAATAAGTTGTGCATACGGAGTTTTTAAAGATACTACAGAGATAAGAGCCACTGAAGAACACACTCTTATCGGAACACCATGTCTCCGCTCCAATTCTTCTCTGCTGCGATTACTTTCCTGGCCGTAGTCGTTTGGCACCGCTGGCTACGAAGGAGCTCGAAGGGAGAAGGTGTGGGGCGAAGACTGCCGGGAATTCAAGCCAGAACGGTGGCTAAAGGACGAGAGGTTTGTGAAGGAGTCCGATTTTAAGTATCCAGTGTTCAACGCAGGACCCCGAAGTTGTACTGGAAGAGAACTTGCTTACTGGCAGATGAAGTTGGTTGCGGCTTCCGTTATCATTCGTTACCACGTACAAAAAGTTGATAAACGTCCTGTGGTTCTCAAATATAGAATGTCACTCTCGATGAAAAATGGTCTGCCAGTGACGATTCGGCCGAGAGTTGAAGGATATCACAAAGCCACTGCAGAATTGTGACGGAAAAAAAACTCGAATAATGCGCCTTCCCCCGAATAGAGCCCTCCCCAGTAGCTCTCGATATGTAGCTTATATAGAATAGTGACCGTGTCGGAAAATAAACTTGAATAATGCGCCTTCCCGCGAATAGAGCCCTCCCCAGTAGCTCTGGATATATAGCTTATATAGAATTCGATATATTGTTAATATGCCGTATATGCATCTCTAGAAAGGCCAAGGTTTCCGTTGTTCTTTCTTCAAGTTCAGTGGTATGTTTATTATATTTTAAAATAAAATAAAATTTGAGGATTTTATTATTTTAGGTTTAATATTATCGAAGCAGTATGTCTGACAGAACTTCCAAATTTATTCTCTAAAGTATTTTATAATATATATATATATTTAAATATTTTTTATACATATTTGTAGAAGGATTGAATTTAGTTCTCATCACCACCATTCTCGGAGCTGAAATATAAAAATGACAGCATTTACAACAATGTATTTATTTTTAACCATTTGTTTATGCAAATTTAAAGGTTGAAATTAAATGTATACAAAATTTATATTTTTATCAAGTGATTTTTAAGGTAGAGGAGACTAGTGAAATATTAAGACAATGTGCCAGATGAAATATAAAAATGACAGCATTTACAACAATGTATTTATTTTTAACCATTTGTTTATGCAAATTTAAAGGTTGAAATTAAATGTATACAAGATTTATATTTTTGTCAAGTGATTTTTAAGGTAGAGGAGACTAGTGAAATATTAAGACAATGCAGGATGGCACAAATTTTAATCTCCTACAATGAATTTTTACATAAATTAAAGATATTTGAAATATTTTTCAATAATATTTGGAGTATTAAAACAATCTTAATTTAGTTATTATAAAATTTTAATTTATTTTATTCTTTTTGAATTATATGTATTGTATGTTATATTTATATATATTTAGAAATAAAAAAATGATATATCTATATATATATATATAGATTTATTGGATTTATAAAAATTAATTCTAATGGACATATTCATTTAAAAAAATTGATATTAAGATGCATTTCAAAAGAATTTGCTAAAATTCTTCTTGCTTCAACTAAATTATATAGAAAAAAATATATTATTAATATTAAGAGAAAAGAGGGTTTTGAAAGGGACCCCTCAACCTTGTACAACAAAACGAAACACCAAAAACACAAAGTAGAAACCAAACACATAGAAAAAAGGAGAGGGACCCAACAATACGAAAATACCCTGAGATGACCAATTAGTGAACCGAGGTGGTTCTACATCAAAGAGTTAAACTCAGAAATGATACCTCTAGATATTTGGGCCACCTCCTCAGCATTGTCCAACACCATTTTCATTGAACTCCAAACAACACGTTGTTTAATCTCCATAAGGCAGAAACTATGGAGCAGGGCACTCTTCCTAACAATAAATTTACCCTAAGAATACATGTCATCAATAGAACTATCTTTAGCCAATGGACTAGGGAGGACTTCCACCACATCGTCCATGTCAACCATCTTGGATATGGGGGAATCCTACATGAACTTGCACTTCTTATCACTCAACCGAACTGACTTGCAAACCCCACCTATTTTCTTACAATCATCCACAGAGGGGTTGACATCAATCGAAAAAGAGGTAGGAGGAACCAATGGGGTATCCTCACCATTAATAGATACTTTTTTTGTCATAGTACCCCACACACCCTTAACAGAATCAAAGCCTTTTACCTTCATTTTCTCTAACCCTAAACCCAAGGAGGAAGAGCACACCATCTCAGCGCCAGAAATAGAACCATCATCCATATTCGACAAAGGATCACTAGATACTAAAATCAAAAGAGAATTTAGAGAGTTTAAAATATCTTCAATAGCCACCCCCTTTTCCAGCATTGCACGCTCGTACAAAATAAGCACCAGACCCTAAGGCAAAGGAACCTTACCTCTACCATTTTGCATGGCTAACATAGAACTATGGAGTGAGTTGAATAAGAACAACAAAATATTCATCCACCTATACCTACGAAGGTGATTAAGGAACATAGCATGAAAACTTCACACAATTTTATACGAAGAATCCATAGTAAGAAAATCCATGATAACCTTGATAACCTTATTTCAAGAAGCGGGCAATACTTTTAAGTTAAACCAATTATGAATACGAGGTGAGAATTCATCCTCATCCATAAAGTATCAAATTTCTTGAAGTAGCAAATACCGCTCCTTGTTGTGCATAGCACCATCTAGAACCAACCCAATAGTATGACTAACCAACTCAGTAATAACTTAAAACGACCAAGACCCCACTCAAACCCAACCCTCCCTCCAGGTATTCACCTGTAGACACCAAAATAGCACCAATATGATTATGTGACTGTAAACACTGATCGCTTTGACACACACAACCCCTAGGGCAGCCCTCAGAGGTTAAACAATGGTCCTAACCACTTTCATAGCAATTTTGTAAGGTCAAGAAGCAATTTGGCACATTCAGGCACTTTGTCCAGTATTCGTCTCACCTAGGGACGAATACTAACTAGGATTCATATCACCCAGGGATGAATTCTGAAATCGTCCCTGGTCAGGACGAATTCCAGGTTTAACGGGAAAAAAGAAAAATGCCACCAAGTGGCAGCCAAGGACAATCAATTATTGCCTCCTATCGTGCATGCGCATGTAGGTGGGTAGGTTGGCAGTTAGAAGGCTATCACAAGGGCAGTCATGATAGCCCAAGTCAGGGAGGAGTCTCCTCCCTCTTGGGAAGGCATGGCCGCCACATGGCATCCCTTCATGCCCCTCCAAAGAGATCCCATGGGTCTATAAAATGGTGGACTTTCCCACCCAAATAAGGGAGATTGGAGGCATTTTAAAGCAACAAAGTGCTACCCAATTGAACACCCATTTGCATCCTTTTTTATTCACCTTCTCACATCCATTAATCTCTTTCACAAGGGAGGTTATTGGGTGGCTTTTGAAAGCGTGGATCCGAACCCAAACCCAACATTTGACCACATTGAATCCACCAATTTGTCGACACCCCAATCCAAGAGATTTTGAGCCCATCCCTAGTGGATTGGCATCGAAATCAAGTGCCAATGGTGGGAGGCCCACTTGGGCACCCTGCATTTTCTAAGTTTTATTCTAAAGTATTCTAGATTATTTGTTCATTTTGCATTATATGTTATGTTGTCTAGTTAACTCATAGCTTCAACTCTATAACATTTTGATCAGATTTTATCATGCTTTTTGTCGCTTTGTTGTCCCACTAACTTGTAGGTAGCGACATCAAATTCTCGAGGATAGAGGCCAAATTGGGAGAATCCGACCATCTAGGTCATCCCAAAATGGCCCCAATTACTTAACCCCCTTATCTGTAGGTGTTTTGGAGACCTCGAGGTTTGACATTGGAGCGGCATCACTTCGGCTTTCCTAACACAGTCGAATTCGTCTCACCCAGGGACGAATAACAGTAGAATTCATCCTGCCAAGAGACGAATTCCAAGTGAAAGTATATTGGCCAACTATTTCAATGGTAGTGGCCCTCTGGTAATGTCTTTTGACCTTTGTCAGATTTGTAGGTCATTTATATTCATTTTATTCACTATTTTCGACAATCTTAGGCATACATCTTTCACTAATTTCAAGGAATAAATGTTTCACATTTGTAGCAGGTGCTACTAATGCCTTTCTTGTTTCTTTGAATGTAGGAGGAGTAGCAAGAACCAAGGACTCATCAACATCAGCGGTAGCTACACTTTGGCCTGCCCATTTCAAATGTGGGCATGCGAAAGGAGTATTGATCACGATTGTAACCAAAAACATGCTAACACTCCTAGCCCCTAAAAGGGGAGGAGATGGATTGTAACTGAGTTTGGAATTAATATGAAAGGGTTGTGCTCCTGCTTTCTATTTATATTTTGTCTTGATTTGATTACGTTTGTCCTATTTCATGCATCGAGTTAGTTATTGTTTATATTGCATCTTAATATTATTTTTCTTCCGAAATCTCATGCTTTCATCACCATCCAGTTAGAAAGAATGGAATTGTGTTCATAGAACTTTTGGATATAATCCAATAGATCCCCCACCCTCAGGATGGACAAAACCTCCTCATCAGCCACTAGAGACACATGTTCCACTATAGACTAGGAAGAATAGACTTACGTTTACCAGCATTGGATTTCTCCATATTCATAAAAAACCTATAGCATCAAGGGGGAATAAGAATAACAGACCACCCAAAGGACATAGGGGAAAATTCATAGATACACTCTAAAGAATACACCAAGCACAACCAAAGTTTAAAACATCAATGAAACTCACACTTTTCTATGGAAAGGGCTTCCCAAGATGAAATAACCAAGAGTGAATGGATAAATGCCAATTTCCAAGGAAATTTAAAATTCCAACCTTAGGGCCCTTCTAAAAACTAGAGCATAATAGAAGCCACCATAATCCATACTCGATATGAGGTGACACCACAAGTACACAAATATAAGGATTTGATAGATGACAAATACTCTACAGAATCCACCAATATACAAATTATCTAAGGAATGACACCTTAAGGACATAACAAGGTCAACAAGTAAACCAAGATCTACCCAATAAAGGTACAGTCAAAGAGAGACATCAGGTAAAGTAAAACATCCAACGGATCGAACAAGAACTTTAGGACATTTCCAAACATAGGGGGCACCAAACCATAAGAGAATGAGAGAGGAATTTGAAAAGGTGTCTTAGCCACAATACCACACAAAGAGAAGAAAATTGCCCTTTTACAACAAATGTTACTTTCGGTACCTAACAGGTCCAGCACAAGTATTTCCACCACCCACCACCATTTAATGCACATCTAACTGGTCTTGATTGATAATATTGAGAGGAAAATCCCTATACCAAGTTGTGTATCTTTGAATATTTACTCCCACATTCACCATAAATTCTGCAACCACATTTCCTTCTTTTTATATGTGCCTAATTTGAAATTCCTCAAGGGTGTGACACAAACCAATAGTCTCATCAATAGCATTGGCCACCTTCCAGATGACATGACAAGTACCATTCAACATTTTGACAACATTTTGTGAATCACCTTCAATAACAACTCTTTTAAATTCAAACTCTTTTAGAAGAGAAACTCCTACAAAGGCTGCCCTCGCTTCGGCCACCTGGGAAGAGCATAGACCAATCGGTTCCACATAGGCAAGCAACAAATTCCTACCATAGTCTTGAATGGCACCTCCTACACCGGCCAAACCAGAATTACCTTTAGATGCCCCATCAAAATTTAACTTGACCCAACCCTTGGGATGGGGCACTCAACTAACCGAACATCTAATATTAGGAACAGGAGGTGGTTGGCCCATGTGTCCAAAATCTAAACTCTGTTCAATAATAATTTCACTAGGAGAGGAAGCCTAAGGTAAGTCCATAATCACATAAGCAATATCCACATTCTCCACCATCTTGCCCACTATACGATTACTCAAGAGTTGAGAAGATAAAACTTTATTCCTAAACACCATAGAATTCCTCATTTTCTAGAATTCCCACATAACATAAGGGAGCAAAAAATGCCAAAAGCATTTAAGACTAGGAGATAAAAAAGGAGGAACCCACTGAAGAATGTAGTCAAGAACAGAATTTGGGAATACCCAAAACACCCCCAAGCACCCAAGAATAGATACTAAAATATTCTTAAACATGTCACAATTTAGAATCAAATGTGATGTCGATTCCCAGGAAGACTCACAAAGATAGCACTTGTTAACCAAAAACCAACCATGCTTGTGGAGGTTCTTAATCATGAGAATCTTGTTTTGAACAACCAAGAAGTAAAACATATTCACTCTCAGAGTAAGGTGCTTGAGCCAAATCACATGATAAGGGAATAAATCCTCCTCTTCACTAATGCAATTGTAGTAGACTTCACAGAGAAGAGACCCTAAATTTCCTTCTTCCATATAAGACGGTCCTCCACATTAACTTATCATAAAACACAGATATGAAGATCCTCCTTAATAATATCCCATAAATGAAGATCTCTATAATTTCTTACTCATCTTGGAGGATTCGTCCAAACGACTCTATTATCCCGAACCTCAGTAAAATCTAAAACCTTTTCCATACCAACTACCCTAGAACTATAAATAAGCTCCCTGAATTGACTATCTTTGTTCAACGACCAATTTATTAGCCAAACGCCATCCCATAAATTAACCAATATATCATTCTCGATAATCCATCTGCAATTTTGTTTGATAAAATCCCTTGATTTCACCAGGCCATTCCAAAATGCCAAGCCTCCAAAAGGTAAATAGTCAAAGATAAAGGGATAAAGAATGTACTTCACTTTCAAGATACTACACCAAGACTTACTAATATTGGAGGTGATCTTCCAACCAAGTTTAGCAAATAGATCCTTATTCATGCTACTGACACTCTTCAAGTTCAGTCCCCCAACAATATTCCTCCTATAGATATTCTCCATGGAGACAAGGTGAAACCTACCTTTTAGTTCTTGACCAGCCCACAAAAAGGCTTTACATATACTATCAAGCTTAGAAGCCACTTTCCCAGCCACATGGAATAGATACATGAAATATATTGGGATACTCTGTAATGTACTTTGAACCAAAACCACCTTACCAACATGACTTAGTAGAGCCTATTTCCAAGTCGAAAGCTTTTGTTGAATTCTCTCCATCATAGGGGACCACATCTTAGTTTTCACCCTCCCTATAAAGAGAGGTAACCCAAGGTACAAGGAAGTACGAGAGAAAATACGACAATGCAAGACATCAACAATGCTTCTTTGTTGCACCTCTAGAGTGTTTATGAAGAACATATTGCCCTTAATATAACTAATTTGCTGACCTGTTGCCTTTTTATAGTAGTCCAAAATAGACTTCATCTCCCATGTAGTATCCACCATCATCACATAGGAGAGGACAGTATCATATACAAACTGCTGGTGAGATATTAGGTTGGAAGGAACCACTAGCCGCATAACCAAAATATTTTGATGTCTAAATATTGATCTACCCAAATCCTCTGCCATAATAATAAATAAAAAAGGGGACAAAAGATCCCCCTATCTCAGCCCATGATAAGAACAAAATAAATCAGTCGAAGATCCATTTACAAGAACCGAAAACCAGGTGGTCGAAAAGCAAGCCTACACCAGGCTGGTACAATATTCACAAAAGCTAAACTTTCTTAAAATTCTAACCATAGTCTTTATTAATGTCCAGCTTCAGGAAAAAACCTGCCCACCCCCTCTTATACACCGAGTGCATCAATTTATGAATCACTTTAGCACTATCAAGAATTTGTCTACCCAAAACAAAGGCCCTTTGTGCATCATCAATAATCATCAGAAGGAGATGTTTGATTCTATTAGAAATAGAATTAGATAGTATCTTGTAAATAGTGTTACAAAGACTAATCGATCTGAAGCCATTAAAGGAAGAGGCCGAGTCTTTTTAAGGAATGAGAGCTAAGATATTTGCATTCACCACTTTTGAAATAAATAAAGAGTGTTGAACATCTCTCATAGCATCGTAAACATAGACCCCACAAATATTCCAATACTTCTAAAAAAATACTAGGGGGAAATCGTCAGGTCCTGGTGCCTTAAGAGGACCCATTCTCTTGATAACTTCAAGAATTTCTTCATCAAAAAATGGGGTCATTAGCCACCTATTCCATTCATTGAAAACTAATGGAGGAATAGAATCCATCATTGCATCTTCAACAAAGAGGTCACGACCAGGCACCGATCAAAGTAAGTTACTAAATAAGGTGATCGCTTCCTCACGATCTTCCAAAACTCCTGAGGCAACACCACCATCGCTCTTCACTATCTCACTAATTTTATTACGCCCTCTCCTTCTCATAGTATAAGCATGAAAAAATTGGGAGTTACGATCCCCTTCTTTAAGCCACAAATCCCTTAATTTTTGTTTCCATAACAATTCCTCTTGTTCTTGTTTGTTGTGATAATCCACAAATAAAAATTGTTCCTCTTTTACCAAATATTCATAAACCCCTTAGACTCCATAGCATCCTGAATCACTTGAAACTAATCTTTTAGTCTTTCCTTATCTCAGAATACATTCTCAAATGAAAATTTGATCCACATTTTGAGGTAATTTCTAAGCCTCCTAATTTTATTAGTTAACCGAAGCATACCAAAATTCTCGATCTATTCCTACCATAAATATTTCAACCGATATTCAATGTTAGGATGAAAACACCACATGACTTCAAACTAAAATGGATAGGGTAGGAATGACATGCCATTAGGAACTTTCAGCTAGATGGGATTATGGTCAGAGCCAATCTTGGGTAAAGTAGTCAAAGAAGCATCTCCAAACAGATTCATCCTATGGAAAGAAACAAATATTTTGTATTAAACTTTCACCTTAGTGCCTATTACACCAAGTAAATTTAATCACTTTAAGATCCAAATCTCGAAGCTCAGTAGAGAAAACAAATTCAAACAAATCATGGAGACTTCTATCATCCATCAGGTTTCCTCCCATTTCCTATGAAGGATACAGAGGAGAATTGAAATCACCAACAACCACCCAATATTCATTCTAGAAGGTGTGTAGCATCTCCAAGAGCAACTACCAAAATTTACACTTATCCATATAGAAATTAGGAGCATAAATATTGCAGAGGACCCATATCCTATTAGTGATATTACACCAAAATAAAATATTAATAACCTTGCTGGAGGAGAAAATAATGTGCCCATCAAGACGTGATAGATTCTAGAAGGATATCAGACCCCCAGAGCCACCAGTCGACTCACTCGTCATAAAACCAAAACCCTTCCACACCAGCTTATGCACATACTACCAGGAAGTAGCATCTAACTTGGACTCCTGAATATATAAGATATTTGGGGAATAATCGCTCCAAAAATATGCAAGCATCCTACGCATAGAGGAGCTTTTAAGCCCTCTAACATTCCAAGAACAAATTTTCATTAGAAATTAGAAAGAGATTTTCTTGCCCACCCCACGGACGGGGATGAATTTAAATCATCCATCTTCAGACATTTATCACCTGATGCCTATTTAATCGATAGAAGAATCTGCCCTCCATTAGCACTAGTGTCGTCCTTCAACCTCTTCCTACCTATCTTGCTCTAGGGTCTACTGGGATTCCTAGTCACCCTAATATCCATTTTCTTGTGATGGCTTCTGGTTTTAGGACTAGGAGACCCCTTATCCACAACCAAAGGTGGAGAGAATAATTGGCTTTGCCCCCCCATCATAGTTACACCATCCCCTACCAAAGGAGGGGATATTAAGCCAATGTCCAAAATAGGAAAAACCACATGGGTGGCATTCAAAGAGGGCACCAAATAGGAAAGGACCGTCTCATTCAAGGACTCTTGACCCCCAACGTCTTCCTTAATATTCTTCTCATCAAGACACCCAAATAAATTAGACAAAGATAATTAAATAAAGAAACCAAAGGGGTCAGCCTATAGAACCACCTCCAAATTACAATGGGAATGAATCAAGGAGCCTTTCTTGCCATGCCCAGATGCCTTACTAGCTGAGATAGGAGTTTTTCTAAAGTTCTTTTACACAAGAGCATATGACACTAATTATTTACCTTTTCTTGACCTCTGCTTCATCTTTTGCCACATATTTTGCTTCTTAAAATGGATATGATTAAGGATAGGTATCTCATTTACCCCACGCTTCAGGAATTTTTGACCAATCTTCTTGTTATGGAGGTAAATATTCTGATGATGTCCTCCCCAAGCCACACAACTTACAGGCATGTGGCTTATTCTCATAAACCACTTCTTACATCCATAACCCCACATGATAAATAAGCTCCATGGAAGTGGGGAGATTTATCTCAATGTCCACCATAACACACATTCTAACATACTACCTATGGTTAGAAAACAAAGAGACTTGATCAAAAGAGATAAATTCTCCAATGGTATTGGCCATAGCTATGAAAACGGACTCATGCCACAAGTACGTAGGAAATTATGGTAGATACACCTAGATAGGAACTAGGTTGACTCTTTGAGTCACCGGGTTAAAATCATGGCCTCATTTCCTAAGGAAAAGCCCATTATTACCATAAAATAAAGGATCACCTTCCAAAATCCTGCACGCATCCTCCTCATTTGAAAGCCGAATAAGAAAAATATTTTGAGGGAGAGTAGCAAGATCCAACGATCCACGAGGTTTCCACTGAGACAAGGCCTAACATTTAAGGATGTCAATGGAGGCCTGCCACCTACTAGCTTTCCTACCAGGTCCTAAGAACATTTTTTCAATAGACTGTTGATAGCACAATCCAGAACCCTAACCTGGACTTAAGCCACATTGACCTCACAAGGAGCAAATATATCTCCAAAGGATATCGCAACAACCAATTGGGTGAAGGACGACATCGAGGAAGAAGTTCGACTCACATCCTCCTCCCGCCTCAAATAAATTATATAAAATTAGAACATATACTTTTATGGAGGTTAAATATTTTTAACAAGAGGAAAATTTACTAATGAATAAATATAAAATAGCATTAAGTTCAAAGGATGGTCATAAATTAAAAAAATGTTATGAAAAGTATCAAGTATGAAGGCTACATTGATAATAACATTATTTTTTATATTTTTCAATCATGAAATGTTATATAAAGTTACTTATTTGACATATTCTCATGCTTACATAGAAGAAAACAAAGTTATAGACTATTTATTAGCAAAAATTGCATGGTAAGGAACATGGTAGAACTTAATGTAAGAATAACTTCTTCTAATCTATCTCAATCCCTCTTATCTTTATTTTTCCACCTATATCACCAACAACACCTTTTGAGAATGTATTAGTACCACCTTAATTTAAACCCTAGGTTTATGTTAGGTATAAGAACATTCTACTTTGTCAATAATACCTACTTTTCAATTACCATCATACAAATAGTGTTGTTATCAATATAAAAAAAGAAACCTAGAATCTTTATCATTTTTTGATGACTTTGAGCATGGCTATTTTATTCCTTAATATGCAGATGACTTTATATATACATAATAATTTTTTCATGATAATCAATACAAATAATTTAATTAAATACTTAATTAAGACTTATAGTCAATGTAACCTAATTTACAAACTTTAAAAAAAGTTTTAAATATATAGTCAAGGATATAGATAAGTTTAAAAATATATCAATACAACATAATATGTTATAAAAGAAAAATACAATAATAAAATTAGGGATTGTAATATATTCATTATGTTACATCAAAAAAATAATTAAAAATTGTAGCTATTGATGTTTAAAATATATCCAAGTTGACCTTATGCATATAACCAAGAAAAAGCAAACACGAATAAATTTGACCTAAGCCTATGATATTGAAAATTACCTAATTAAATGATCAATAGTTAACTAAATATATTATGCTAATGCAATAGTTAAATAATGATTTTGTAGTAAGGTCTTTGGCTTCTCTTTGAGAGGTCTAAGGTTCAAACCCCACTCAATATGACGGGAAAAACATCCCTCAAAAAATCTGTGTAAACTTATTGGATTATTAAAAAATAGTGAAATAATGATTTTTAGATATGCAACAAAAGAAAAAGAACAAGGATGTGCATATTTATGATATCTGCTATTTTATAAAATGAGATTTAAAGATTTTATGAGAAAATCATAAAGGAAAAGAGTCACTAATAGATCCATACCCTTGCTAATATAAATTTCACTTATGGATGACATTGTTATCCATTAAAGGTAAAAGTGAAGACTATGGATCACATACAATACCTACAACCTACAACTTACACTTGTAAGTAAATTGCAAGCCTATGTCAAAATACTAAGAAATTTACTATACAATATACATAACATTGATTTTTACAAAAAGTTGTAAAAATCAGGAACTTATTGTTTATTATTCAGCAGGGTATAAATAAGTTTTACAATGCCGAGAATAGTCACCGGCGCAACAGCTGAACTGAAACACTGTTACGAAGTTGTAACAATATAACAACAGTCTGTCTAATAATGAATACA